>QXTE01000461.1:0-12980 GCA_003942145.1 Platysternon megacephalum
AACAGAGGTTTATTAGATGACAGGAACACGGTCTAAAACAGAGCTTGTAGGTACAAAGAGCCGGATCCCTCCGCCGGGTCCATCCTGGGGTCCCGCGAGCCAGAAACCCCGGTCTTCTGCCCTCCCTCCTAGTCCCCAGCCAGCTCCCAAACTGAAAAACCCCTCCAGCCCCTCCTCCTCTCGGCTTTGTCTCTTTCCCGGGCCAGGAGGTCACCTGATCTCTTTGTCTCCAACACCTTCAGTTGGCACCTTTGCAGAGGAGGGGCCCAGGCCATCAGTTGCCAGGAAACAAAGTGTCAGGCATTTATATACACTGGCCCTTTGCTCTGCAACAACCATACACCCTTATCCCACCACCTATATACTTAAGAACTGCATAGGGGAAACTGAGGCACCCAGACAGTATTCAGAGAAAACATTAAGAACATTCCACTTCGTCACAGTTGGGTCATTACAAAACCTAAACTTAATTTGCCCAATACTAATTTATCCCTACTGATACTCACACCTTCTTGTCAATTGTCTGTAATGGGCCCCTCTCTTACACTTCAAAAGTGATTTTTCCTCCCTTGGCATCCTGCTGTTAATTGATTTATCTCACTAGACTGACCTAACACTTGGTAAAGCACCCCCATCCTTTCATGTATTTATACCTGCTCCTGAATTTTTTACTTCATACATCTGATGAAGTGGGTTCTAGCCCACGAAAGCTTTTGCCCAAATAAATCTGTTCGTTTCTAAGGTGCCACAAGAACTCCTCATTTTTTTTGCTGGTGGTACAGTGTTTTCTAAGGGCTTGGAGTTACAACCTCAGCACTCGCATCTCCATCCATGAGCACCTAAGAGAACTGAGGTCTTCTGATCAAATGCAGATGATGTAGCCCACGAGAAACACAAGAGAGATGCAGAAAAGGCAGGAGATTGATATGGGATGATATTACACCAATTCAGGCTCTGGCCAGCCAAAGGACATGCTTCCAGATCCTTCTCTTGAATAAAGTGTTCCAGCAATAATATTATATACAGTTATATACATCCCAAACAGTATTGCCTCTAACCAGGGAAAAGGGACAATCATTTCTTTGATTTGCAGGGGTCATGAAAGTCACAGTCGGACAGATTTACACCAGTTGAGGATCTGATGCATAACCTTTACAATGGAATTTTATACAAAAGAGAAATATTTTGCTGCTATTGAATGAAAATCAAATAGCTACAAATTCTGAGGCTAGAAATCGTGACCTGATTAAGGTGTAAACAGGAGAGAGATAGAAATATATGTTTTTAAAGAGAATCTATTACTCAAAAGATGGGCATCTTCCAAGCATAATAAATTATTATAATTATGCAACACTTTGCATATATAGAACTTTAATGAGTGTTTGTGAAGTGGTTTTATATCCTGAGTTTTGAGCATGCCTCAGAACATACTGTAGGAGTGTTGTTATCCTCATTTTATATGCAAATAAACGGGGGGAAATTGAGTGGGAGGTCACAAAATAAGTCAGCTGAAGAGAAAGAAATAAAACCCAAATGTCCTGACAATTCGTGCCACGTGTTACTCTCTGGGTTGAGCACTATTAGTCTGCATTGCAAAGCAACATTAGTAAAGTGTCTTCTTAATAACATTTAGTGTTTTTGACTTCTTAACATTCCATTTACATGACTGTAATTGTTAGAGAGACTCAGTCATTTCCTTGTTATGTCTGGCGAGCTTCTAGATGAATCTTCTTCTGATCTAAGCAAAAACAAACCTCACCTATATAGTGTAGTGTTCCACTTTAAGGTGGCCTTCCTTATCCATGGAGATAATAATGCACCAAAGGAATGGTAAGTATGTCAATTACATAGTTGGTCATCGGTGGTGTAGGATCGAAAACTTCATTTTAGAACTCAAATATCAAAGTTTGTCATGAGACACGTACGGTCACTGCTGTGCAGAGGAACCAGGAGATGATTCCTCTAGAAACTTGTCAAAACAAAAACCCCATGAATGAGTCTCTCTATGAATTACTCTCTTATTAGTGATTTGTTTAGAATCCAACAAAGTGAAGGGTCTGACAGGGTTCAGGATCAATGGGAAGTATGTGGCACATGTTGTCAAGACTAATGTGTCTGCTTCTGTCTCTGCAGCTTACTGCCTGTAAGACCTTATTCTCAAGGTGCCTTTGTTTATCCACATATAAAACAGGGATGATAGCACTCATTATGGATGTTCCACTTCCTTGGCACTCTGGATAGCAAACCTCTTCGCAAACACTCATTAAGGCTTTTGATGTCTAAAGTATTATATTATTATGATAATAATAGTTTGTTGCTGAAAGACACCCTTCTATTGAGTAACAGAGTCACTTTACAAGGAATTAACATCTAGATCATTCCTATCATTCCCCTGATCAGATTCAGAGGGGTAGCTGTGTTAGTGTGGATCTGTAAAAAGCAACAAAGAGTCCTGTGGCACCTTATAGACTAACAGACGTATTGGAGCATAAACTTTCGTGGGTGAATACCCACTTCGTCAGATGCGTCTCACAAAGTGGGTATTCACCCACGAATGTTTATGCTCCAATACGTCTGTTAGTCCATAAGGTGTCACAGGACTCTTTGTCCCTAATCAGATTGTGATTTTCCCTTCAGAATTTGAAGCTTTGCATTTCCTTTCATTATACAAATTCCTCAGAGATTGACCAGCAGAGTTCAGCACAGCCCCATAACCTTCGAAGGTGTTCAGAGCCTTTGAATCACAACAAGGCTTCTCACCCTTGCCTGGTTACAGGAAACATCCCATGGAGATTCTGGTACACTTAAAAAAATATTCTCATCATAGTAGACAAGCGTGCTGCAAGCTTGTGTTGGCTGTTGTTGGATGGAAATCATGTTACTGGTGCCAGAAACGTCCCAAGGTTGATCTCAAAGCCTTTATAAAACATAACTTGTTTTCACCCACCACCAACCCTCACCTCAAACCAAGAGCAGCCTTGCAACAGGAAACACAGTGAGCTTCTGCTGTGATGATCACGCTGAACCCACAGCCACAACTAATTGAATTTCTAATCAACCTAAGGGGAAACTCACCCCTAAGCAGAGGGTCAGTACAAACGCCTGGGCAAATCTCAGGTGCCTGTTAAGATCTCTTTTGAAAGCATGTGTGACTAAAGGGGCTTCATAGGCCTTACACTGTCCTTCTGACCTACGGAAATTTCAAGCCAAAGAGCCTAAATGCTCCGTTCCTCCTAGGAAATTCCATAGGGGAGACTGCCCTTGGCCCCCAGTACATACCAACACATAGCAGTGTAGCTTTATAAGACCAAACTGGAATCCTCTGCATGACAACAGATCGTGCAACAGATACAGTTCTTAATAGCCAGTTCATTCCTGCAATAACTCTGATGGGGTCACTAGACTGATATCAGGAATAAATTTGTTCCATAAAACTTTTAAGGTGCATGCCATCCCATGTGAGGTACATAACTCAATAATCCTGAAGACTGAAGAAACCAATTATATCAATTGAAGGAGTGACAGCTGCAGCAAATTATTTTTTCTAATTAAGACCTCAAGCAAAAAGGTGTCTCAAATCTCCAGGCCATCTAAGAAACTATATAAAAGCGCTCGCGACTCAGCTTTCTTTAACCGCTTCTCTTGACTTCTCCTCAGTGAACTGGGTAAGTGCGATTTGACTGAATCTCTCTATACCTGTCAAGATGTCGCGTTCGTAATCATTTTAACTGTGGGCTTAATCTTGCACATAGACTCCGATTACTGTCTATGTTAGGGGTGTACCATTAAAAAAATGTGATTATTAAGTTGCGGGCATTGGTGGATTCATGGTACAGAAGTGAAGGTGGCAATTTTTTTCAGAGGTACACAGGCATTTGGGACACAAATGCTCTTTAATTTCACTAAGAAAAGGGCATTCGAATCTCTTAGCCAGCTTTGAAAAAACTCATAAACAACTTTTAACTAAGGGGTGCTAGAAATAACCCCTAACTTGAGTTCAGAGTGGTTAAACACTGGAATAAATTGCCTAGGGAGGTTGTGGAATCTCCATCTCTGGANCAACCCCTAACTTGAGTTCAGAGTGGTTAAACACTGGAATAAACTGCCTAGGGAGGTTGTGGAATCTCCATCTCTGGAGATATTTAAGAGTAGGTTAGATAAATGTCTATCCGGGATGGGCTAGACAGTATTTGGTCCTGCCATGAGGGCAGGGGACTGGACTCGATGACCTCTCGAGGTCCCTTCCAGTCCTAGAATCTATGAATCTATGACTCTATGAATAACTACACAGTAGACCACCTCTGTGTTCTTCCAATTTATTCTGCAGCAGTTAGTACTCAACAGCATCTCAGGCAGATTGCTACATTGGATGGATCTCTGCTCTGAACCAGTATGGCAATTCCCGCGTTCTTATGTGCTCAACTAGCAATGCTAGACGCAGCTCCCCAGCTGGTGTAAGTTAGCTTAGCACCATTCAGCGCTGTTGAACAGTGGGGATTTCTGCCGGTTCAGGATCTGGTCGTTAGCGTTTTGTATTGACGAAGAATATTTTCCAATCATGCATGGTCAAGTATTGCTGAGTCACAAGATTTAGAAGTCAAAGCGCCACGCTCTGATTTTGGAGAGAAGTGCTTTGCATACTGAGGTTAAATCCTTACAAGGAAACTAACCTGAACACATTTGTCCCGGACATGCTTTGTATAAAGACTTTCTAAGGGCAATAAAAATCCCACATCTGCCTGACAGAAACAGTCTGTACCGTATGTTTCCTTCTTCCACTCAGTGTTTTTAAGACAAAGGGATCGAAAAGGGGTCAAAGGGACTGGTTAGGAGGGAGGCTAAGAGAGAGTGGAGCAAGAGCACCAGGAGGATGACGCCCTGGGAAGCAAAATGGATCCAGGAACTGAGAGACTAGGTCATCATTTCCCTGCTCACTCTCTTTCCGCATGGCCCCCATGTCAATAGGAACTGAGCTTTGACCCTTTTATTCCACTGGCTCTAAGGTATTATGTTGACTCTTTTCCTTTCTGTGTGTTTCAGGTTTGCTTCCAACGCACAGAGATGATGTTCCACCACCAAAAGATTTGTAAACCTTGGTGCTGCAAATCGCCCAAAAAGATTTGTAAACCTTGGTGCTGCAAACCGTGGGGTTATGGGGGCTCAAGCGGTTACGGAGGGGGTTACGGAGGGGGTTACGGAGGCGGTGACGGAGCGGGTTACGGAGGCGGTTACGGAGGCGGTTATGGAGGCGGTTACGGAGCGGGTTACGGAGCGGGTTATGGAGGCGGTTACGGAGGCGGTTACGGATACTGTCCGCCATTCTGCTGGAAAAAGCCTGTCAAGTGCTGGTACCCCTGCTCCTATCCCAAACCCTGGTACCCATATTTATTTGAGGAGGAATAGCCATGGAACAAGGAACAACCAGGAAATGAAAAGCAAGATACGGATTCACGGCTGAGCTCATGGACAATGGCTTTCGGAAATGCTGAGTTCCCACAACTCCCATGGGAGCTGTGAGTTCTCAGCACCTCAGGAAACCTGCACCAAATCTGTATTTCCCAGGGGACACTTTAGGACAGTTTCCTCTAATGTCTCTGATACTCTCTGTTTTTCTCTAGCTATCTGAAGGCCCAAATCTCAATTCCATGATGGCCCCTTTAGGCCGCTCTGACAGTGTCAATGCAGCAGGGGCCTCTGGGTTCATACAAATAATATTTACATTTACCTGAAGGCTCCTTACAGAGTAATGTCGAGGGGCATAAGTGTCAATGAGAATTAGGGCCTATGTTTTCTAGCCTTTCCATGAATATGTATCAATTGTTTACGGTTTCAACACTGCTGCAGAAGACGTACAACAGAGAAAGAGCTTACTCCTCTGCTTACATTGTGCTTTGTCTAATTAGACCGGGGCTGGGTTAAAACAATTAACTGAAAAAGGCTGCAAACAGGACTTGATTGTAAACCTCTGCAGCTGTACCAAAGAAAGAAGAACATCCGATGGGAAATGCATCACCTGGGAGCAGCTGATCTGTTGTCATCCTTCTGGACACCCTGAAAATATCTTTTCTACTCTGCATTCTGTCTGTTCCTATGTACTCCTATCATATTAGCATTAAAGGGATTCTGCAACATGATATCAATCTTCTGGTTTCCTTTCTGCTGCATTCCTGTTAGTTGGGTGCCTAAATACTTCATGAATCTGGCCTTGTGGGTAACAATTCACTCCTGCAAAGGGACCCAGTGCCTGGGCACTATTTACAAGCTCATAGTGAAAAGAGAATCAGGTCTGGTAAGAGGCTGTAAATCAGGAGAGGTATTACCCTGCAGTTCCCCTGCTAGTACCAAGTAAGGGCAGTCGGGGGTTCGGTATTCCTTCTCATCGGGAACAGCTCGACCGTGTCAGTTACGTTCTATGCCTAACAAAAGGAGCTTGGTGTGTTCCAGATGGGCAATGTGAGCACTTAACCGGTTCCTCCAGTTCCCTCCCACACCCTGAGCTTAGAGAGCAGCCTGCTGTCCTCCCCACTAGGTACTCTAACCTCTCATCATTTTTTAATTGAAAGGGCTTCAGATTCAAGTGTAAGAAATCGGACGCATTATAGGGGTCTGGCCCTGGTTTTTAATAATGCTTCTAGGGAAAAGGGGGAATCACAGTCCTGACTGTGGCCCGGCAATTACATGTGTTATCGAAGTGAGTGGTGCATTTGTTTCTACCTACAAACAAATTCCAAAGAGAAAGAGGCTTCCGATGGCAGGACTGCAAGAGTCAATGTAGGTGGAATTTAAGGACTGGTGGGAGTTGTTAAGGAAATCTAGGGTAAGAACGCTCTCCTGATAGAAAAGCTTAAAGGGAAACAATCTACATTTCCCTAATTTTAGGGAACGTCTGCTGCCCCCCAGGAATAAAATGAATAGCCAGGGTATTCAAGCATATCCTTTCGGCCTATCTGCTGTTCGTACGATGAAAGCCAATGTCCTCATTTTATACCCGATTTCCCAAGACCCTTGAGCTAACCAAAGGATACAGCGTTATAATGTTGGAGAAATAGGCCTTATTAGGAAGTGAGTGGAACTGTTTACCAAGACAGTCTTTCCATGCAGAAGGATGAAGAATGACTAGTTGGAGCTGATCAGTTTTGATCAAGGTTCTCTCGTGGACCATTGCTTGCCGCAAAAGCAAGTCTCAGGATATGGAATATAGGAATGATTTATCTCCATTTTATCTGGTTTTCCATCAAGAAACTTTTCTAGCTACGGATGAGAGATTTTAGCCCCTAGGCTTTGCGAAGAGGGTGCTAAGCATGCTAAGAGCTGGCCCTTTATGTTCCCATTCAATTCAATGTTACTCCTCTCAAGTCAACACCAGGTCTTTAGCTTCCCAGATAAATTGGTTTCATTAACCCCCATCAGGCTCTCCTCTCTGGGTAATATCGACTCCTGTATGGAAAAGGACCCATTAGCTAACTTTGTACTTTGGAGAGACTTTAATGCTTGACTGGGTCCTGGGGACACGGAAATTCTTAATCTTTCCACAAACTCAGGAAAAGGTGTTCAGTGTTCAAGTATCAAAAAAGAAAACATTGCAACATGGAGGCTTCCTATCCACGTGTGCCTATTGAAAGCAGAGTTCTGGACCTTCCTACACAATACCCTGTACATAAGCATACTATCATACTATAGCGCCCCCTCTGGGGAAGTTATCTATTGTAAGACAAAGAGCTTTTCCTTTCATTTCCCCTAGACAGTCTATGGAAAAGGTAAGAAAAACCTTGCGTTGCATGCATTCTGTAATTTTAAATAGATTTGGGTTGGAGCTGTTGATGGAGGATGTGATAATGTGGAACGCCATTTCACATTGACCTCAAACAGAGGGAGCTGCCTGAGAGTATTCAACAGTACTAATTTTAAGGTAGTCCTGTTTTGACTAATTGGCCCCTTCCGGTGTATGTGTCTCTCTTATCCAGGGGGAACCATCTCAGGCAGAGTATTACAACCCTGAATTTGAAGTTGTCAATTTAAAGTGAATTAAATGGAACCTCTTAGTTAATCTTAAAATTAAACAGAAACTTACTTCTAATGACCTGTTAGTTTAGAAGAACAGACTACAGGATTATATGGATGCATTACAGGTCCATATAGTATTTACTGACATTGGTGAAAAGTTACAGGATGATTTAGCTAGTGAGAAGGGATAGCTTCATCCTGTGAAAGATAAGAGAGTCTGGTAAGATATGAATTGTTTCGGTCGTAAGAAGCTGTTTCCCGAGCATGGCAAGGGCTGTTAGAAATAGCGGGCCATCAGATTCCATTAGTATATTAGTTATTTTTAGAAGGAATTATAAAAATTGTTAAATAAGAAAAAGTTGGATCATCAAAGGGCCCTTTGGAAGGAATTTCAACTTTGCTTCAGTCAAAAACCATGTGGTTTTATACTGGAAGTTGGTCGCACTAGGCTGTAGTAAAGCTAATGTAAACACTAAAGCTCTTATCCTTAAACATTCATCGGAGAGAGATTCTTTTTCTCTTTATAGTGATAACCTAACCATCCATCCTCTAATATGGTCTGTTTCGACGGACTTTTCCTGTCATGTTCTTCCAGAATTCTTCCAGTTTCCATTAGGAAAGTTACAATTGTACTAAGTCTTAGACATTGAGTGTTTAGAGTAAAGTTTGTGCTCAAATATTATATGCTGTGACTACTATAGGCTGGAATAAATTTAGAACATTAAAGGCAGGGCAAAATAAATTTTTGAGGAGAATGCTTGGCTTCCCTAGCTATGCCACAGCTGCTTTACTCAGGGCAGAGGTGAGTGAATGCTCTATTTCCACCAAAGCACAATGCCTCTCTATTATTTTGGGTATGAACTGAGAATATGAACTTACATCAGCCACCGAGGTTACGTCTGCAGGAACAGTTTAATAAGTCCGAAACAGTAAAGTTTCCCCTGCTTTTGAAAGTCTTTTGATAGCTCCATTCTTGGGCGATTTCAGAACTAGGTTTTGTCAAGACTTCAGATAAGAATGTGATAATATACATTAAGCTTAGAGCTGAAGAGATCTAGTCAATAACATAGTGCACGTGCTCTTTACTCAATGTTCACTCTTGTTATACACGATTCAGTAAAGTCCATTCTCAAAAGAGACTTATGCATGGTTAAGGTGAACCATATATGAGTTGCCCTTTGATTTCAGTAAGACCAATCACATGGTTCAAGTTAAGCACCTGTCTACATCTGGCCCTTATTGCCCCTGAAATTTGCACAAGTCAAATACGTTCACTGTCAAAGCCATCCCACTATTAATGAGAGGAAACTTTGACCTCACCCCTCAAGTGACTTAGGAATTCTGTTCTGAACCTTAAATACTGACACGCCTCCATAAGAACTTTCTATTTCATTCTTCTTTCCCAGTCCTGCCAGGCCCTCTCGTGCCCCAAAGAGGTCAGACAAGCAGAACTCACTCTCTGGATTCTTAAGTCAATATAAGATTCTATCAGATCAGCTCCTCTGCAGTCACTTTGCCCTCAGCTGGCATTGGTGTATGTTTTTTCAAGATCCAGGGCAATGGTAAATGGGACTAAAATATTTTAGCTGCGTGGTTAGGCTGCTGGTGTGCAGAGACCACGACCGATCCCGCCAACCAGTATTGTCTCCTTGTTTCCTTGTACTCCCACCTCTGTACCCATCTGTTGTCTCTCTCCTATATTTAAATTGTAAACTCCGTGGGCCAGAGACCATCGTCTTGTTCTGTGCTCGTACAGCCCCTAATGCCATGGGGTCAAGGACAAGGGCTCGTAGGTGCTATAATAATACAAATAATAAATAGAGGTTTTGGGGTTCCAATAAATCTGAATTAAATTAATGCTCTTCTTATTCTTTATCCTGACATGTTTATGAACTGAAAAGATCATTCACGGCAGATGCTGCAAACACACCACTCATATGGGTCTCTGAATCAGGTCTTGATTTATAGCCTTCAGGGGGTTATTTTCCATTAAACTGTGGCCTCGCTTGTGCTTTCATAAAAATTCCTTAGGCAATTTACAAGAGTCACTGAAAGGGAGCGGAGTTGGTGCATCAGGGACAGGAGCTCCAGAGGGCAAGGATGCCAAGCAAGGGCTGTTTCAGGGATCCAAGACAGAGAGATCTGTGGGCAGTGGGACAGATGGGAGGGTGTGTGACTGGGAGGTTGGTGCTCCGGACAGCAAGGAGAGGGAAGCTGGGAGAACTGGGAGGAAGGGTAAGAGGTACTGAGCTAACAACCTGAGACCAGCTCTCCTAACAACCAACCACATCATTGATGATTATGGGGCTTTTTCAATGGTGCATCTCACACCCGTTATGAAAAGAAAAACAGAGTGTTGATAAACATTCAGCTTTGAGAAAATTAAATAACTCCCTTTTCTTTATACACCAAAGCAGGAGATGCTTCTTTTCTTACTGGGCATTCATGGGTGAGCGTGAGCTATAAGACACCTGTGACTGACACCCAGTTTCCCACACTTAAAGATATTCCCCAGTAAGGCTCAGAGATTGTATAGCAAGCCTAGCAAGTTCATCGTTCTAGCCTAATCTAATGCTGTGCTTTGTACCTTCCATAGGAGGTAAAGGAAGAATTTTAAGTATATATAGAACACATTCTTATTTAGATGTTCAAATTGCAGCATAAATCTTGACTCATTCCTCCTCGCAACTCCTCTGTGACACCAGTAACTGCTTCTGTTCACATTCCACAGATGTCCTGAACAGTCACTTTAAAAAGTGCATGTTGGAGTCTCTCGTGTCTCTCCTCTAGTAAGGTCGTGATTGATAGCCTGAGAATTTGAGTCTATTTGACTTTCATTACACAGTAGCTGTATGTTTCTCTTTTTTACATATAAAAAAATCCTTTCCAAACACTATGGGCCAGATTCAATGGAGCTGCGCCGATTTACACTAGCTGAGGATCCGGTTTTAACTAGTTCCATGAAACTAGGGAGATCAGCTCTTGTGTATAACAATGGAAGCATAACTTTTCTCCTGTTTGCAGTTTGGGATGCCTGGATACAATGTTGAACCATTTTGAAGAGCCTTTGTCACTAACCAGGAAAGGTCAGCAATGAAGGCTTTATAGATGAGCAGTGTCTCATGGGGAGGGGATGGGCAAAAGAAACTGGGAGGTTCCTTAGTGTCTGAAAAAGACAAAGAGCGAGAAGAAGGGTGAAATAAGTCAAACGTGCCTTGAATAGATATTGTTTGTGGTGGTGTTGTAGCCGTGTTGGTCCCCAAATATGAGAGAAAGAAAGTGGATGAGGTAATATCTTGAGCTCCAGAAAGAACGAGGAGTACTTGTGGCACCTTAGAGACTAACAAATTTATTTGGGCATAAGCCAAAAGACACTCTTGGTACCTTTCCCAGACCTGAAGGAGAGTTCTATGGAGTGCAAAAGCTTGTCTCTTTCACAGCAGAAGTTGGTCCAATAAAAGATATTACCTCACCCACCTTGTCTCCCTCCAATATGTATTGGTAATATTGCGGTCATTCTCTCTCTGCCCACGTAAACCAGAAGCAACCGTCCTCTCCATAACAACTAGGATTCCGGGCATCATTTTTTCCAGGCATGTATGTTTGTCTCGGGAGACAAACATACATGGTTCAAAGTGTGAGGCACCTTGACCAAAGGATCTCAGATAAACGAAGGTTGTCATCCACATCGCCCAAGCTCCAATGCTGAACACAGTTTTCACGCTATCATTAACGCCTTAGACAAGAACCTCTCGTAATGTGCATTGCATAGAATTCCCATCTTGCTGTCTGGCTACAAGAAATTAGTTACCAGGGCGAGGGGTCGGGGGCTGACACTATAAGTCAAATACTCTTTAAGGAATAATTTGCTGTGTGCAGAAAACTGAAGATCAAGTAGGGCAAACTGCCTGTTACCATTTAGCCTTCCTCCTGAATTAGAAAGCGTACGGTCGTCTGCCTTTGGAATCAGAGATGTGTTTCTCTGTCGGTCAATAAGCAGTCTTGTTCCTCCAGTGAATTCTCATATCCTATTCCAAGGCCTGGCCTGAAGGAGGCAAAACAAAAAACATAAAAAGCCTCCGATAAGGAAAGGATCAAAGCAATTTGTTATTGGCTGATGCCATCTACTGGATATTGATGGAAGCAGCAGAGAAACTGAGAACTGATAAAAGAATAAGAGTACTTGTGGCACCTTAGAGACTAACAAATGTATTGTAGCATAAGCTTTCGTGGGCTACAGCTTACTTCATCGGATGCATGTAGTGGAAAATACAGAAGGAAGATATATATATATACACACACACACATGAAACAATGGATGTTACCATACACATTATAAGGAGAGTGATCAGTTGTCAGCAGGAGAGAAAAATAAGTCTTTGTGGTGGTAATGAAAATGGCCCATTTCCAGCACTTGACAAGGAGATATAAGGAACTGTAGGGGCGGGGGGGAAGATAAGCATGGAGAAATAGTTTTACCTTGTGTAATGGCCCATCCACTCCCAGTCTTTATTCAAACCTAATTTGATGGTGTCCAATTTGCAAATTAATTCCAATTCAGCAGTCTCTCGTTGGAGTCTGTTTTTGAAGTTTTTTTGTTGTAATATTGCGACTTTTAGGTCTGTAATCGAGTGGCCAGGGAGGTTGAAGTGTTCTCCAACTGGTTTTTGAATGTTATAATTCTTGACGTCTGATTTGTGTCCATTTATTCTTTTACGTAGAGACTGTCCGGTTTGGCCAATGTACGTGGCAGAGGGGCATTGCTGGCACATGATGGCATATATCACATTGGTAGATGTGCAGGTGAACGAGCCTCTGATAGTGTGGCTGATGTGATTAGGTCCTATGATGGTATCCCCTGAATAGATATGTGGACAGAGTTGGCAACGGGCTTTGTTGCAAGGATAGGTTCCTGGGTTAGTGTTTTTGTTGTTTGGTGTGTGGTTGCTGGTGAGTATTTGCTTCAGGTTTGGGGG
>QXTE01000461.1:13002-28387 GCA_003942145.1 Platysternon megacephalum
TTACCATACACATTATAAGGAGAGTGATCAGTTGTCAGCAGGAGAGAAAAATAAGTCTTTGTGGTGGTAATGAAAATGGCCCATTTCCAGCACTTGACAAGGAGATATAAGGAACTGTAGGGGCGGGGGGGAAGATAAGCATGGAGAAATAGTTTTACCTTGTGTAATGGCCCATCCACTCCCAGTCTTTATTCAAACCTAATTTGATGGTGTCCAATTTGCAAATTAATTCCAATTCAGCAGTCTCTCGTTGGAGTCTGTTTTTGAAGTTTTTTTGTTGTAATATTGCGACTTTGAGGTCTGTAATCGAGTGGCCAGGGAGGTTGTAATCGAGTGGCCAGGGAGGTTGAAGTGTTCTCCAACTGGTTTTTGAATGTTATAGTTCGGTAAAATTTAATTTCAGCAATTATATTCTTCTTTGTGTTCTTTAATATCAGTAACCAAAAGTTCCTTCCTGATTCTGAACTCTTTCTAGTGAGACATCAAGAAGTCATATTTTGGATGATGTGGGTAAAACCAGACAATCAATATGAACTCACACAGGAAAATGTTAAAACACAACTCTCAAATGAACTCACACAGGAAAATGTTAAAACACAAAAGCATCCTATCACTGGTGGGTGAATGCTTTTCATAAAGCGATCAGTTGCTGTCTGACCTATCAGCCCTCATCCTCAAAGGAAACCTGCACAACACTTTCAAAAGATGAGCCTGGGAGCTTAAATTCATAACTCTGCTAGACACTTTAAATCATGGACTGAACAGACACTGGATTTATGGCTTATTATAGCACTAACTCCCCTTTTTGTCCTATGACCGCAGGGGTGTTAATGAGCCACTCTACCTTGAATGGTCCCTTAGAATATGTGCTCCATCTCATATTTAGCTGTGACGCTGGGAATACCTTTCCCAGCCCTGCAGAAGAGCTCCGTGTAACTCGAAAGCTGGTCTCTCTCCCCACCAGAAGTTGGTCCAATAAAAGATATGACCTCAGCCACCTTATTTCTCTATTTCTCCCTTGTAAATCCAAAGATAGGCCGTGGAAGAACATCAAACCAAACCTTTACGCAATTGCTTTTGGTTTTATAAAGTAGTCCCTTTCAAACCAAACACTAGAAGCCACAGTGACCACCTTCGTAAGTACTGTATGTCTTAAAACAAGGAGCAGCTTTACTCCTTGGAGAATGACAGGGCTATGGGACAGTCTAGTATGGAGCTGTCTCAGCCTCTTCTGCTGAAGTTGTCCACTTGGTATAAAGTAATTAGTCATTGGCGCAGGAACTTGAACTTGGGTATCCATTGCAGGTGAGTATCCTACCTACCAGGCAACATTCATTTTCACCCTTTCCCTGGCCTGGGGACTATGACTTGACCCTATAAATGACAATTTGACAAAGTGACATTTTCTTTCAACCCAACTCGAAATTTCCACTTTTCAATTTCCTCAAAATGATTGAAAAAAATTTACTTTCACTGAGACTCTAAAAAGTCTCCCCTCACCCCATTTTTCAGAATTGCCAGTGAACTGAAAGCTCCATTATTCACCCAGCTGTAATCACAGCATCCAACTGAGAAAGAATAATTTCAATGGTATGTATCAGAGCACAGGAGAGGTTTTCCCCTTTACGCCCGATTGCCCACCTTTTAAGATCCTGGCAGGAGGAGGAATTTGCACTTGAGCGATATTAAAGTAATTTGTACCAAAGTTTTTCGTTCTGGCTGAATTCTGTACTGAGATTCACAATCTTGCACCAGCCAGAAATAAGCTTGAAATTTGCGCATTGTGTATTTGGAGAATTGTGAGCCTGGTATGAAGAAGACAAGGCTAAAGTAGATTGCAAAATTACATAGTTTGTCATTGTGAAGATTGCGTCAGAAGATAATTCATCCTGAATGTCACATACAAAGCTGAATGAATCTCTATTACTCTCATGTTAATGCCCCATTTTCCAACAAGAACACGAAGGGTTATTTAACAAAATGTGTTATTAATACTGTCTTGTAATGCAGCCTAATGGAGTCAGGACCAGTGGTTAGCACGTAGCACAAGGAGTCAAGATGTCTTGATTCTATTGGTCTCTGCCACTTACTGCCTGTGTGACCTTGACCTCAATACTCTTCCATTTATCTGCGTATAAAACAAGGATAATAGCAGTCATGGGGGATGTTCTGAGGCTTCCTATAAATTTAGGATTTCAAAGCACTTCACACCCCTCTCAGTGACGTCGTATTATTATAGTATTAACAGTGTGAAACTGGAATTCAATGTCCTAATAGAGAACAACTGAGTCATTTCCCAAATACATCTCAAGGTCATGTTGTTTCCCTACTCGGGTCATGAGTTATAGCCTCAGAATCTGGGGCTATTTTACTTTTGGTTCAATGGCTCTCAGCACCTCCACTATAAAAATTGTTCCAGCCCCCCTGGTTGGGGATGGGGGTGCTGAGCAGATGGAAAAAAGAGATTCCTGTTTGCTAGGAATTGCAAGTGTAAACTCCTCCATACCCCCAGCCACTACCAGAGAAGAGTTAAAGGACCAAGGTGGAGTCCTCTTTGTGATTTTTCTAAACATGCTGATTGTTCTATTCATGCGCCTCTATGCCACCTCCCTACTGCTAATCTTTTAAAACAAATAAAAAGATCTAAACATATGGAGATCCAGCAGGAATGAATCTATCTCAACTTGAGGTCAGTGGAATGATACATCACATGAATTGCACCCATGACGTTTTACAAGGAAAGGAACACGTTACGTGTATGTCATGCTATGTGCCACGGAGAATAGACTAATAATCACAAGCCGTGAGTAAAACAGTTATATAATGTAGGGGAGTTATGCAGTCCAGAAATTTTGATTGTTAACTAATTAAGCCCTTATGCACCAAGGGTGTCTCATAGATTTCAGGCAGTCGGAGAATGAATATAAAAGCTTTCACAACTCGGGGGTTTTCTAACCACTTCTCTTCATTTGTCCTTCTCTGTGACCTGGGTAAGTCTGATTCGACTTCATCTCTTTATCATGATTAAAATGTGATTTACTGATATTTTTAACTTATGGCTGAGTCCTGCATAAATATTCGTCGCAACCTCAGGGGGTTTGTTAACATAAAAAAATCCTTTTTTAGTTATTCAGTTTTCAGTTGCAGGTATTGGTGAGGCTTTAGGTGGGAAGGATGGGATTTGGAATGAGATTTGGATGCCCATAATTCCTATTAATTTTGAGGGGAAGTAAACAGCCAGATCTCTTCAGTGGCTCTGAAAATCTTTTGCTACTGGAGAGCATTGCTTTATGCACTTTTAAAAATATACCTCAGCTGCTTTCAATGAAGCTATGCCATTTTACACCAATTTACAATCTGGCCATAACCATTTCCATGAAATTGCAGAGATCAGCTTTTATTTATCACCACTGAAGTGTAACGTTATTGATGTGTTCCACATAGGCTAGAGGGGTACGATTTCTTTATGAATTTAGAGGGATTTAGGCACTGATTCCAACTGAACCTATCTCAGATTCCTGTGCAAATTCCAGCATTCTAGCTAGCTAGCTCGTACTGAACTTTCATCCTGTATTCCACTTGCACTTGTGCCTTATGTTCACTCTACTCCTTAGTGTGTGTTTCAGGGTTACTTCCATCTCGGAAAGATGTCTTGTTCCAGAAATGTGTGCACTGCTGGGGGCTCAGCATGCGGCGTGGCACGCCCCAGGCCATGCGCTGACAGCTGCAACCAACCATGCGTCACGCAGTGCCCCGACTCGAGAGTGGTGATCTACCCACCACCGGTTGTCGTGACCTTCCCGGGACCTATCCTCACCACTTTCCCGCAGGACAGCATAGTGGAATCCGTAGGAGCTCCTGTCGTTGCAAGCGGCTATGGGGGCACGTCTGGTTCAGGGGCTTTCGGGGCGGGCCGTGGAAACCGTGACCTGTGTGGGCCATGTTAAATCCAGAAGGAACAGCCAGGGAATGAAAAGCAGGGTACAGATTCACAGTAGAACTTAAGGTCATGGCTTTCAGAAGGGCTCTGCACCCACAACTCCTGCTGAAGTCAGTGAGAGCTGTGAGGGCTCAGAACCTCTGAAAAGGAGGCACAGACACATCTTTCGTGTTATTTTTTATTATTCTTTCCTCTGAGGTCTTCCCAACTATCTGCTGCTTCTAATTCTCAGTTCCACTGTGGGTTCTTTACACTCTTCTGGCAAAGTAAAGGAAGTTGGAGCCTTAAAGTGGGCATAAATTCCATTTACATTCAGTTTAAAGCCACTTTCCATTGCCAGAGAGGTGTAATGGGGCCGTAGTGTCAGAGAGAAATTCGGCACTTTAGGTTCTAGCCATTCCATGAATAGAGAGACCGTTTGTTGCTGGCCTCTGATGTACAACGCAGAAGTCATTTAATCCTCTGCTTATGTTGTGCTTTGTCTCCTTTGTTTCTCTCTGGGGTGAAACCGCTAACTTAAATTGCCTGAAAAAAAACACTTGATAGGCAAATTTCACAGCTGCACCAAAGAAAAAAGAACATCTTGCTCAAATTGCATCTCCTTGGAGCAAGTGATTGGTTGCAGCCCTTTTCGAAACCCTAAAAATAGATTTTCTGTCCTTTGCATTATTTCATTCTGCCACTGTATATCCCTCTTTTCATTCACATTAAAAATCATGTTGCTTCACAGTACTGGCTTTCTGGTTTTTCTTTTTGTGCCATTCTTGGTGATTTTCCCATCACCCAATTTGGGTGCCTTAAGTTTTCAGGGCCTACTTAATTTTGTACCTGTTTGTGCGGGGTATTTCTCAAAGGCCAGTGCTCAGCTGCTACATGACTGTGACAAACGGGACAGAATGGTGTGTGCCGCACTCCAGAGAAGCTGTAAACTGATATGGAGTTACTCCACTTGCCCAGGTTTGGAGGGGATAGAAACCCTCCTGCGTCAGGGCCCCAGCCAGTAATCGACCTTTGGTTTAACTATTGGGGGGTTGGCAGAAGCTTCCCCTATGAGCAGATTATCCTATAACTGCCGTCTGCGGGGTTCCTTACACGTTCCCCTGAAGCAGCTGGCATTGACCCCTGTTAGAGACAGGATCCTGGACTACATGGACCACTAGTCTGCTCAAGTATGGAGATTCTTATGATTCTGTTTTCCAGAGGAAGGGGCCATATCACCTTTCCCATATTTTAGGATAGAGCTATATTATCTTTAAACAAAACCTATGCCCCCAGAGAGAGAACTCATCTTACCAGCAAAATATTAAAGCGTTTCCATCTTCTGTGACTCTGTTTCCCCATCAGTAAAATGGGAATGAAAATACACTTCTACCCTAATATAACGCGACCCGATATAAGACGAATTCAGCTATAACGCGGTAAAGCAGCGCTCCGGGGGGGCGGGGCTGTGCGCTCCAGCGGATCAAAGAAAGTTCGATATAACGCAGTTTCACCTATAACGCGGTAAGATGTTTTGGCTCCTGAGGACAGCGTTATATCGGGGTAGAGGTGTAGTTACTAGCATAATAGAGGGGATGTGAGATATAATTAGCAGAGCTAGTCAGAAAATGGATTTTCCATCCCAGGAAAAATTTGGAGATTCTTCTTTTTTTATTTTTTATTTTTTTGGTCCCAACCAGTGGTTTGTCAAAACAGAATTTTCCAATGGATAACGCTTCCAAAGTTTTCCAACCAGCTCTAATAACTAGTTGATATTTTTGTAGTATTTTGAACATATAAAAATATATGAGTTGTAATGAAAATTATTTCCTCCTCGGTGAAGGGATGGGATAATGCATCAGAAAAGATGTATCAGAAAAGAAATGGAAACTTGGTTTTATTGCTCACCTTGTGAACCTCTACAAAATATGTTTCTTACCAGGGGAAAACCTCTGAAGCTGTTGGAAACTATAAAATTGGTCACAAGGTGAGTTTTAGTTCTCACTAATAAGAACCCAGGACCTCATGAACCATATCCTGGGTCAATGAGACAGGACAGGGTTAAAGAAAATTATGTTATTCAATTTACCCTAAACTATCTATCTATCCATCCCCGCATAGACAATCTCCCTCCCTACCTATCCATCCCCATGCACACAATCTATCTCTCTCTCTCCCTCTCTCTGAATAGTTTTATTTTATAACTCATCGGCACTGTGCCCATTTGACAGCTCTGTATTAACTCTAGGATGATGATCGTTCAGAGATTGGGTAGACAATTGTGAACAGAGACCCTCCGACCTCTCCTCACAAGGTTCCACTCCCAGCTGCGTACAGCACCCACCCACATGCGCACAAACTTCTCTCCCTCCCATGGTCCCCTAGTCCCTGGCTCCCCCAACTTCTCTTCCTCCCACTGACTCCAGTCTCCCCAGAGCACTCAGTCACCAGCACCACAACTCCTCAGAATACTTGTCCCCAGCACTTCCTCTCTTCTCCTTCTCACGGCTTCAGCCATCCTCTGCTTCTCCCCTCCCTGAGCACCTCTCCTTTACTCTTCCTTTTTCCACAAACCCATTCCCCAAGTCCTCCTCTGCTCCCCTGAGCCACGGTCCTCAACACCAGCATCTCTTCTCACTGCCCCCACCCCAGAACGCCTGTCCCAGCACATACTCTCCCTGCAGTCCCAAAGCCCCCAAAGTTCCTCTGCCCAGGAGCATCTGCTCTGACATCCTCACAGCTCTATCCCTCTTCATCTCACTGGTGCTATAAAGCAAAACTTTCACTGGGACCTCATTGTCCTCAAAACATTTTCCCATCTGCTCCAGCGATATGGACCTTGGACCTGTTCCATGCACAAGGTACATTGGCTGAGGTCACAGTTAACATTTTGTTATACAGCACCAATGAGGATGAATGTGCCAAGTGCAGAGAAAGTATCTTTCTGTAAGGGGAAAGACTTCTCTACTTTGTTCCATTGACAATGAATAACGTCAGAGGTATGGAGCAGGACACAGAGTAGGCTTTACCCTTAACTCCAAATTTCTTTCCTTTTAAGGATTTCACTTAGTGGTGGGAATTTGCATCTGAGCAAGCTTAAGTTTCTTATCCCAATGGTTGTGTTGTTTCATTAAATGTGGCAATTTACAATGCTACACAACCCAGGAAGAAGCCTGAAGTTTACACACTGGTCATTCCTTTGGAAAATCATTGCCGCCCTGGATAAAGACAGCAAAGTGAATTGACTCGTAACATTATCTAGTTGGTCATTGTTTCTGCTTAGATCAAAAGACGATTTATCCAGAAGATGAATAATTTAAAAAAGAAACCAAACCTGAATCTCCCTCTATAATTGTTGCTCTTGTTATAATGACTTATTTGGAAGCCAAGAATGTTAAGCATTTTAAAGAAGACATGTTATTACTCTTCCCTTGTGACAAACTCTAATAAGGGTCAGGACTAATAGTTACCACGTGGAACAAAAGGCTGTACCATTGGGCTGTATTTATGACTCTGCCACTAAGTCGGTGTATACGTTTCAATGCAACATGCCTGTCTTGATTTGCTTATAAAACAAGGATAATAACACCAGTGCTGGATGTCCTGAGGCTTTCTCAGAACTTCAGAGGATATCAAAGCACTTCACAAACATTCATTAATGTTTTATATCTCCAAAGTGGTGGAGTCTATTATATTAATAGCTTGACGCCTGAATTAGATGTCAAGGTTACTCATTTCATTTCCCTAATCAGGCCATGATATAACCTCACAATGTGTAGATATTTGTTTTTCATTAAAAAGTCACTTTGTTTATTTCCCTTTTTTGAAAAAAATGCCTATTCATGTTCATGGACCAGTAGCTCAGCTGGTGTGTATTGGAACGATTCCACTGACCAGTTTGGGGCGTACCTTATACTTTAAAAATCATTCTGCGTATGGCTGGAAAGGTTTCTGCAGGAGAAGGATCTCACAGCACTTCCTAAAATTGGTCAATCTTTGAATTAGTCTCATCTCAGCCCCCAGGCATCTCCCCTTAGCCAAGAATGCCTTGTCTCCATCTCTCCTTTGCTTTTTTCCTGGGCTTTGCTAGCAGCAGTTTCACACAAGCAAACCACTCATTGATTTCAGTGGGCATCGGATCAGAACCTCTGGGGTGGAGGTTCTGAGCGTGCAAAACAAAATTTCCCCTCCCTAGGAACTGCAAGCTTAAACTCCATCATTACTCCAACCAACACAAGCCTGGATTTCAAGGACCAAATTGGAATCATGTGTCTGACCCCACACGTGGCTACCCAAACACGGCTGATAATCTTATGCAGATAATCAAAGAACCAAATGCATAGAGCTAGATTCATTCGTGCTGTAACTCCAGTAAGGTCAGTGGAATGACACAAAAAATGACTTTGACCCATAAAGCTTTAAAATGAAAGGAACCTGTGGGTGTAACATGCACATCATATTATCTAGGGCGGAGACAGACTTAAAAAAAAATCACAAGCCGTGGGGTAAAATAATGTAATCATCTGGAGGAGTTACACCTCTAACAAATTTTCTTTGGTAACTAATTAGGCTCTCTTGCACAACGGATGTCTCTGCTTCAGGAGCTCTGCAAAGGAGTATAAAAGCTCTCAACCCAGGATTCTTCTAACCACTTCTCGAGTTATTCTCAGTGAACTGGGTAAGTCTGATTTGGCTTCATCTCTTTAAAACTATTAAAATGTTATGAACTGGCACTTTTAACTCAGGACTGAATCCTGCCCAAATATTCTGTCATTTTTAGCATTTCCATAAAAGAACTCTTTCATAGTTGTACAGTTGCAGACGTTGCCTTTAGACACTAAAATGAGATTTTTCCACGTAGTTTGGATGCCGCGTTTCCATTAATATTGTGGGGGAAGTAACATCCTAATCTCTTCATTAGCTTTGAAAAAATCAGAGCCTACATTTTTTGACACTAGATAGGATTGTTTTGGGGCATTTTAAAGAAATATTAACACGGCCAAGCTTTCGATGACTTGATGGAGCAACACCAATTTAGGATGCGGCCTTAGCCAATTCCATGAAACTACAGATGTCAGCTTTCATTTATAACGAACTGAAGTATAACATCCTTGCGGTTTTCAGTTTAGGATCTATGGGAAAGACTTCCTAAGAATGTAGAGGGATTTAGGCATTGATTCTGACTGAAAAGTGTGTAAATTCCAGCCTGTTTAGACACCATTCCAATAGTATCTGAGCTTTCATCTTTTCCTCCGCTAACGTTTGTGCCTTATGTTTACACTGCTCCTTAATGTGTGTTTCAGGGTTACCTCCATCTCAGAAAGATGTCGTGCGGGGCAAACTTGTGCATTGATGGGGGCTCAGCATGCGGTGTGGCACGCCCCAAGCCATGTACTGACAGCTGCAACCAACCATGCGTCACGCAGTGCCCCGACTCGAGAGTGGTGATCTACCCACCACCGGTTGTCGTGACCTTCCCGGGACCTATCCTCACCACTTTCCCTCAGGAAAGTGTAGTGGAATCTGTAGGAGCTCCTGTCATCGCAAGTGGCTATGGGGGCACGTCTGGTTCGGGGGCTTTCGGAGTGGGCCATGGAAACTGTGGCCCGTGTGGGCCATGTTAAATCCAGAAGGAACAGCCAGGGAATGAAAAGCAGGGTACAGATTCAGAGTAGAACTTATGGTTGTGGCTTTCAGAAGGGCTCTGCGCCCACCACTCCTGCTGAAGTCAGTGAGAGCTGTGAGGGCTCAGAACCTCTGAAAAGGAGGCACAGACGCATCGTTCATGTTATTCTTTGATTTTTCCCTCTTAGGTCTCCCCAACAATTGACTGCTTCTTTTATTAGCAGGGGGGCCTAATTCTCAATTCCACTGAGAGCCCTTTACATCAATCTGGCAGGTAAGAATCTGGAGCCTTAAAGTGGGCACAAATTCCATTTCCCTTCTGTTTAAAGCCACTTTTCGTTGCTAGAGAGGTGTAATGGGCCCTTAGTGTCAAAAACTTGCATCCGAAGAAGTGGGTATTCACCCACGAAAGCTCATGCTGCAAAACCTCTGTTAGTCTATAAGGTGCCACAGGATTCTTTGCTGCTTTTAGTGTCAAAAAGAAATTAGGCAGTTTAGGTTCTAGCCTTTCCCTGAATAGCTACCATTTGTAGCTGGCTTTTAAGTTTGCCGCACAAGATGTATAAGGCAGAAGCCATTTGGTCCTCTGCTTATGTTGTGCTTTGTCTCATTTGTCACTCTTTGGGGTGAAACCGCTAACTTAAAATGCCTGAAAAGAAAACAAATGTGATAGGCAAACGTCACAGCTGCAACGAAGAAAGAAGAACATCTTGTTTTAATTGTATGTTCTTGGTTTAAGTGATTGGTTGCAGCCCTTTCTGAACCCCTAAAAATAGATTCTCTCTCCTCGGCATTATGTCAATGTTCCACTGTGTACTCCTCTTTTCATTCACATTAAAAATCATGTTGCACCATAGTATTGGCCTTCTAGTTTTTCTTTTTGCTCCACTCATGATAATCCTCATATCACAAAGGCTCCTCATTTGCTTGCCTCCAGGTTTGGGGGCCTAGTTTAATTTAGTTTCATTTTTTCTCCTGGTACGGTGTATCTCCCGAGAGAGATCAGGCGCTGCATGACCTTGGCAATCCAGACAGACTGGTATGTGCAGTATCCCAGAGCACCTGTAAACTGAGCTGGGGACATCTCTGACGCTGCGGGGAACTGGAACAATCACAAGGTGTATTTTAGAGCACACTTCTCAATAAGAATTCAGAAAGCAAACACAGCGCCAAAGAACAAAATTATTCAATAGAGCCTAAACCATCTCTGACATTGTTTGACATTGGTGCCTATCAGAGCACTGTATGAACTCTGTGATAATGATTTGGTAGGAGGTTGTTAACCTACCTTTCTTCACAACGCTCCAGACCTTCCCTACTCCCGGACCTCCACAGTTCTAACCCACAAGCATACCTCCTTCCTTCCCTCTCAGTGTGCCCCAGCATTGCCCAGATCCCTGGAGTTCAGTTCCTCGACTCCCCAACTCCCTTCCCTCCCACGGATTCCAGTTTTCCCCAGCTCTGCTCTCCTACAGCACTGGATCGCCAATACCACCTCAATTCCTGGGAATACAGGTCCCCAGCACTTTCCTTTCTCTCCTTTTCATGGTTCCTGCCCTCCACTCCCTGGATCACCTTTCCGTTACTCTCCCCTTCCACACCAGCCATCTCCTGCTCCATAGAGCCACTGTACCCCACACAAGCATTGTCTCCACCATCTCACTGCCCCTCAGCCCCTCAAATCCCCAGAGCTCCTGTCCCACACCTGTCCTCCTATGCCCCCTGATTTCCTCGATCCCCAATCTCTGCCTTCGGACATCCTCGCCCCTATCCCTCTGCATCTGATTGGTGCTATAAAAGGAAAATCTTAACTGTGACTTCATATTTTCCTCAAAACATTTTCCCCAACTCCCCCCATGTGGGCCTTGGGCTTGTTCCATGCACAAGTCACATTTGCTAAGGTCGCAGTTAAGATTTTATTTTATAGCATCCATCAGGATGAACGTGCCAATTGCAGTGTGTGTGTGTGTGTGTGTGTGTGTGTGCGTGTGTGTGCGTGCGTGTACACACCCCTTTCTGAAAGTAGAAACAAAAACACACCAAAAAACCACACCCCAATTTCAGTGAGTCTCTAAGAATTACTCTGATGTTAATCACATTTTCGGAAGCCAAGTATGTTAAGTAACATGAGACATGTTACTGATGTAGTCTTGTAATGCAACGTAATGGGGTCGGGAGTAGTGGTTACCATGTGGCACAAAAGAGCCAGCACTATTGGGTTGTATTTCCAGCTCTGACATGAACTCCCTGTATAACTGTCACCTGCCTCTGCATCTCTTTATTTGCACATTAAACAAGGATAATAATATTCCTACGCTCTAGAGGATGGGGCCATATCAAAGATCTAGTATTTAAGGATAGAGCTGTATTCCCTTTAAACAAAACCAACAGCCCAGGATTAAAATCTGCAACCGAGTAGAAAAACATTACGGCATTTCCTCCAGGGGCAGTCTGGTCTGAAGACACGGTCACAGAACGGGGAGTCCAGAAGTTGTGATTTATAATCCCAGTTACGCCAGTGATTTATTGTGTGACTTTGTGAAATTCACAGCCCCATCTGTGCTTCAGCTTCCCCCTTCGGTAGAACAGGGAACAAAAGAGTTACTTGCATCACAGAGGAGCGGTGTGGAGTCATTCGTAAAGTTTTCTGCAGCATTTTAAACGTGTAAAATAATATAGGAGTTCTAATAAACTTATTTCCACACCTGCTATTGAATGTCCTAACGCACATCACCATATCAGATGGGAACGATGAACTTGTTTTTCTAGCAGCACCCTCCTGATGCTATAAAATATGTCATGTCATGGGGGGGAAGGTCTCTCAAGCCATGGAAAACTAGTGGCTAGAACACTGGACTGGGACACCGGGGACCTGGATCCTATTCCCGCCTTTGCCACTGGCCTGCCAGGTGGCCTTGGGTAAGTCATTGCCTCTCCCTGTACTTCAGTTTCCCCAGCTGTAAAATGGAGCTGATCATACTGATTTCCTTTGTAAAAAGCTGGAAGAGATGTAAAAAAGAAAAACTAAAAAACTCCTGCAGAATCTATGGGACGTAAGATCAATGGTGATAAAACCAAAGCGATGCATGGCTCCGGTGTAGCCCTTGCTGGAGCCCTAGGCATAACTAACAGTGTGAACCAAAGCCTGTGAACCGGAGTAGGCCGGGCCTTGGCAAAATAGCAGCACACCAGGTATTAGCCAACCAAGTAAGCACATTCCTGACCTTAGAGGTGCAGAAACACCCAGAGTTCTCAATGGGGGGGAGGGGAGGGATAGCTCAGTGGTTTGAGCATTGGCCTGCTAAACCCAGGGTCATGAGTTCAATCCTTGAGAGGGCCACTTAGGGACCTGGGGCAAAAATCAGTACTTGGTCCTGCTAGTGAAGGCAGGGGGCTGGACACAATGACCTTTCAGGGTCCCTTCCAGTTCTATGAGATAAGTATATTTCCATATATAACTAAGTAAACACATTCCTAGAAGATAATACAGGGACACATAGACCCCCTGGTAAGATAAGGAAGCATGACAGGATAATGGATGTGGATGAGGATGTTCTGTTTGAACTAGCAGGTACAAGGGTAACTAACAAACAGCATCTGGAGTGTAACACAAAACTTGTTTGTATCAGTGTATAAAAGGAGAAGTCATAGGAGGAACATTGTTGAGGTGGTACCTTGTCATGGGTGTACCTGTAACCACTAAGCCAGGGCACTAGGACCATGCTTTGCCAACAATAACCCTGGATGAGTTCCTTCACCACCAAACCAAGCCTGTTGTCTGACTTTATGAGTCACATCAAGGTCTGCTGAATCAGCAAGCTACTCTGGTGCAGCTAAATTCAGGAGCTCTAAGAATAGCAGCAATAATCCTCAGCAGTACTAACAGTCAGTCATCTCTCAAAGTAAGGCAACATCACCCACATACCTGACATCCTATAAAGATGAATCTCTAAATAAATTTTTCATCTCATGAAAAATTTGGAGATTTATTTATATTTTTTGGTCCCAAACAGGGGCTTGTCCAATAACATTTTTCCAAGGGAGAACGCTTCCAACCAATGTTTTCCAACCAGATCTAATAATTAGTTGATATTTTTGTAGTACTTTGAACATATAAAACATATGAGTTGTGAAAATGATTTCCTCCTCGGTGAAGGGATGGACTAATACACAGCACTGTATCACAAAAGAAATGGAAACTTGGTTTCCTTGCTCACCTTGTGGTCCTGCTGAGGCTACAAAATATGTTTCTTACTAGGGAAAACCTCTGAAGCTGTGGGAAAGTGGGAAATTGGTGAGTTTCACACCTCCTATGTTGGCCTCAAACAGTTTTGTCATCAGATATAGTCTATTGGAACAGGGGGGTCCAACCTATGGCCACAAGAGCATTTCACAAGGCCCGCGGCCTCCTTTGACACAGACTGACGGCCGATTTATGAGCATTTTGTTGTCATGTTTACATCATTTTAGTTTACACAAGTGTGTAAATAGACAATACTGTACATAGAAACAACCTGTCTAAATACATAACAAAACAAGCTGAACTTGAAACATAAATGACTTTAAATCTTATTAAAATATGTAGAATTTATTTGGCCCACACAAGGTTGTGTTTAGGTTTACGTGGCCTTGCTATATAATAGGGTTGGGCACTACTGTATTAAAACGTTAGTGTTCTATTACTTCTAAGGTAACCAACCCCAAATGTTTCCTATGAGAGTTTTTCCTAATCATTCTTGTCACCCATCTCTGAACCCCTTCTAAGCCCTCTTTGATGTAGAATAGAAAATAAGCCACTCAGCGAGACTCCGATAGTATTACCAAAATTCCGGGCTATGTATTGAGATTACCCAAGCGACACCACCAATGAACAAGTACGAAAAACAGGCCTTGGTCTATCTTTGGGAGAATCATTTTCCTCATGTGTAACTAAAAATAGCAAAGCTGCAGTAGCCCTGGGCATTCTCTCATATGGCATCGTTTAGGCAAACGATGGACCCAGCAAATTTGAGCCATTCAGAATTTCACAAGCACAGCCAAAGAAGCGTCTCTAACAACTCCTCTCATGTTAGCGACACATTTGGAAGCCAAGGATGTTAAGCACTATTTAATAATACGTGTCGCTAATGCCTTCTTGTAACACAGTGTAATATGGGGCAGCACCAAGGGCCGGAACAAAGAACTTCAGAACACCTGGGTCTTGTTTCTGGCTTTGCCTCTCCCTCCCTGTATGACATTCACCTCGGTGTGTGTCTTTTTATAAGAATAATGGCAGGCCTGAGGGCTATTCTGAGGTATCATCGGAACAAAGGATTTCAAGGCTCTTTGCAGATATTCATTGCTGTTTCATATGTGCAAAGTGTTGTATTATTATAATGTTAGGAGCGTGTTACTGAAGTAACATGTTACTCATGGACTGAATATTAGCGTCACTTCAAAAAAAGAATCATGTCAAAGTCTCACGTCGCTCCCCAGACAGGGCCGCCCAGAGGATTCAGGGGGCCTGGGGCAAAGCAATTTCGGGGGCCTCTTCCATAAAAAAAGTTGCAATACTATGGTAACATGTATTTGGAAATGTAAAAAATAACCAGTGAAATACATTCAAAAATTAATTTTTAATAATTTGAAAATACACGAAATACATTATTTAAAAACATTAAATGCTTTAATGGTATGTATACATTTGCAATTACATAATGGGCTGTCGCTGGGTGATGGTGATGGTTGGTGCCAATGGGCTGTCGCTGCCTGGGGGTGGCGCTACTGTTGCCCAGGGCTGGGTGGGGAGCTGGGCTCTGGGTCGGGGGGTGCCCGGCTCAGAGGGGCTGGGCTCAGAGCTGG
>QXTE01000461.1:28754-127023 GCA_003942145.1 Platysternon megacephalum
CCCCCCCCCCCCCCCCCCCGGGCGGCCCTGTCCCTAGATCAGCTCATGATTTATAGCCTCAGAATTTGGGGCTATTTGATTTTCATTAAGCAGTAACTTTAAAAAAGTTGAGGCCTGATCTTGTGCTGGTGTGAATCAGCACCACTGCATCAACTTCAATCACTGTACACTGATTTATACCAGCTGAGGTATTTCAAATTCTGTTTTCCTAGGATGCTCCATCTGTCAGTGACCTGTTCTCTCCCTTTTCTGGGGTGTAAAAAACAACCTCTGTGTCTTTCAGGCATGTTTGCACATTTGTTTTGCAGGCTCACCTGCCTACAGAGTATAGCTTCCTGGACCTTCAATCATCTCCTGCTTCCCTCCAGATTTAGCTCTGATATGTAAAGACAGGAGGAGGAAGGATGGCTTGGGGATTAAGGCAGAAGGCTTGGAGAATGGAAGGCCATGATTTTCAAAAGTAATTAGCAATCGTGGGCAACCAACTTGCGACACTTTAAAGAGTCATGATCTTCAGAGGGCAGGTGCTCAGGACTTTCTGAAAATCAGGATCCTTTGAGGTGATTCAAGTTGGACACCTAAAGCCATCAGTCACTTTTGAACACCATGGCCTTGGGTTTGGCCACAGACATCTTGAATGATCTTGTATAAAGTAATAACCTCTCCTCTTCAGCCTCCTCCTATGTTAAAGGGAGGAGGAGAGCACTTTGTTAATGCAGTGTTATTGTAGCTCTGTTGGTCCCAGGATATCAGCGGTGGGTGAGGTAATATCTTTCATTGGACCAATTTCTGTTGGTGAAAGAGCCGAGCTTTCGAGCAACACAGAGCTCTTCTTCAGGTCTGGGAAAGGTACCAAGAGTGTCCCATCTTGTATTTAGCTGTGACAGATTGTTTAGCACAACTAATTAGCACATATTCTATGGGACAATTCAAGGTGAAGTGGCCCATTTACACCCCTGTAGTAATAGGACAAAGAAGGGGAGTTAGTGGGTTACAGATTGTTGGAATAAGCCATAAATCCAGTGTTTTTATTAAGACCATGATTTTTAGTGTCTAGCAAAATTATGAATATAAGATCCCAAGCTTATCTTTTGAAGGTGTTGTGCAGGTTTCCTTTGAGGATGAGGACTGAGAGGTCAGATATAGAGCAATAGCTGTGTGAAAAGCGTTCACCCGCCGGTGATAGGGGGTTTTTGTCTTATTTTCCTGTGTGGGTTCTTAAATAGGACATAGGCATTGTGTTGGCCTTCATTTCAGGAGTGAATTTCAACCCCAAGGGCTTGAATTGAAGCCCACATTGAAGTCAATGGAAAGACTCCCATTGACTTTAAGGATCATTGGATCTCATGCAGAGTGAGTAGCTGCAGGATGGGACTGCTAAGCATGCAAAGACTCCCATCTGCCCCAGAACTGCAAAGGTAAATTTCCTAATACTCCCAACTAGCTACAAGCAAGGATTAAAAGGACCAAAATGGAATTTCGCACGACATCGGATTGCTCTACGCATACACCTCTCTGAGCCACTTTTCTATTATTCATTTGTTAAACAAAGATCTAAAACATGGAGCAAGATTCATTCCTGCAGTAACTCCAGCGTGGTCAGTGGAATGATGCCAATTGTCATTGGCCAATAAAGTTTTCAAATGAAAGGAAGCTGCAGGGTGTGTCATGAACACTGGGGTGGAAAACAGTCTAATAACCACAGTAAAAGAATAGCATCAAATGGAAGAGTTATGCCTATAAAAAATGTAATTTAGTAATTAATTAGGACCTTATGCAAAAAAGGTGTTTCTCATCCTGCCGGCAGTCTGAGAAACCATATAAAAGAGCTCGCAACTGGGAACTCTTTTAAGCACTTCTGTCGACTTATTCTCTGCCGTGCACTGGGCAAGTCTGATTTGACTCAATCTCTTCGTAAGTATCAGAATATCCCTTTTTCTCAAGGGTTTTAAACTTAACTGAATCTTGCCAAATACCCCTGACTCTTAGAATGTTAAGGGGTTTCTTTCCGTAAGAGTCTATTTTTGTAGTTATTCAGTTGCAGGCACTGGTGGATTCGGGCATTAGAAGTTAAGGCTAGAATTTTCAGTATTTAGAACACCCAGTTCCCATTCATTTTACTTAGAAAATTGGGCACCCATATCCCTTAGCCAGCTTTGAAAAATCTCAGCCCCGGTAACTTTTATGCTCGAGAGTCTTATTTAGTGAATTTTTGAATATTTGTCTGGCCAGATACTCATCTGAGTTCAATAGACTTACACCAATTTACACCAGCTATGAATCTGGCCCTAGCCCTTCCCCAACTACAAAGATAGGAAGCTCAGATTTCATCTCTAACTAGCAACGTGTAACTTTACTGTTATTTTCTGTAAGGTAATGGGCTGGGATTGTCTATGGGATTTGCGTGCCGAACTCCCATAAAAGTCCCCACTTATTGGTTCTTGTTCCTTCCTTTGAAGGAGTTGGTATTGCGCAGTGTGGGAGACAAGAAACTGGAGGAGTCAGACTACTAGTCTGAAAATTCTCACGGTCACATGCATATAAGTTAGCAATTTTAGGGCCAGGTCCTCAGCTGCTCCTTTGAAAAACCAACTCAGGTGCGTTCATTTTCAGCAGCTCAGGATCTGGCCCATTTGGGTTTTGTTTTCACAAAAGAATATCTTCTGTTACAAGTCAGCAATACTTGCTAATGAAGTAAGATCTGGAAACCAAAGTGCAGCTCTGTGATGCTGGACAGAACTAGTTTGCAAGCAAAGGTTAAATTTGAATTAGGAAAGTAGCATTATTAAAATTGTCACCACCATATGCTGGTGTGAAAATACCAGCTGTCCATAATAGAAATATTCTAGATTGAGTGTTTACTTCTTTAACCCACTTGTTGGCCTTTGCTTTCTTCTGTGGCTTTATTAGAACAATTCTAAGGCATTGCAGGACAGAGCAGAAGAGAGACTAAAAGACAAGGCAATATAGCACAGTGCACTAACAACGGAACAAGGACCTTGGAGTTGAAAAACTGGATTGGGACAGGAAATCCAAGTTCAGTTCTTGCCTCTGCTAAGATTTCATGCATGTCCTTGAGCAGATCAACTAGGGCCAGGTTTTCCAAGAAACTCACTGCTCAATATGCTCAGATGGAGTAATAATCTGGCCCTTAATTTCCCTGTGCCTCAGTGCCTCAGGTGCAAATTGGGGATAAATTTTCCTCTGTTTTGTCTAGAGTGTAAATTATTCAAAGCCAGGACCTTCTCTTACTGTGTGTGTACAGTGCTCAGCATAGTAATAACACCCAGCTTGTCTATAGCTCTTTTCATCAGTAGATCTCAAAGCACTTTACAAGGAGGTCTAGATCATTATGCCCATTTTATGGACGGTGAAACCGAGGCAGGAAGCAGTGAAGTGATAATTACAGTCACCCAGCAGCCTAGTGGCAAATCTGGGAATGAAACCTAGGTCTTCATTGGGATCCAGTGCTCTAGCCACTAGACAATACTGCCTCTCAATTGAGAACTCTAGGCACTGCTGGGATGCAAATTATACGTAATAGGATTAAACAACTCTACGTGCCTGGGTTTTAGTCTCAGTTCTCCCAGTGGCTCACTAAGCAACCCTGGGCAAGACGCTCCTGGGCCTCAGTTTTCCCCTTTATAAAATAGGGATAATAACTAGCTATAACACCGCTGTTGTGAGGACTAATGGCTCCACAAAGCAGTGAACAAGCATGTTGCCATGCAAGTAGTAGGTAACACATTCATTAGTGGCTGAAGCTATAAAGAAAAGGGTTAGGAGTTGCAAAGGAGCAGGCTCAAGAAACAGAGTGGGAGGACAAGAGAGGCAGAGGGTTGGAGATGGTGCAAGCAGTGGTGATCTCTAGGAAAGGTTACCAATGAAGGCTTTACAGATATAAGTGTGCCCTTAAATGCGCTCTTTGCCCTTCACCTACCTGCCTGTCTCCCTTCCTTCTATATCTATTTAGTCACGGTCATACATACCGGTCTGTGTACCCCCTAGGTTCTTACGTGACCTCCATCATAGGATCTGAGCTTAAAGCCTCTTAACCTATTGGTTCTGTTGTGTCGTACTCTACTCCTTCTGGTGTGTTTCAGGCTGACCTACTCCACAGGAAGATGTCTTACTTTGCATACCAGTACAAGCAACGGAACTACACACCCTACTCAACGACACGTCTCATGCCGCACGCCGAACCCTGCGTGGTTAAAGGCCCAGCGCCACGCGTTACCAAGTGTGCAGAGCCATGTGCTGTGAAACACCCAGCACCGTGCACTACCAAGTGCAGAGACCCATGTGCCGGGAAGCCCTCGGTCCCATGTGCTACCAAGTGTTTCGAGCCGCATGCCCAGAGACACCCAGCGCAGTGTATCCCCAAATTCTCTGAGCCAGCGGGTGTGAAATGCTCGACGCCATGTGTCACGAGGTATCATGAGCCGTATGGTTTAACACACCCTCAGCCATTCCCCGAGAGATGGAATCCGTGCGCTCCACCATATGTGCATCCCTATGTTACGGGATACCCTCAGGCATGTGGCCCAACATACGTGCCGTCTTTTCCCAAATACCCATACCCTTATGCTCCCCAGTGGCCCGACACGTGGGGCTATGGAAACTGTGGGCCATGCTAAACTCAGAAGCAACGGCCACAGAACCAAAGCCAACCGGGAAATTAAAAAGCTAGACACAGATTCACAGCTTATGGGCATGGCCTTCAGACCTGCTGAGCTCCCACAATGCCAGTTGAAGCCAACGAGAGCGGTGGGTGCTCAGTGCTGCTGAAGAACAGGGCCATCACTCTTTACCATGCTATCCTTTACCTTAGATTTACCACTATTTACTGTAATGGCACAATAGCTACTTGCTCCTTTTATTATTAACACAGTGGGCTTGAGGTCGTTACACTAAGGCACTTTGACAACCGCTCTGCCAGTGTCAAGGAGGTTAGGGCCCTAAGGTGGGCCTATGTTGTGTTTACACACACCACAAGATCCCTTCAAGGACCAGAGGGGCGTAAAATAGCCTTAGTATCATGAGAATTCGGCCCTGTATATTCTACCCTTTCTAAGAATATGTACCATTTGTTTTTGTTTGTTAACTTGGCTACAGAAGATGTTTTGTGCAGAAGCTGTTTTTAATTCTGTGCGTATATTGGGCTTTGTCCCATATGAAACCCACAGGGAGTAAAAAAGGGAGCTTAAAATGGCAGAAAAAACAGAACTTGATTGCCCAACTCTACAGCTGCAACAAAGAAAGAGCATCTTGAGTGAAGTGACTTACCTCAGAGGGAAGTGCCAGTTGACTTCGTAGCTCTGGTATATGACTGGAAACCTGAAAGTGTATTCTCTGTACTTTGCATTATTTCATTCTGCACATTGTATACTCCACTTCTTAGGCATTAAAACTCACATTGCTTCACGGCACCTGCTGTCGCTTCCTCCTCCGTTCCTTATTTACAATTCACCGCGGCTGGAATTCCCATTCGCAGACGGGCCAGGAGGCGGCTCATGCACCACCTCACGCCACATTAATACTAAGCCTTACCTCTCATACAGCACTTTTCATCAGTAGGTCTTAAAGCACTTTACTAAGGAGGGCAGTGTCATTCTCCCCAGTTTACAGATGGAGAAACTGAGGCACAGAGAGGTGAAGTGACTGGCCCACGGTCACTCAACAGGCCAGCAGCAGAGCTGGGAATAAAACCCAGTTCTCCCGACTCCCAGTCCAGTGCTCTGTTCACAAAGCCAGACTCCTGTAGCCAAGGTCTAGCAAAGGAAGGATGGTCGGAGGGGTTAGGGAACTAGGCAAGGGGTTGGGAGACCTGGGTCCAAGCCCAGGCTCTGACAGACTTTTCGGGTCTGCTCATCTGTACAACAGGCATAACAGCCCTGCCTCACGGGGAGTTGGGAGGGTGGGCAAGGCACTCGAATACCACAACAATGGGGGCCTGTGGCCAAGTCTAGGTGAGCTGGGTATTGTTATTATTATGCACCACTAAGTCCCACGGGGGCCCAGTTTCAAGAGCTGGGGCCTGATTCTCCTCTCGCTCGTGCTGGTGTAAATCCAGAGTCACACCTGCCAGGTCTCCCACACCGGCCAGGGCGCTCCTGCATCTAGCTGCCCACCCCACTGCGGTTGCCTCGGTAACGAGCATTCCTTAACCTGGGGACACCCTAGGCTCCGTCTCTGTGGTCAGACCCAGCTAGGAGGACTCTAACGATCCATTAGAGCAGTGGTTCTCAACCTGCGGCCCAATCAGCACACAGCTGCGGCCCATGTGACATCCTCAGGGCCATAAAGGTAGCATTGGATGCGGCCCACGATGGTAAATAGGTTGAGAACCACTGGGTTAGAGACTTAGAGCTGTCTAGAGCAGTGGTTCTCAACCAGGGGTACGCGTACCGGCCCTCCAAGGGGTACGTCACCTCAGCTAGATAGCTGCCTAGTTTTACATCAGGCTACATAAAAAGCACTAGCGAAGTCAGTACAAACTAAAATTTCATACAGACAGTGACTTGTTTATACTCAGGAGCGCCGCCAGCTTTTTCGCCGCCCTAGGCGGCGGAAGGTCCCGCCCCCGAAATGCCACCCCCGACAGAGGCAGCGGAAGGTCCCGCCCCCGAAATTCCGCCGATGACCGGGGTGCCGGCGCCCCCCAAATGTTGGTGCCCCTAGGCGACCGCCTAGGTCGCCTAATGGGTTGCGCCGGCCCTGTTTATACTGCTCTATGTACTCCATCAGTGTTTATCAACCTGGTGGGGGGCAACCCCAGGGGGTTCGCAGGATGAGTTTATGGGGGTCGCACGTGCAGAGCTGGCATTGGGGGTGGCAAGCGGGGGCCCCCACAAACCTAAGATACATGCTGAAGCCACCCGGGGTTCATGAATTGTGACATCTCCTTATGCTAGGTTTAGGATTCTTCCCTGTAACTGCTTCCAGAGCTTCTCCATCCCCATGCATTTATCCTGATTTTAATGCTGTATGTTACTGAATAATAAGAACAATTTGTTTCTGGTTTCTTGATGAGATGCTGCAAAAGAGACTTTGTTTCTCAACATATGCTTTAGCCTTCCAATGACCTTCTGCATCTTAAACCCAGAGACTGTACAAGGATGAAAGCAAGGCAGTTTAAAAACTCTGCAGCAAGAAAGGAGGAAAAAGAGTGTCTCCTGCAGTCTCTTATAACATGAGATTTTATACCTATTGTACCTTGTCTAGCTCTTTCCAGATACATGACATGGGTGCTGCATTGGTTTAGCTGCAAAAACTGTATCCTCCACCTCTCTTTGCTATTAAAATGAAATCATGCTAGACTACCTCCGGTTGTTTCCTTTATTTTGCATTTCAGACCTCTGTTGACCAAAATCCAGATGCAGTAAACAAAAGGAAACCACTCATACTGGTGAACATTAGTGGAGCAAGAATTTTCATGAACAAATGACTCTTAGCTATAAGATCACAAGAGAACAGAAAAAAAGAGCAACTTTCACTTTGAAATATTATAGCATTGCCAACGCAATAAACCAGTTTTTCCATCAGTCATAGACTAGCTCCGCACCCACACATGGAATTAGTCTGATTGCAAAACAGTTTTTTCTTTGATTCACAGTGAGAAAGCATCCTTAGAAACAGGCTTGATACTTAAAACATGATGTATAAACTGTCACAGCGCGTGGCAACAAAACACTTTCCACATTTCAGTCATTTGTCCCATTTCAATGGCTTGTGTCACACAATGGCAGGTCAGAAGGCTCAGAAGTAAGTCTGTTATCCTGTGGAGAAACTGCTCTTTGGAATTTAATACCGTCCTGGTGTTCGTTCAGTTATGCAAATGAATGAATTTGGGAGCCTTACACGTAACTAAGGCACAACCAATGTGGGTTTGTGGGTTTGTTATCTTAGCAATGGATGGGATCCGTAACTGATCAAAGGAGAATGTCATACGTGGACTCGCACACTGACAGCACCTTCGGAAGCCAAGACTTCCATGTGTTATAAAAACAGATTGATACACTATGTACTGATGATGTAACACTGTCTACTAGTTTTCAGTGCACAGCATAGTCCCACAAGTCCCCGTGTCTGAGAAAATTAGCAGGCCCTATGAAATCCAAACACTGCAGCCCAGCTACTATTTTTCATCCCCTCCTGCCTTAAAGCCGTTCCCCAGGCCTCTCTAATCTTTAAAAATAAGACATTTGTAAAAGGAGCTCCCAATGCAAGAAAAATAAATCTACTCACGGGACTGCAGGCTGGGACCTCAGGGGAATCTCCTCCTAACTCGAGAGGAAGCGAGGGAAGGGTGGAACGTGGCTTCATTCCATAATGTTCTGGCCACTTCACTACGTGCGCAATAGTGAAACAATGGATTTGGAGATGTCAGGAGCAGCTCCCGCAACGCTGTTGTTCGCCAGACCTTGCAATGAGCGCTCTATGCAAAGCAGGATGCTTTTGTGCTTAAGCACCAGACAATTCCCAGCTCCATCCCTAGTTTCCTGTGGCACTTCAGCCAACCACTTGCTCTGTGTGCCTCAGTTCCCCACCTCTACCATAAGGATAACAATGCTCCCTGGTACTAATGATTCGGATACGGTAGAGCCCCCCAGCCCCACGGAACAAAGAGATGGCCCCCTACACCAGAGGGTTTGCAATACAAGCTCCCTTTCTGCCTTTTCTATTTAGACTGCAAAGGTGAGATTTACAAGTGTATTTAGGCATCTAACTTCCAAGGATTTCAATAGGATCTAAGTGCCTGTGTGAACCCCACCCTAAGCTCTACAGGTAAAGGACCATCTCTTACTAGGTGTATGTACAGCCCTGAGCTCAGTGGGACCCCTCGCTGCTATTTGTAATAATACATGTGCTTTTGGGACAGACAGGGCAGTTTCCCGGAATATCCTGGACAGACCTTATTGAATTAAGTTTGAGTAACTTAGGAGTTGGTTGTATTAAAAACGCACGTGTTGCTGTATTATTGTGTGTAACATCTGGGGCGTCAGGAGGAGAAAGACCTGAATAATGTAAACCCTAGGAAGGATTATGAGCTTCCAATGATTTTTTTTTAAAAATGGGCCAGACAAGACTGAATGTTTAGTTAAGTGGGTTTCCTAGGAAATATTTAGGGGAGGTGCAAATTACCCACCTCAGTCTGGACCCATCCTTTAGAAACTGCGCCTTGAGACACCCATTGTCTGCTGATCACCTGTTACACGAAGACAAAATCAGAGGCCCAAACTGGACAAGAGAATGACCCTCAGTTCATGGGGGTGCTTGTTCTAACTCGAGGCAGTTATGAACTTGTAACCACAGAAAAACTCCTTGGGCTGGGGAGGGGGTTGAAGGACTGCCCACCCACCAGAGCCTCTGTTGGAGCTGTGGGGATCGCTGGGAAGCATATTTGCATGCGTGTAGGTTCTTTGATTGGTGTTAATACAGTTTCTCCATAGCGCTTGTACCTTAAAAATAAGTGGGCTTGTTTCGAAAGAGCGATGTGGTAATTAAACTGTGGCAATTACGCTGTTTAGGGCCTGTGAGGAGGAAAGCAGAGCAGGCTGGCTGAGGCAGGCTGACTTTGCTGGGGGAATTCACAGCGTAGGCAGAGAACGGTGCAGCCTGGAAATATCTGCTCAGGAGGGACATCATGACGCGTGTCTCTGCCCGAGAGTGGTGACAGCCGGGGGACCCAGAAACCTAAGCGTGGGTGCCCTTGCTGGATCATAAGCGGCAGGATACAGACACAGTTGCCTTTGAACTGGGACAGTCTCATACTATCCCCATTAATCATAAAAGTTCCTGTAGTGGCCCCATTTATGAAACTTCCAGGCCTTATAAAGGCAGTCGTGTTTAGCAGCTAGAGCACCGACGTGGGTTCTAGTCCCAGCCCTGCGACCAGCCTACTGAGTGACCTGGGGCAAGTCACTCCAGTTCCGTGCCTCAGTTTCCCTATCTAAAAAGCAGCAAGTGATACCTCCCGTGTGAAGTGCTTTGCAATCTGCTGCTGCAAGAGCTAGGTATTCTTATTGTTACAGAACATACTTGTGTGCATTTCCTCTCTTTCATCATTGACACAGGTCAATTCCTTCCGCATTGCAAAGTGGAATTGCATGCAGCGGCTTAGCCCTTAGCTACTGCAGAATGCATTCTTGCTTTTTGTATTGCACACAAAGGAAACTGACTCCAAGGCAGAGGTCCAGCACAAAGGCCCTATTGCAAGACTTAAATGCGACTTAAGCCCTGTTTGGAGGATTTAATAGGCAATAGACCCAGTGCCAGAATTCAGTTTCACCTAGAGAGAAAATGACCTGCTTTCGCTTTCTTGTCGTCTAATCTCCCCACACCCTAATGAGCCTGACCTAAAGTCATGGCCAAAGCTAGAGTGAACTGGCATAACTCCATTGAAGCCAGTGGAGCTACTATGACTTACACCAGCTGAGGATCTGACCCCCTGTGACGGAAAGGATAAATAATGATCTCCACCAGTGGCCGTGGAGCAAAGCTGCGTGCGGGCAGGGCCAGCGCAACCCATTAGGTGACCTAGGCGGTCCCCTAGGGCGCTGCTATTTGGGGGGCGCCGGCGCCCGGGCAGTCCGTTGAATTTGGGGGGCGGGACCTTCCACTGCCTCTGTCGGGGGCGGCATTTTGGGGGCGGGACCTTCCGCCGCCTAGGGCGCCGGAAAAGCTGGCGGCGCTCCTGCGTGTAGGTAGCTTGAATCTTCTTATGTGGTCAGGTTAAAACATAGAGTTGAGCTTTGTATGTGTTACCAATAAACTGAGCATTTTTGCCATTCGTTGGCATAGCTACAGTGCTGCAACATCAGCAACTTGTGTTCCTTTTAACGACCTGAACAAAGGATCCCTTCAGAGGCTGTTTGCACAATAATCCCTCCCTCCACACCTTGAAAATTACACCAAGCGGCTCCCGTGATGCCAGCATCTTTGTCAGCAAGATAGTTGAATCCTGTGTGCTAATGAAGTACATTAGTAAAAAAAAAAAAAAAAAAAAAAAAGACACCTGTTTGGGATATTCTGCATAGAAATATTTTTATTTATCATATTCTGAATATAGAGAAAGGCCATTTGGAATCAGGGAGGCAGGTCCCCAGGTGATGTAAATCAGCACAGCTCCACTGAAGTCAATGAAGGCATGTCAGTTTCTGTGAGATGAGGATCTGGCCCATCATATACACACACAACTGACTCTTTAGCTAAAGAACACAGTGCAATTCAGATACCCTTACCTAACAGGACTACAGTGGAGTTAAGGTGAATAAGGGTAGCAGGAATCTAGCCTACGGTTAGGAAATTCAAGGATATCCCAAAGTATAATAAGATTATAAAATAAAAAAACATACAAGAGTTTTGGAAGGGAGCTAAACTTCCATCATTCAGGGCATAAACCAACTTCTGTTTTAGGGGGGTTAGGAAGAATCCTTGGGAGGAGATGGTCCCAGAACTGCCTACTGCAGGGTGCATTAACCTTACTCTGAAAGTATCTGGTACTGGTGACTGTTGAAGCCAGGAACCTCGACTACCTAGACCCCTGCTTTGATGCAGTCCAGCAATTCCTATAACTGCTAAACTTTGGACATATACAAGGATATCTCCGCAGAAATGAATTCCAGGATCTGGCTATTGGATTCGAGTGTCCTAAAAGCACACAGGAACCCAGGCCAGGATTTTCAGAGTTGAGTGACTAAATTCAAGCACTTAAACAAAACAAAATAAAACAAAAAAAAGAGGCCCAATTTTCAGAAGTGTTCAATACCTAGGGCAGTGGTTCCCAAACTTTAACAACCTGTGAACCCCTTTCACTAAAATGTCAAGTCTTGCGAACCCCCTCCTAAAAATGAATATTTCCAGGGATTTTCTCCTGTACTTGAGTATAAATTATAAAATCAGTGATCTTGGAAATATAAAATTTGTTTTTATGACATGCTTATTACACACTATTTATTATTAATTATTTATCATTATAGTACTTTTATTACGTTATGAAAACGGCAACACTCTTCCAAGATCTCACTTTCGTAGCTTGTATCACTTTGAAGAAGCCTGTTATAAGACAAGGCTCCTATGTTTCAACAAAGAGTATCAGATGTGAAACAGCAGGAAGGGATTTAAGAAGCCAACTCAAATCATTCCTCCTACACAAGCATTCAGGGCTTGAGCAGTGCAGGCAAACAACACACATTACAACAAAGCTTAAACTTGTTCTTCATCATAATTTTAAAATCAAGACTAGCTGCCTATTTAATTTTAAAAACAGCAAAAAAATATCCACCTCCCTTTCCATTTCTTATAAGGAGTCATGAAGTTTAAATCTCCTCGGTGTGAGAGAGATGCTGGCTTTGATCTGCTTCGCTCGTGGAAGTCCAGGGGCTCTGGCAGTAGCGGCCAGCTCTTCCGGCGCCCTAGGCGGCGGAAGGTCCCGCCCCCGAAATGCCGCCCCCAACAGCGGCGGCGGCAGGTCCCGCCCCCAAATTTCAACGGGCGGCCGGGGCGCAGGCGCCCCCAAAATAGCAGCGCCCTAGGCGACCGCCTAGGTCGCCTAATGGGTTGCGCCGGCCCTGGGCTCCGGCCTGCTGCCCCCGTGTTGCCGGGGTCCCTAGGAACAGCTCTGTCCGCCATTAGGGAATTTTTTCCCAGGAACCCCCTGTAACATTTCGCAAACTCCAGTTTGGGAACCACTGACCTAGGGTGACCAGATGTCCCATTTTTAAAGGGACAGTCCCATTTTGGGGGACTTTTTCTTATATAGGCGCCAATTACCCCCCCAACCCCATCCCGTTTTTTCACAGTTGCTCTCTGGTAACCCTATCAATCCCTATGAAAGAGATCCTAGCTGGCAATGGGAGCTGGAAATCAGATCCCACATCTACAGTCCTAATCCAAAGTCCACTGAAGTCAATGGGAATCCCTAAATATGGGGTTTGGTGCCTAACTTTAGCTACAAGTTTGAAAGCTTGAGCCTGAAATGTCATGTACCCTGGCGTTTTGCCTCTTCCAGGTATTCTTCAGAGGTCTCCCTATCCCAGTAGGAATATTCATAATTAAAAATATGGAATGTTTTGTCTTCACTGCACTAAGATCCCCCACCAAGAGTGCCTACAACACTTAGAAGCCTCGGTCTTGTTTTCGAAAGTGACTTAGGCACTTAAGCGTTTTAAGTGAATGGGACTTCGGCTGCTAAATGCTTAAGGTATTTCTGTAAACTTCACCCTAGATCAGTCATTTTCTTTAGTTAGAGCAGCTTTTTGGAGGGGATGAGGGAGTTCTCACCCTTCCAAGTAGTTAACCTAGAAAGAGCAGCTGCCAACTGAGTGTTTTAATTCAGCAGCATCACAAGCAGTGACTCAAGTGAGAGTTTCTAATAAAAATCAATAGTAAAAGTAAGACTGTAAATGCCAAGCGTTTCTCTGTTGCAAGGAGGAGAGCTCAGGCACTATATAAAAAGATCTTCCCCTCAGAGGCCTCCTGTATTCTCTTCGTTGTGTTTCTCTGTGGCATCAAACCTGGTAAGTCAATGTTAATTGTTTTTAAATAATGTAGAGCTCTACGTTCATGGCTAATGTTTCCTATAGCTCAGACTGTGGGCATCTAGTTCTTGGGAGGATAGATCCCTGTTGGTTTAAGTGGCCGTTAATGATGGCAAAATTTAATGGGCCTGTTTCTCCACTTGTGTGGGTGTCAATCAGGAGAAACTGCATTGAAGGCAATGGAGTTACCACACATGTAAGGGGGAACATCATCTGTGAGCAGAGATCCCACCCAATGCCTGGATAGCACTTATGCTCTAATTGGAGAGCCCCAGGGGGGTTAAATGGTGCCCAGATAATTGGTGTTTTCATCTCACTGTTTATTAAAGAGCCATCAAAACATCTCATGGGAAGATCTGCCCCCTAGCCTTTTATTTCCCCAGTGGCTGATGCAGTAAAATGTATGTAAAAGCTGTCCTAACATTTGTTTCAGGTTTAGTGCCATTGCACTGAAAGATGTCTTGCCACCAACATCAGCAGCAATGTAAACAGCCATGCATGCCACCTCCGTGCAAAGAGCCAGATCGTCCTAAAACCACAGAGCCATGTCCCCCGCAGTGCACAGAGCCATGTCCCCCGCAGTGCACAGAGCCACGTCCTCCGAAATGCGTGGAGACGTGTTCTCCGAAATGCCCTCCTATACAGCAGTGCTAGAAACAGCAGCATTATAAATACAATCCACAGCAGCCTTGCAAGGAAAAAGCAAATCCCAAATGAAATAAGCCAAGCCATGTAACTTTTGATTGCTTTAGCTTTATGCATCTTTCCTTTCTAAAGTTCAGAATTGGTTCTGTTAATAGGTTATGGCAGCAACCTATGGGAAGGTATTGGCATTTAAATACATAATTCGGAAGTTGTATAGTTCTGAGCACATGTGTATGCATTTGATTGTGTCTGGAAAAAGCTCTGGAAATTCCTGGGACATGAACAGGAATCTCCAAAACTGATATCCAGTTATAACAGCTAGAATAAAAACAGAGGAATTGCCAGACTTCAGTGTCTTATTATTTGTGATTGGCTGAGTTTGTTCTTCTATTGCATTGTCTACACCCAACAGCTATCTAATCTGCACCACGTAGTCTTTTCAACTGGAATGATTTCTTGCTCCTTTGCCCACCCTGCTTAAGTGCAGGGTGGTGAATCTCCAACTTCATGTGAAAAGTGAAATCTTACACTTGGTGATACTTTGGTCTGTGTGTGTTCTCATTATAACACAACTTTCTACAGCTGCTTTGCATCCATGGATCTTAAAGCCCCTTTATGAAGGAAGTTCAGTATATAACCCCTTTTGACATGAGCCGCTAACAGAAATGTAGGGTCTTGCAGGGTGTTCCCACTGAGAGGAGAAACGGGTGATGGAGTCAAGTATTTCTTTGACGCACTCTTGTTTATTTACAAAGTCCCGTTTCCCGGAACAGAGGAGGAACCAAACAGGAGACAGTTTCCAAGCTCACAGCATCCAGCCCCAAACCGCCGAGGGCTTCTCCTAGAACCTCCACGCTGGGCTTGTCCAGACTCTGTCTGCCACTTCTTTCTGAGTCTGTTCTTTTGTGCTTCTCCCCCACAACCCACAATGTTACTCAAAAAAACACCCATCAAAGCACACCCACCCACATAGTTCTGACTCCTGAGCAGCCCTTTTTTTTAGGGGAGGGCTGCTACAAAGCAGCTTAATTATTTCTTACATGAAGGTCAGCAATTACACCCACCCTATAACAGCATCGTTAACTCCGTGGTGAAACTAAGTCACATCACATCACCACATGCCCCACAGCCAAAGCCAGGAACAGACCCCACAGTCACCGATTCCCAGGGCAGCGAGCTAGCCTCTGAGCGCCACACAGTGACAGCTAGCCCCTCTTGCTACATTTTTACAATAAGACCCATTTCATAGACTCAAAGTGTAAAGCCAGAAGGGACCACCAGATAATCTAGTCTGATCTCTTGTCCGTCACAGGCCACCAAAGCTTCCCACCTGCACACTAAACCCAGCAATCCGCAGCTCATGAGAGTAAATTATTAGGTGCCATAGGCAGAGCACAGGAGGGACTGAGGGGCATTGCCAGCAGATCGAGGGACGTGATCGTTCCCCTCTATTCGACATTGNATCTAGACTGTTCTCAGTGGTACCAGGTGACAGAACAAGGAGCAATGGTCTCAAGTTGCAATGGGGGAGGTTTAGATTGGATATTAGGAATAACTTTNTTAGTTGGGATTAGGTCCTTCTTTGAGCAGGGGGTTGGACTAGATACCTCCTGAGGTCCCTTCCAACTGTGATATTCTATGATTCTATTAATCGATACCTGAAGCCCCAGCAGTGGCAGGGGATTTAGACATCCTATTCAGCGTTATTGAGTTACTACAATTCACTGCAGCCAATTGACTGAGGTTGAATTGGGAGTATAGCCAGCTAAATTCATACTCATTAAAGACTTTTTAAAAAAATGGCATTTGTAGTCAACGACATTTGGCCATGTAATTCCACCATCTCTGCAAGGCGTTTCCTGAACAATTCATTCAACTTTTTCTTTATGCAAGTTGTCAAATTAAATATTCACTTTTTAAAACATTTGGCCTGATTCAAAGTGGCACAAGAGCATTTAACAGACAAACTGATGAGCTAAGCAGTTGTAATTAGGGCAATTTAACCCTGGAGTTTGGAAAGCTGCCACCTAAAAGGATGCTCAAAATTCTGAATGAAGAAAGAACCCCACGGGAGACTCCACATAATAACATATGCCTATGATTCGGAGCTGCATGATGTTTGTAGCTGACTAAGCATTATGCATCTTGTGTGGTGAAAGCGTGGGTGCGCCCCCTTGAGGATATTAACATTTTAGGCTGCTTTGCCTGTTCAAAGAGCTTTGTGAAGATGAATTTATTCATGGTCCCCTGTCAAGTAGCCACATTTGGGCTTTTTTAATGATATAAATAGCTGTTTATGTCACCCAAGCAATGGGATTAGAGGAAAGCCCTGCATCAGCTATTGCACCACTTGAAAGTGATTTGACGGAGGCTGTGGGTGTGAGTCTGTTGCTCTGTACCTGGAGTCACCAGAGACTAGTGCAAAGTGGGTATAAAATTCTGCCAGTTCAGAATGGTGGGGCCTGGATTTCAGTGACACTCCGGCCCCTATTAGCTACTCTGACAGCATGAAGGAGCTTTTCAAAGTTTTTTTGAAATGTCACAAATAAAACTCACATCAAACTGAAAAATCAGAAAGTTTCATATTGAAAATTTGCAAAACTGCCCGTTTCAAGTTTTTCTGATTTTTAAATCAAAAAATTGGCAAAATCAACATGAATCCACGAAATGTTTGTGTCTCCAATCTGCATTTTTCACTGAAAACAAGTTGTGTGAAAAGTTTTGCCCAGCTCTAGCTGGTTCACACAACTGAACTGGTTTTTTTAAAAGGGAAAAAAAATCAAAAAATATCCCCCTCTTGCCCCCTCCCCCTTTGAATTTCAAAACTACAAAGATTTTTGACTCGCAATATAACTCATCAAGAAGCAGGAGGGAAATTTACCAAGATTTCATTCAAATTCTTTTCCCAGATTTTGGAAATTTCATCAACATTGTCAAAATTTTGAGCCAACTCCAGTATATAGCTTGTTTTAATGAATTTCTGCCAGCTAATGGCCTCACTCCAGCTCACCCTGGAGTGCCTTAGAATGAGTCTGAGAATTCTGAGTCCACTTCAAGTTTCGATTACACCTCCTTCTATTCGGACTCATTGTTTTCAAACATTCACCATCTGGGAGGAAGCATCCCATCCTTGAGTGGTTCTGTCACTTTGCTGCCCCCTAGAGCTGATACTTCAGCCCGGCCTCACCTGCCCAATGGTACCACCTAGTGGAAGGCTGTCTCAAGACAGGCATTCACATAGATTTGGAGGGATGCCAGCAAGGTGTTCCTCTGCTTCCCTGCCCCACATTTCAACAGCAGAGACTCCCTGAGATAAAGCACTTAGGGGCAACCGAGGCCGGGCTCAGAACTTTACACAAGGGGCTGCGGGAGAAGGAGGGGTTTTGCGGATTAGAATCCAGGTTTGGAAGCTCTGGAGGTATCCGAGATTGTCTGGCCCCTCTTGAGAACCCCTTCTGCATATAAGGCCTTTGTGGCCAATGTGGCACGGACCGAAGGACTCTGAACCAGCCCTGCTCCTAGCCCCCAGTGGGTTATCTGAGATTGTCAGATATTAGGGTGATAACTGTGGTATAAGAACCTACAGTAGACTAGGATGCAGCATGAGAATATGGCCAGAGATTTTACTGCTTTTGGGATCCAAACAAGAATCTGACCCACAAACCCTATCATAAGGATTTCCTTTGCTCACCCTGGGGTCTCCTGTGAAGGTCTCTCTAGATCAGACCCTGCCCTGCGGTCTCTGATCAATGGGGAATGATTCTGGACAGCTGAGCAGCATATCCCATGAGCTGTCTCTGAATGCTAGAAAAGTGATATTTTCTATGTACATGCACAGTTTTTCCACTGTAAGAGATTCCAATTTTTTTTAACAAGACTATTGCAAAAGTGTTTGCAGTTTGAAACATGCATCTCAATATAGCCACATGGTGGAAGGAGTCTACCTGGCCATAAACTATAAAGGGAATGCCTTAACTTGGTCAGTTTGGGGCATGAAATTTAATAATAAAAGGGATGGGACTGAAAGCTAATTTGAGCATGCACAGTCTATTACACCTCTACCCCAATATAACGCTGTCCTCGGAGGCCAAAAAATCTTACCGCGTTATAGGTGAAACCGCGTGATATCGAACTTGCTTTGATCTGCCAGAATGCGCAGCCCCCCCCCCCCCCCCCCCCCCCCCCCCCCCCCCCCCCCCCCCCCCCNTCCCCCCAGAGCGCTGCTTTACCGCGTTATATCCGAATTCGTGTTATATCGGGGTAGAAGTGTAGTTATACCCAATGAGCACTCTGCATATACACTGAGCCCTTCATTCCTAAAGATAGAGAGACAGACAGACAGAGTGTGTAAGTAATAAGGGCTTAATTCACCCATGAAATGCAGCCACCTCTGGGGTGGAATGTGGGCAACTGTTTAAACAGGGCACAGCAGCATCGCACAAGTGTTTAGCTCAGAAAGTGAAGAAGCCACCGGCAATGAACTGAAACTGCAGGAGGAGTTTAGGGTTCTGCAAATGGAATTACCCAGATTGGAATTTGACTGGAGGATGAGAATTAACTGCCAGGCTCTTGCAAAAGTTGTCATGGGATCTTGGGAGATCACAAGAGATTAGGCGTTGGTTTTCTCTCTCATCTGAATAATGGCATGCGCACTATGGGCCTAAATCAGTATGGGATTAGATGAAAGAATGCCTCTGACTGACTCACCAGCGCAAATTTTTGCATCTTTCAAGCATTCTTCAGAGGTCTCCTATCCAAGCAGGAATATTCATAAATAAAGATATACAGCACTTTTTAGCTTGCTTCTCACCTTCAAAGCAGACCACAAATACAACTAATTAAACTGACTCAATCCAACCCAGTGAGGCTTATAAAGGCTATCTCAGAGCATGCTGTGGCTGCAGTCCAGCAGAGATGAAGGGGGAGCGTGATCTCTCAAGACAGAACAAGGAGCAATGGTCTCAAGTTGCAGTGGGGGAGGCTTAGGTTGGATATTAGGAAACACTGTTTCACTGGGAGGGTGGTGAAGCACTGGAATGGGTTACCTAGGGAGGTGGTGGAATCTCCTTCCTTAGAGGTTTTTAAGGCCCGGCTTGACAAAGCCCTGGATGGGATGATTTAGTTGGGGTTGGTCCTGCTTTGAGCAGGGGGTGGGACTAGATGACCTCCCGAGGTCCCTTCCAACCCGGATATTCTATGCTTCTATGAGTTTTTATAGATTAGAATTTTCCCCTGTGAAATTGTTTTGCTAGTTACAAACCCAGCATTCCTAGGCTCAGACCTTGAAACCACCCTCAGTAAGATGCACTATGCCACACACACAGTTGACTCATACATAAATTTCCCTCTTGCATTTGCACAGGAGATGCTGGAATATTGCACAAGGTGGTTGCGGGAGGTGAAGAATGAATGTCCGCGAGAGGAGATAAAGCAGAAGGGAACGTTCTCGTAGTAGGGTTGTTACAGCTTATGTTCTGTGCAGCTGGAAAACTGTAGGCAGAAAATACAGAGGTAAATTGTTACAACACCGGCCAGTTCTGAAGGTGGAGAAGAGCAAGTACATAGTGTTATGGATTCCTAGGTGGATACATTATTAATACAGGTCATACGCAACTGGGTGAAACAGCAGAAAAATAGGTCATGTTTAAAAGGAAAGCAATGCTAACTAGGGTGACCAGATGTCCTGATTTTATAGGGACAGTCCTAATATTCAGGGCTTTGTCTTATACAGCCGCCTATTACCCCCTACAACGATTTTTCACACTTGCTATCTGGTCACCCTAATGCTAACCCTGTTTCCTATTAGCAGTGAAAATAAAGGGGTCCAGTTGCTGAGACCAGTCTTCTCAAAAGGGACTCAATCTGAGATGCCAGGAGCATGATTTAAAAAGCGGCTTAGCTCCTACCGCTCTAGTTATTTCTAGTCCCATAGTGCCCAGGGGGGGCCCAAACGAGATCAAGGTCCCACCGTGGTGGGAGGTGCACAGGAATAGCAAGAGACAGTCCTTGCCCCAGTGACCTTACTCTCCGAATAGACAAGAACGCCTCGTTATTTCCCTTTACCGGATGGCGAGCCAAGGAACAGAACATTGAAGGGGCCAGATTTGTAATTGTATTTAGGTGTCTAAACTGCAGCTAGTGACATTTTCGAAATTGCCTAGGCACCTAACAGGCATTGATTTTAGTGGGAGTGAGGCGCATAGGCCTACCTGCATCGTTCGGTGCCTAAAAATCTGGCCTTAAGTGACTTTTCCAAGGTCATAGTGGGAGTCTGGGATGGAGCCAGAAATGGGAGGTTTGAGCATTAGCCTGCTAAATCTCACGGTTGTGAGTTCAATTCTTGAGGGGGCCATTTAGGGATCTGGGGCAAAAACCTGTCTGGGGATTGTTCCTGCTTTGAGCAGGTGGTGTCCCTTCCAACCCTGACATTCTGTCTCTGAAATCCCAGCCTCATCCTTTGGCCACAAGGCCATTCTTCCTCTGACTTTGGTGGAAGTGCACAGAAATTCAATGGGAATGGCAGGTCCTAGTCCTGCTTCTTGGCAGGAGTAACTCCATGGCTTTGCAACAGGCTTCTCATTAACGCATTCTATCTTGTTCAGCCGTCTTTACCTTCACTATTCACACAGCACTCACAGCCACGCTGGACTGGATCGAGCCAAAGCATGAATAAACTTGACTTGGGAAACTGACAGTCTTTACTAATTGACTGTATTATTGTAAGAGACAAAAACTCCTGGGGGCTGGATTCTACCTTCCTAGGAGTCCCCAAGCAAGGAGTCATCCATCACATGGTACAGATGTAACCATGAGCCGCTGATTTCCGCAGGGGTCCGTGCAGAAAGGCCCCACTCCACAGGAAGGATGGCAGAATCTGACACTGTCTGTTTGGCTTGCTTATTACACCTACAGCCTGTGGAGACCATCGCTCCCATGTGACATCCAGGTGTTAACTGACATTGGACTCCGCCTTCAGCTCCTTATTACATCTGGCAACTTATATGTTCATTCAGAAAGTGATGAAAGACTGTGGCTCTCTTTCTGATCATTACACCAGTTTGATCACATGGGTTCTGAGCAGCTGGAGGTTGTGAAAGGACAAGTCTACGTGTCACAACTTGTGCAGCACGTAGCTTAGCGCAATTCGCTCTGTGGGGGGGCCTGGGATTGGCGTGTTCATTCTCTCCTTCCCCACCCTAGATACACTTCATCTTAGCCCTGATCTACACTTAGATTGGGATGACATAGCAACAGCTCTCAGGGGTGTGAAAAATCCACACCCTTGATCGCCATAGCGACGCAGGGAGTTACGTTGACACAGAAGCAGATGGTTGACAGTAGAATGCTTCCATCGACCTAGGTACCTTTGCTCAGGAAGGTGGAAAAATGTTCCGTTGCTATAGGCAGCGTCTACACTATGGTGCTACAGTGGCGTAGTTGTGCAGCTGTAATACTTGTAGTGTAGACATGGCCTTAGCTGTGGTCTGGATCATAAGGAGAAGTGGGGGAAGGCGAATGATCTACATTGAAACATGGGTGTCCTGGAAGAGTCTGTTTTTATCACCAAAGAGAAAGCCATTTGGGTAGAGACCATCCCCTAGAGAGCCATGTACAAAGGAAACCTTCTGCAAATAGTTGTGAAGTGGTACGCCCACCAAGGTCTGCCTGTCCTACAAAAGCCCCTCAGTGGGCAGTAGGGTGGGTCTAGGAACAGACTACGCTTTGCCTCCAGCTGATCCCCGAGATGGAAATCCTGACTTCTCCTTGTCCCTTCTCCACCAGATGTGGGCATCATATTGACATTTCCCTTTCTCCTTCAAATGGAAGAACGGGGGCGTAGGATAAGTGATAAAACCTGGCAATGTGGGTAACTTCCAAAGCTTGTTGAAATTTCTATAAATCCAAAGATCTAACTCCTGGTTTCATCTGGGACACGCCCACAAGAATAGCCTTACTCGGTGTCCCCACCCTTCTCTCTAGCTGACACCAGGAGGAGCAGAAAGACACGAACGATTTATTTTTAAAATATTTCTTGTAAAGGAAGCGGTTGTGTTACATTGTACAAGATGCGAAAGAATGATGGGTTAGAGAAAACAAGGAGATATGCTTGTTAAAAAATACATTACCCAACATCAAACTGAGTACTTGAAAAATGTGTGCCTGGGATGTTGAAATGTAGGTGCCTAGAAAAAGATAGGCCTGGTCTACACAGGTTTGATAACAGTGTAGCTGTGAGTTAGGGAAGTGGAGCGGGGGGTGTTTATTTTTTGGGGGGTGGGGTTTACACTGATCTAGTTATCAGTACAAGCCCTAGTTTCAATACAATAACACAAGTGTCAAGATGCCTTATTTTGGTATAGCTTTTCCCCTTCCCATATGGGTATAAACGATACTGGTGTGAGTACATTCACACTGGCATGACTGTGTCCACACTAGGCAAATGCCACTTTAATGACACCAGTAGAGTTAAGTGATACAATTTGTGAGTGGACAAGATCTTAGGAGCACAAGCGCCACTGACTTCCAGTGAGACTTGTGGTCCAAACTCACTTATGGCCAGATATGTAAGGTATTTAGGTATTTAACTCCCACTGATTTCATAGTATTTAGGTACTTAACTCAGGAGGTCATCTAGTCCAACCCCCTGCTCAAAGCAGGACCAACGCCAACTAAATCAGGACCAATCCCCAACTAAATTTCACCTACTTTGGGAAAATATGGGCCCATGCTTCTCATTGTTGTTCTTGGTTTTACACTGATACGGAGTGTTTGGGCACTCTTGCCAAGTCAGAGATTCTTACTCCTCTGTAAAGGGCAAATCCTCTCCTTTTCATGAGGTTTCTTGTGCCGAGGAACCATTCTCCCATGGAGGGTGTCATCTCATTTTTTAAAAATGTACTGAATTTTTTAAAAGCAGCAAAGAATCCTGTGGCACCTTATAGACTAACAGAGGTTTTGCAGCATGAGCTTTTGTGGGTGAATACCCACTTCTTCGGATGCAAGTACTTTGCAAGTACTTCGGATGCTTTTACAGATCCAGACTAACACGGCTACCCCTCTGATACTTGAATTTTTTAGAACCTCCGGTCTTAATGCAGGAGAGCTTAATGTTCAGCATGTGCCTAAGTGGTATCCTGAATTGGGGGCCTCAGATTGGTTCTAGTTCTGTTCAAGCTCTGGGCCAGTCCTTATTGGATCAGAACTGCCTTCCCATCCCTAGTGACTGTACTTCACGAACAGGATAATCCTGAAAATAAACTAAGAACTCACCATTGAAGTATGTACCCTGCCATAAACCAGTGGCAGGATGCTGCCAGAAATGATAATGAGCCAATTAGTAGTTTCCCTTTGGTGACTGCATGTCCCTTAAGACACATGCAAACTATTTGGATCATATGAGGAGGAAGGTGGGTGAATACCATGAATCAACATGAGTAAACATCTGGGTGGCTCATAAATTGGTCTGCCTGCATCAGCTGATGATTAACTCAGGCATTGTTATCCCCCTGTGCTGCCACCTCCACTGAGGAGGTGTCTTGTGTCAAGGTCATTATAGTCCTTGCGCCATTCCAGATGGAAATTGAAGGTATGATTGCAAGCAGCTGGTATTATCTGTCCCCTTGCACCATTTACATGCAATATATTTTTACTAGTTGACTCACTATTAGCAGAATGCATAAATTCTTCAAAAAATAGATTTATAGATGCCATAAAAGGCCCATTATCATCATCTAGTCTGACCTCCAGAGACCTTCCCCAGGGAAGATCTGTGGCTAAAATAATCGCCAGAATGATGAGTAAAAGGTGCACAGGTGACCTGCTAAAAGGGCATATGCTGTCACCCTTACTCATGTTGAGTAGTACCTACTCTGTGAGCAGAGCCATTGAATTCAGTGGGATTTCCATGGAGTATGAGACAACTCCATATTAATCTGGACCAAATAATGACACCTTTTTATTTAGGTGTATTACCCCAACCAAGATCAGATCCCTTAGTGCTGCCACTGTGTGCACACCACAAACGACAATCCCTGCCCTGTAGATAAAGCCCATCACTCCTTGTCCTACTTTTGGCAGACACTGATCACAGTCCTTTTTATAAAACTCTAACCTATTTGAAAACCTATCAGGTCTCCCCCCGTCTTCTTTTCTCAAGACTAAACAAGCTCATTTGTTGTTAAACTCTTTCCTCCTAGGTCAGGTTTTCTAAACCTTTCATCATTTCTGTTGCTCTCCTCTGGACTCTCTCTATAATTTGTCCACATCTTTCCTCAAGTGTGGCACCCAGACTCTGACAGGACTCCAGCTGAGGCCTCACCAGTGCTGAATAGAGCAGGAAAGTTACCTCCCATGTCTTACATTCAACACTCCTATTAATACACCCCAGAATGATATCAGCCTTTTTTGCAGCTGCATCACATTGTTGATTCATTCAATTTGCAATTCACTCAAACCCCCAGATCCTTTTCAGCAGTACTACCACCTACCCAGTTGTTCCCAATCTGGTAGTTGAGGATTTGTTTTTGTTTTTCCTTCCTCAATGAAGTTATTGAATTTCAGCTTCTTGATTTCAGACCAATTCTCCAGTTTGTCAAGGTCATTTTGAATTCTAATCCTACCCTCCAAAGTGCTTGCAACCCCTCCCAGCTGGGTGTCATCTGCAAATGTTATAAGCACATTCTCCCCTCCATTATCCAAGTCATTAATGAAAATATTGACCAGTACAGGACCCAGACTCACTCCTACAGGACCCTACTAGATAAGTCCTCTGAGTTTGACAGTGAACCATTGCTAACTCTGCCTACAGTCTTTCAGCCAGTTATGCACCTATTTTATATTAACTTGATCTAGACCACATTTTCTTAGTTTGCTAATGAGAATGTCATGGGGGACTTTGTCAAAAGCCTGACTAAAAAAACCCCCAAGATTTATCACATCTACAGCTTCCCCCCACCCAGTAGGCCAGTAACCCTGGAAAAGAAGGAAATTTATAGGTTGTCCCTTAGCTGCTTATGTAAAGGCACACGCCTCCTTGGTGACCACTGAGAGAGACAAAGAGATTGAGTCTGCTCTACAGCCTTAGCTAACAGGTAGTTGGCTTATAGCTCATGCGATAGAGGTTCATGTACTAAGTTCCAGAGGTCCCATGTTCAATCCCACCCACTGACAACAGGGGTCTGTCGGTGTTACACTTCCAGATTCTTTAATAATTTGTACTAATACCTTTCCAGGTATCAAGTTAGGCTGACTGGTCTAGAGTTCCCCAGATCCTCTTTATTCACCGTTTTAAAGATAGGTGCTTGTGTTTGCCCTTCTCCGGTCCTCCTGGACCTCACCCCGCTTCCACAAGTTCTCAAAGATCATCGCTAACCATTCCAAGATTGCTTCAGCTAGTACCTTAGGGTGAATTTTATCAGGCCCTGCCAACTTGAATATATCTGAATATTCTTTAATCAGATCTGTCCCTGTTTTGTCTTACATTCCTTCCCCCTTCTTGTTAATATTAATTATGTTGAGTATTAACCTTTCTAAGTGAAGACTGAAGCAGAAACAGGCATTAAACACCTCAGTTTTCCTGGAGTCATTAGACCTGCTTCTCTGCTAAGTAGAGGATCTACATACTTTCCTTTGTCTTTTTCTTGATCCAAATATATTTAAAGAATTTCTTGTTGCCTTTTATGTCCCTTTCTAGATTCAACTCATTTTGTGCCTTCGCCTATCTGATTTTGTCCTGGCACGCTTGTGCTAGTTTTAAACTCCTTAGCAATTTGTCTAAATTTACACTTCTTGTGAGATTGCTTTTTGATTTCCAGGTCATCAGAAAGCTCCTGGTGGAACCATATTGGCCTCTTACTGTTCTTCCTAGAGTTCCTTTGCAGCAAGATAATATTAAAGGCACAACTGCAAACTGTCTCCTGGAGAAACGGCTTCCTTTCCTGAATTCCTTTATCCCCTAGATTTTCATCCCATGGCACCTTGCCTACAATTTGTCCCCAATACTTTCCCAGCACTCGTTGGAAACTTTGTGTTTTGCTATATTACTTTTCCAACAGATGTCTGGGTCCTTTGAGTCCTCCATTACTACCAGGTCTTATGTTCTCATATGAGCCGTACTGAGAACACAGTGTACTGTCAACCGTATCATACGATGAATGACAACATCATTAATTGATGGAGAGGACGGCACTGTTTATGTAAATCATAGAATTCTATGATTCTATGATTTACATAAACAGTGCCGTCCTCTCCATCAATTAATGATAGAATGTCTTGTGCCACTCTAATCCTTGGTCCTTTTTATGTTACTACAAATTAAGAACAATTACATTAATACATCATCATTGCCCTCATTTTATAATTTCCTTTTATTATTGAGCATTTACATACAACTCAGGGGATTTTCTGAGTTAATTGGGTAATCATGGTTTAGATTCTTCTGTGGTTATGTCTGTGATTAATACTGGCAAAATGAGAGTTCAATTTAGAACTTATCTGCTTATTTCCTGGTTCATGGCGGTCATCAGAAACACCCCATCTGACATTCTAGGATTTATGAATCAGTTCCTATTTCTGCATCTGTAATTTATTTGTTTTTACACTGCCCAGTACAGCACAGGAGACTCAAACACAAGCGTTGTATGGCGTGTCTACGCTGCAGTCATGACGTGTGATTGCAATTAGCTTTAGTCTGAGCAGCTCAGATACGGAGGAAAAGTGACACCGCGTCACGGCTTGGGTCAGGAAAGCGTTACTATCCAGGGCAGCAGGGACGCACAATCTCAAGTACATTCCTGAATGGGGATCGGGAGGGCAGGAGTCCACGGAAGAAGCAGAGGATTTGAGAATAGACAGAAGCTGTTGAGCTAGTTGGAGAAAAGACTATATGCAAGAGACTACAGCTGGGCATGATCAGCAGTTTACAGGTGGAGAAGAGCAAGTACATAGTGTTATGGACTCCTAGGTGGATACATTATTAAAACAGGTCATATGCAACTAGGTGAAACAGCAGGATAGCAGGCACAGAACATGGCCTGAAAGAGCACCCAAAGGAAGACTCCATTCTGCCTTGGGATCGGCCAGCACAGACTTATGAATACATAAGACTCCAATTGGGTCACATGCAAACAGATGAGGAAAGAGGGGAGGGGAGCTGAGGAGTAAATACTCCTACAGAAGTGAGATTACATCTGGAAAAGTCATCGTTACACAATACAGGTGAAATTCCACCCCACACAACAAGGCAGCATCAGGCCTAGGCAACCCTTCAAGTTCTCAAAATAAGGTTTAAGTCAGAGGTCCACAAACTGTGGGGCACGCCCCCCTTGGGGACACAGAGGAATGTTCAGGGGGGCATGTCTGGGGCCCAGGCCAGCCCCCATGGGGGGCAGGGAGGGAGCACCACCCAGCTCCTCTCCTCTGCCAGCCCTGCTCTTGGGGCAGCCCTGCCCTCAGCTGTGGCCCCAGCCTTGCCCCCCCCCTTACCCCTGTCTGCATCCCCCCCCCCTCCTAGAACTGCAGCGCCGCTCCCAGGCCCATGGGGAAGGGGGGTGCGGACAGGGGGGGGGCACAAGGTAAAAAGTTTGGGGACCACTGGTTTAAATGGTCCTGAGTGGTGCATATCCCTTCTGCTGGACCTCTGCCCAGAGGAGCAATGGTTCTGAAATGCTCTTTAAACATTTAACACAGTATCTGTCATTGGCGTGATGTGCCTATACTGTCTCATGGCCTGGCTCTTTCACCACAGGGTATCAGAGCCAGCATGGCCCCTTAAGAGAAGAGGGAGAATTCCCTTTCTACTCGTCACCTAACCACTTACTCTTCAAGAGACCATGTCAGAGCAAGTAATGGCACTAACCCACTGTCCACTGAAACCAGTTTGAACAGAGTAAATCAGAGGGGAGAACCTGACTGAGAGATTCACAGGATTGCTAGGAGAATGCAACGGGCCTGTTCTGGTCCTCTAACTTAAGAGGAGAGCAGATCTCACTTAGCTCGTAGAGTAGCAGAAGACCAGATGAACTGAAATGGTCGTGCAGGCTGTCGGTCGATCGTTCTGTTTTCTCGAATGTTTTGTTCCAACTGCTAAATAAAAATCCTTTGTTTTAAAGAAGCTGTTTGTTACTACCCTGGTCACAGGTTCTTGAAGGGCGAAAATGCAGGTGATCGAAACCCAGTCAGACGTGCTAGGTGATCACCTGTTGGTACATGAGGCAGCGTACCTGGGTCACAGTCTAGGAGTGGAGGTATTGCAAGATTCCACACCTCCACTCTTAGACTTGAGCAGCTGCCCTCAGAGACCGAGCCCTGTAACCTTGACGCTATCACAACACAGGGAGGCAAATCCATGCATTGATTTCCATGGAGCGGCACCCACATTACCCCACCGCTGAATTCGGACCAGGGGATGTTGGACACGGCTTCCCATAGGGTGACCAGATGTCCCGATTTTATAGGGACAGTCCCGATATTTGGAGCTTTTTTTTATATGGGCTCCTATTACCCCCCATCCCGTGTATTATTTGGTCCGGGCTGCTCCCAGCCAATCCCAATCCCAGAAAACCCATTCACGTTGCTGGAGGCCTGACCCGAGAGCACACCCTCACAGCAAGACCTAGCATTGTAACATCTCCACCTCTTCCCACCTTCAGGCCTCAGTGGTCTGGAATGATGATTTGCCAGATCACCTCCACCAGGTTCCTCTTCCATCCAGGTGCTCTCAACCTTTCCAGACTACCGTAGCCCTTTCAGGAGGCTGATTTTGTCTTGTGTACGCCCAAGTTACACCTCACTTGCTTAAAAACTACTCGTTATGTACTAGGGGCAGCTAGCCCGTCACGCCACCACAACCGCTATTTTTAGCACGTGAGCTCGGTCAGAGCAAGAACGGGCATGTCTCCTGGAGCTGGACATTACGCCTTCCAGCTGCAGGGTAGACGGACCCAGAGGGCTCTGTTCACCCAGCCCAACAACGGCAGACAGATAATGGAGATCCCTATGCAAGGTGGAGGGTGCCTGGGCGGTTCCGAATACAAGTGGCCTGAGCTGGAAATCAATCCGGATGCTGCGGCCAACAACCCCACCTCTACGGCATCTTTAATATCCAGGGGCGTGCGGGACCTCGGCTGGATGCCACAGACTAAAGACGGCAGGGCTAAAATCTCGCTGGCTCTCTTTATCCGAGGGACAGCACTAATCTCTACAACATCTAGGCCCTGTACAATGGCCTACGGTATTTCTTTACATGGCCTGTGTGGGGAGAGAGGCCAGCCTCCCTGAGACTAGACCCTTCAATAAAGGATTGTGAGCCAGCCCCACATGATCACTCCTGGGAGCGAGATGCCACCAATAGACACACTCACAACCCCGTGGGCACTGCCTCCATGGTAGCTACAAACACTGGGAAAGGACAGCGGGGTGCATGCTCTGGACTCAGTCTCCACTCAAGCAGGTGGATGAGAAGGGGGCAGAGAGGGAAGGGGAAGCGGGGGAGCCGTCCCCGCTCACTCCAATGGGCCGGTCAGTAGAGCATAACAGCACCCAGTCCAGTTACCGGTAATGCAGTAATTACCTCCCCTTAGCAAGAGCAGAGGGACTGTAACTCTCTGGAGCTTCCTGGGACAGGTATCTCTGAGGGTGGCATCGCTCTGCACCATACCGGGCTGACCCCCTGGGCTCGATCGCCTTCTGTGATCCGACCACAAAGCAGGAGGGGTGTAAAGACAGGTTCCGGCTTGGCAGCTGGCAAGGAGTAACGGCTGCTACCAGGGAGTGTAACATGGCTCCAGGCAGGGGTTTGCAAAGGAGTTTCCGTCTAGGCAAAGTGGCTTATGTGTTGCGGCCTTTCCTAGAGGTGCATTGGGAGAGTAAAACAAACTCTTTATTCTGCAAGCTCTACAGGAAGGGACCAGGCTGGGGGCGGGGGGCGCTCTGAGCTGCCTCTGTGGAGGCAGGAAGCCCTGTAGGCATCCCGTGTATTATTTGGTCCGGGCTGCTCCCAGCCAATCCCAATCCCAGAAAACCCATTCACGTTGCTGGAGGCCTGACCCGAGAGGTTTCCCACGATATACTACGCTAATTAATGGGGCATTGGAGCTCATTCAACAAGGTCCTGATCAAAGTCCCAGGCAGCGTACCCCAGCACGCTCCTGCATGTCCTCCTTACACCTCTTTTCCTTTTATTCCACTTATATTTTAGGAAGAGTCTCTGAATCCTACAAATTTGATCCCAGTTATCATGGCAAAACTCCTACTGGCAGGGCTCCCTCGGTCAATATTATCTCATTAGTGGAACTCACCCAGATGATCCGATTGGAGATATTGCTACCCCATGGTCCCTGCCTGGTAGGGGTGAAAAACAGCAGTGGGACAACGGGGCAGGAAGGACTGTGGCAGAGAGGAAGGATGGTCCAGTGGTTAAAGCACTAACCTAGGTCGTGAGGGTCCTCAAGCAAGTCACTTAGCCGCTCTGTGCCTCAGTTTCTCCACTGTAAAATGGGGATTATAAGACTTGTCTCTTTCACAGGGGTGCTGTGAGGATAAATATATTAACAATCATGAGATGGCCCCATGATCACAGTCATGGAGGCCTTAGAAGAACTTAAGACGGAATTTTGTTTTGCGCGAAATTTTGACATTCTCTGGTGTGGTTCCATTTCAGAACAGGAAAAAAAAAATGTCAAAATGGCGGAATTTCCTGCCAAACAACAAAATCGAGTCTGGCCCAGCTTGGCTTCCACCAGCACCTCTAGCTTCCCCAGTTCCGGGCCCTACTTTTCCTGAAGACAGGGTCTCTGGACATGTGTGGAGGGGCTTTCCCATCCGTTGCTTTTCAGGAGTGTGCGGGGAGCCCTGACCCTAGCAGGAAAAGCTGCTCAAAGGGATGGTGCTGAACCACCTACAACAGCCCTGGGCCGAGCAGCTGCCAGGACGCGTGGGGATCTCCTGCCATGTCGTCCTTCGGAATGGAAGGTGTTGCTGGCTGCAGAACCATCGTGGTTCCACTCAGTGATGGGGGAGGCGGGCTACATATGGGGAAAACATGCAGTGGCCAGGCCTGGCCCAGCGCCCCGTGGCCCACTGTTCCTGCTGAGAATCCAAGTCTGGTGGGCTGTGGAATACAGACTTTGGGACAAGGGGCTGGTGGCTGGAATGAAGCAAAGTAGGTTATTTTGGGTTGGAGTCTCCCATCGTAGTCAACGGAGGAGTGTCGGTTTCTTTCAGGGCGTCTTCCTGTGCGAATGTGAAGTGACCAGGGATCCGCAGATGTGTGCGCACGCCGGGCAGACGTGGCCTCTTCCAGTTTTCTTCGCTCACGCTTCTCTTTGGCTTTTTTCTGCTCTGCTGTCATCCTGATTTGTCGGCAGCTTGACTTCAGATCAACTTGGCCAGCTTTTCGGTGAGCTTTGAGAGTGTCCTTAGGTCATTTTCGTGGGACTCACAATGTGCCTGCTCCCATTTTCAACTGTCCATAAAATATGGCTTTGGGGAATCATGTCCCGGTCCAGGACTTCGAGTGGCTGGAACAAAGCAAATTAGGTGTACTGGTAAGCTGAAAGGGCAGCTGCATAGATGGTCCGGGTTGGCTTCTGCAGATCAGTTCATCTGCCGTTTTGCAGACAGTGGGGAAAGGGTTGCTGTTGGCCCCCTCGCCCCAGCCCTCGAAGGATTCCCCCAGTTCCAAGCACAAATTAAGTAATTGAACTATTAAGTAGGACAAGCAATTAAATATATTTGCAGCGGAACATAACAGGTGATGCAGAGGAGAGATATTGATCTGAAATGACGAGTCGAACATTCAGTGTCAAACAGGTGGATAGGTAGAGCAGGGTTTGGTTGGTAAATAAACCCATCACCATTCCTGGGGGTGTCTCACTTCCCTTTGGAGAAGTCAGGGTACCAGTATAAAAGTTCTTACGTCCCAAGGCTCCTCATTCACTCGACTTTGCTTCTTAGCATTTGTTTCCAGTTGCTGAACAAGGTAAGTCAGTTTATACTGAAGATTTTTTCCCCCTACTTATTAATGGGTGATAACTTCTTTCCTAGATTTTGGAGTATGAGCTGCAAAAAATCCATACTGAATCTGTTCTGGACAATTCTCTTCCAATACCAAACTCTCATGGTCCGGGTGGTCCATTGCTCTGATGCAATGCAGAATTTCTTAAATGTGCTGGGGACAAAGTGGGAAGAGACTCCAGATGTAGGGCTAGGATAGTAGATGCTGCATGTTTTAGCACTCTAGAAATCCAGATGGCTCAATAATGGGACTGCTGCTTTGAGACTGGGCACTCTTTGCAGGTGTGAGCATGTCTGCAAAGTGCGAACACATTTTTGATGCTACTGCAACATAAGAATAAGAATAATAAATTAGCTTTTGCAGAGCAGTTTTGATCCATAGATCTCAAAGCACTTTGCAACGGAAGCTCAAGATCCTAGCTGCATTTGACAGTTGTCCCACTAGCACAATCCCAATGAATAATAATAATAAAAACCACAATAACAATATTCGCTTTTTGCTAACAATATTAGCAAGGATGGCGTATTATCTGCCAGGTGCCCAGTTCTGGACCTAGGAAAGTAAACTACTTTGTTCAAGAACCAAAAAAATTATACCATTGATTTCATAATGTCTATATAGTTTCAAAACAGTTCTTTAAAGCAAAAAGAACAGGAGTACTTGTGGCACCTTAGAGACTAACAAATTTATTAGAGCATAAGCTTTCGTGGGTTACAGCCCACTTCATCGGATGCATAGAATGGAACATATAGTGAGGAGATCTATATACACATACACAGAACATGAAAAGGTGGGAGTTGTCCTACCAGCTCTAAGAGGCTAATGAATTAAGAGAAAAAACTTTTGTAGTGATAATCAAGGACAGTTTGACAAGAGGTGTGAGAATACTTAACATGGGGAAATAGATTCAATGTGTGTAATGGCTCAGCCATTCCCAGTCTCTATTCAAGCCTAAATTGATAGTGTCTAATTTGCATATTAATTCAAGTTCAGCAGTTTCTCGTTGGAGTCTGTTTTTGAAGCTTTTCTGTTGCAAAATTGCCACCTTTAGGTCTGTCACTGAGTGGCCAGAGAGGTTGAAGTGTTCTCCTACTGGTTTTTGAATGTTATGATTCCTGATGTCAGATTTGTGTCCATTTATTCTTTTGCGTAGAGACTGTCCGGTTTGGCCAATGACATAAAATATGCTCTTGTTTCTCTGACAATGTTTCTACCAGAACTGGTCAGAATTTTTGTTTTTTCCCCGGTGGAAAATTTCAACTTTTCGTCAAAAACCTGCAGACCAAAACATTTCAACCAAAAACTGAATATTTTTAGTTCTTGATGAAAAGTTGAAATTTTCCTCCACAAATTTCACCAAAAAAGAAAACTGCATTAACCTTGGGAAATGCTACTCTACTTCAATCTGTTTGCTTTTAAACCCAGACACTCACTTTTCTCTTGCACCCCGTGTTCCTTTGCCCTTTATTTAACTTCTGACATTTTATGTGCAGTGTTGGAATGCAAGGTAGCCTCTTCCATTGTCATACTTAGAGCAACTGGCAAAACTCAACTCTATTGCGGCCTTTGGTCTCAAAGCCCCCATGGCTTAAGAACAGCTGAAGATGCTGTAAATCCACAATGGGAAAATGAGGTTCACAAGTTTTCAGTGACTTTTTTTTCCATACCTGCCAACCCCTCCACAGGCAGCGCGAACTCTGTTTGCACCAGGACTTTCCATTCAGCCACTTGCAACTGGTCCATCTGAGTGGCAACCCCAAACGTTCCTATCTGGGCTCTAGAGAGGACCAGCTGGGGAAAATCCCCATCAGCGCACCCACCCAGTTAGCAGCTGGTGGCCCTCTGACAAGTCCATGGCCCACAGGTTGAGCACCATTTAAAAAAATGCTACTGTGCAATAGCACAGGACAATAAAAGCCAGCATCTCCTGCTTTTGCAAACCCTGAGAGCTTTTGTTCCTTTCAGGGTTCCCAAGCCTGCCGGAAGATGTGTTCGCATCAGGAGAAACGGGACTGCCATGAGATCCCAGCTCAGGCTGGAGGATGCCACGCCAGTGGTGGGGGATCCTCGGGCAGCGGAGCTTTGCTGGGCCAGCACATTCTAGGCTCGTCGAGCTACGGTGTTGGAGGGGGCTCGTCCTGCTGCGGCTCCGGGGAGTCCTGCCAGAAGATTATAATTGCCGGGGGTAGCAGTGGAGGCTCAAGTGGTGGCAGCGGGGGATGGTCAGGCGGCTGCACTGGAGGGGGATCAGGCGGTGGGAGCGGGGGATCGTACGGCTGTGGTGTTGGAGGGGGATCAGGCGGTGGGAGCGGGGGATCAGGGCAAAAGTTTACCATCGCAGGCAGTGGGAGCGGGGGATCGTACAGCGGCTGCACTGGAGGGGGATCAGGCAGTGGGAGCGGGGGATCGTACGGCGGCTGCACTGGAGGGGGATCGGGCTACGGCTCTGGAGGCTCAGCTGGCTATTGCAGTGGTGGTTCAGACGACTTCGGCAGTGGCGGTTCCCTGCAGTCGATGCAGCAGAAATGCCCCATTGTGATCCCATGCGTGGAGCAGCGGCAGACCAAGCAGCCCTGCCAGTGGCCCCCAAACCTGCAGAAGTAACAGCCGTGGAAGCAACAAGGGAAATAATCCCAGAACATAAACGTGCCAGTTGACTTCTTGTTCTCGTGAAGCTGCCTTAATTTCCAATGCTTTGCATGGCTTGTTTCTGTCCTAAGCTGCAGGTTCTCTCTTCTCTTCGCCAGCTGAACCCCGGCTCACTGACCTATTGCCGATCCCCCCGAGAAATGTGAATTGTGCTTCAAGGCTGGGATCAAAATTCCGTTCCTCGGTTCCCTGCTTTGATCTCCAATTGTGCATGTGAGAAAAAAATAAAACGTATAGTGCATGAAAACCACAGTGTCGGGGTGTTTGCTTCAGTCTTTGCTCCCCTGCCAGCCGCTCACCTGGCTTCAGACTAGAAACTGACCTCTGATTAACACAGCTGTTGTGTCCACTTAGAAATCCCAGACTGGAGAAGGCGGAAGGTCTGATCCTCAGCTGACATAAATGGGTGTTGTCATGCTTCCTAACATGGCCCCACAGCATCTACTGCAGGGGTAGGCAACCTATGCCACGGGTGCCGAAGGCGGCACGCGAGCTGATTTTCAGTGGCACTCACGCTGCCTGGGTCCGGTCCGGGGGGTTCTGCATTTTAATTTAATTTTAAATGAAACTTCTTAAACATTTTTAAAACCTTATTTACTTTACATATAACAATAGTTTAGTTCTATATTACAGACTTATAGAAAGAGACCTTCTAAAAACGTTAAAAATGTATGACTGGCACGCGAAACCTTAAATTAGAGTGAATAAATGAAGACTCGGCACACCACTTCTGAAAGGTTGCCGACCCCTGATCTACTGCATCTCCTCCAGGACCACACGGGATAGGACCAGATTCTGAGACCAGACACACATTCAATAGTTCCTTACCACCTGGGTATTCTCATTGAAGACACAGGTGCTACTCCTGGAGTAAGATGCTACTCAACGAGTGTAAGGCAGGACTGGGACTCAGGAGGTCCCAGTTCAATTTCCAGCTCTCCTACAAACTTCTCCTACTGCAGTTCACTTTAGCCTTTGAAGCTAAGAGCCCCTGGATTTTAAACAGAACAGGGCAGCTAGACGGATCCCTTGTGCGGTAACTACTCCTCTCTCTCTGCTCTGAGAATGAGAGAGTTCTCTGGCCGTCAGGGCATGCTGCAGAGGCTGGCACATGGGCTGAGGGGCCTTTCAGGACAGGTCGTGGTGTGGGGAAACTGAGTCCTGGTCTGCGCTAGAAAAGTTCTACTGGTATAACCGTGTCGGTCATGGGTGTGATTTTGTACTGCCATGGCCCCAATGAGGACCCAGATAGGTGCCCTCTATTGATATCTCTTGTTCCCCTTCCTGATCTGGAATAATCTGTACAGCTACAAGCACTTCTATACCAGCATCACTCCACCCACACTCGGGAGGGCCGCCACTTTACTGGTGACCTTAACACAGCGAAACTCTCTCGCATAGACAAGCCCTTTGGAGTGCTTGAATTGACATTGACTCAGCTTGTTAATCCTCAGTTTTCTCCTTTAATTAAAAAGCGACAAAGAGTCCTGTGGCACCTTATAGACCAGGGGTAGGCAACCTATGGCACGTGTGCCGAAGGCGGCACGCGAGCTGATTTTCAGTGGCACTCACACTGCCCGGGTCCTGGCCACCGGTCCGGGGGGCTCTGCATTTTAATTTAATTTTAAATAAGCTTCTTAAACATTTTAAAAACCTTATTTACTTTACATACAACAATAGTTTAGTTATATATTATAGACTTGTAGAAAGAGACCTTCTAAAAACGTTAAAAATGTATTACTGGCACGCGACACCTTAAATTAGAGTGAATAAATGCAGACTCGGCACAGCACTTCCGAAAGGTTGCCGACCCTCACAGACATATTGGAGCATAAGCTTTCGTGGGTGAATACCCACTTCGTCAGACGCATGCTCCAATACGTCTGTTAGTCTATAAGGTGCCACAGGACTCTGTCGCTTTTTACAGATCCAGACTAACACGGCTACACCTCTGATCCTTTAATTAAAGAGTCCTTTTCATATTAAACAGCACATGCTCCCAGAGAGACTCGACCAGCACATTTTATAAATTACATGCAATAACTGCTGACCCAGGACAGCCGTGCCCGTTAGATACTGAGGGCTAATTCTCCTGGAGCGCTTGATTAATGCATGGACTACACCCTCGTAAAGAGAGCAAGAACCTCTCTTACCTCCCTATATGGTTACCTGGACCATGCTTTCGAGCAACAAGCCTGCAGGCAGAAGGTCAGAGCACTACATGCCTGCTAAAGCCCGTAGGTGAGGAATTCGCATTCCCCTTACTCCGTGGCCAAAGCAAGGCAAGCTACCTGGACTGTAGGTTTGAGTGTGCTGAGTTAAACAGGGCTGCACCTGCCTGGGCAAGGAGACGGGCAATGAGTGGAACCCTGGTTACACACACCCCTCCCTTATTCCCTGGCCAGTGCATCTGAGCCAGCGGGTGAAGGATATTAATTTCCTGCTGGCAAAGGCTAGTGGTAAATCACAGCCCGCACCCAGGAGCACGAGAGGAGCTGGGAGAGAAATGTAGATTCCTGGGATGCCCCTGGGGTCAGGCCGCCCAGAAATACATGGCAAAATGTACCCCTGAACCTGTTAGAAAACAAGAGAAAGAATCACCAAAGATCTCTACCTGGCTTTCAGTGCACCGCCCTTTAACCAGGGGAGACATGTTTTGCAGAAGCCAAGAGGGGAGATCTGGCCTAGTTCCTCATTAAAGCGATTCAACCACAATGCAACAAGAAATGTGTAGTTACGGTTATTAGACAGTCCAGCTAAAGCGCTAGCATTAACCTCGGGCTGTTGACACATCCGTGCACACCTCCCTGGAGGTGGAAACCCCCCACCCCCACCCGTAGGCATACGCTTTTAAGGGAGTTTTCTCAGAGGTGGGACTGTTCATTTTAGGAGCTCCTTTCAGGCTTTGGTGGGACACTTCCTGCCTGTTAGATTAAGGGAATGAAACAATGTTGTGTAAATGGTGCCGCCTGCACTGGAGATGTGGCTAGCTGCATAACTGCCTTCTAACTTCACAGCTGTGCAAGTCGTATTCACCTGGGGAATCCTTACTCATGCAGGTGGTCTGAATGACTTCACCAGTGAGTAAGGGCTCACCAACGTGAACAGAGTTTGCACAATCAGACACAAAGAAAAAAGCATGTGTCATTAATCAGAGTAATTAACCATTGGAACAATTTACCAAGGAGTCTCCATCACTGACAATTTTTAAATCAAGATTGGATGTTTTGCTAAAAGATCTGCTCTAGAAATTATTTTGGGGGAACTTCTCTGGCCTGTGCTCGACAGGTCAGAGTAGGTGATCACAATGATCCCTTCTAGCATCAGAATCTATTAACCTACGCTGGCAATGGCTGGTCTGCAAGTAGAGCTGCTTGGAAACAGATCTGTATATTTCAGGAGGGAAACATCAGAAAAAATGAACATTTTCCATTTTCTTCACGATTTTTTTTTTTTTTTTTTTTTTTTGGACAGGAAAACATTAAAAACAAATCCAATGATTTTTTTTTATGTAATATCATTTGGGGGGTTATTTTTCCCCCTGGCCTCGTCTTTGTTTGCTTTTACTCCCCTTAGAAAACAGGAGGAAAAGTAAAGACGAGAAAATGGGAAACCAGATCTATTTCTTAATCAGCCATTTGAAGAGAGGTTTCCAAGTATTTTCCCAACCTGCAGAAAATTCTTTCCTGTTTCTTGCATGTCCTGGGCAAAGCTTTCAGAGTTGGCTGCCACACAGAACACATCTCGTTATTCCAAGGCCACAGCTGCACAGGGACGTGGTTATGAACAGATTCCATCCACATCTGTTTTCAGTGGCCATTTGGGCCTCTGAGGGAGATTGCCTAGTTTGGTTTATAGACCGTATTACACAGTTGCCTCCTTGGGCATCCACTGCCCCTCTCATCGTGAACTCTTCCACTGAGAACAATTTCAGGCACTCAGCGTGGGGTCGTTCCAGCCACATGGCCAAACTGTTGTGGTGGGGGCCTGCTGATCATTGCAGTCAGGCACAGCACTTTCTGCTAATACCAGATTATATTCAACACCCATTGCACCCACGTCACTTCACGGTTGTGAAACAGGGGTATTGGCAAAGCATCTGGAGCATTTGAAATGAAGAGCTCTGTGCCAAGTCCCAGGTGTGGCTTGGCTAGATAGTCTAAGAAATGACGACATCTCAAGTAAAAATGGAGGGATCCATTCTCTTTAGAAAATCTTGGCCATTATCTAAAAGACATGTCCTGTCAATTCCAGCCGCAGGAAACTACCACTGAATATTGGATCCTACCTCCTCGTTCACACCTTGGACAGGGGGGTTTCAGATATTTCAGGTAAGGACCATCTCTACTTTAGGTGCTGCAATACAAAAATTACCCCTGCATGACGGTAAGATATTAAACAATCAAAACCACCCTCACCGTTTGCCTCATCTCCACTGGCAAGGCACATCGGGTGGGGCGAGCAATTAAAACTTTGTGAAACACAAGGAAAAGAAATGATCTAAATCAAAGGCGATGAGTCAAATAAGCTTTTGAAGACGGGGGATAATTAGAGGCTGTAAAAATGTTGGTCATTGTCCCTCAGCCAAGAACAGGGCTTAGGAAAAGTATAAAAGTTCCCATACCCCTAGCAGCCTCATTCACTCAGCTTCACGCCTATCTCTGGTGTTCTTGCTGGCATTCAAGGTAAGTCCTTATTCTAATGAAACTCTTTACTGTTCATTAAAATTAACTTAATAGTTTTTGGACTACGAGCTGCCAAAATGTATTAAGAGTCTAGCTCTGGACACTGAAATGATTCAGACTCCAGTTCTGAGTTGGTGGGTGGGCTGTCGGGGCTTGATGCCAAATCTGGCAGTAGAATTTGATGCCAAGTAGCATTTTTGATTGATTGGTTGTTATTTATCTGAACGACTATAGTGCCTAGGATCTCTAGTTTTCTGAAGACAAAATAGAAAGATGAGAAGTGAAGTATGGGAAGTAGAAAGGAGACAGAACTATGGAAACTGATGAGAGAATAGACTGAAGCTTATTAATACATTTTCCCCAGCTCTTCAAGCTTTTTGGGACAAAGCTACCTGATGAGAGCATCTCCTTGACTCATAGTTCTTTTTTATCCAATGGCAAAATCTTTATTTTGTCTGGGACTTTGAAAGTAGCCGAGGGGTGATAGGTATCCTATTCCCATTTCAATCTGGAATTTTAATGGGATTTAGGAACCCGAATAGCCTATTCAATGCCTTAGAAAATCCCAGCTTTCAAGAGTAGAAAGATACTGTCCATAGACTCACAATGGCTCACTCCTCATCTGGTGTAAAATCAGCATAATTCCTATTGAGTTCAAAGGAGTTACTCCAGTTTACATCAGCAGAGGATTTGGCCCAGACCAGAGAGACCGTGGTGGTCATCTCGGGTAAAATGTTCAATAGCACCTACATGATTTAGGAACCTATGTCCCAACAGTGATTTAGGAACCTGGGAGCCAAAGTCTCACTGTAAATCAATGAGACTTAGACTGCTAAGGCATGTTGGAAATTTTATCCCTTATCTGACCTCCTGCATATGACAGGCCAAATTGTGCTACTGATAATGTGAAACTCTTTCCCCATCTTGTTTTCAGCTCTTCTCCCTGTCCCACAACAAACATTTTCCCCTCAGTAGCATTTTTCCTCCAGATTTTTTGCATATGCACATACCTACTTACTCCCAGGGAGGCAGTGTTGCCTATGGGATAGTACACTGAGCTAGAACTCAGGAGATCTGGGTTCTATTCCCACCTTCAGCATTGGCCTGCTGGGTGAACTTAGGCAAGTCAGTTACTCTCTCGTGCCACAGTTTCCCCATCTGTAAAATGACAGTAATGATAAGTGTGGTTATGATTATGCTAATGATAGGTGTGGTTATGATTAGTCTCATTTCTTAACTGACTTCTTATAAAGCAGTGTCTCTTTTCATTTCATACCTCCACATTTAAGAGAATATTTATGTTGAACGATAACCAGAAATGGCTTGATTCCATCTGAAAAAAATCACAAACCCTACAACATTTCCTGAGACCCTTTTCTCCAAACTCTGTTATGTGTGGAATGTAAATCCCAAAGGCCAGAGGATCTCACTCTTGCAGCTTCCACCCCTTGCCACCAGGCATCCTGAGAGAAGTCCTAAAAACTTTGGCTCGGGTCCTCCTAGGAGGAAGCCTGGGAATCAGTGAAATGGTGCCGGGTTTCTTTTGGAATCTGGAGAGCAGTGGTTGCATGTGACTGAGGACTTAAATGCACATAAGTGGACAACCGGAGACAGCCATGCAGCTGGGTAGCTCGACATAGATTCCTCGAGCTACACCCATTTACACCAGCTGGGGCCTGACTCCTGGACAACCTTGCAGACAAATGCTCCTGACCCCTTAGTGAGGAACTGTTGGCTTATGTATTTAACACATAAAAGAATCATGAGTTCTACACAGTGGGGGAGGGAAAGGAAAATCCTAAGGAAGTCGCTCTTGTTTTCACAGTAACTGAAGGAAGATCTTTTTTCCCCCCCCAGGGTTCCCTGCATTACATAAAGATGTGTTCCCGTGAGCCCCGAGGCTGTCATGACAGCGGCAGTTCGTCCTGCCACGACAGCGGCAGTTCCTCCTGCCACAACACCGGAAGCTCGTCCTGCCACGGCAGCGGGGGCGTGACATGCCATGATGTGAAACCTCTGCCCCAGTGCCCCACCCCTGTTCCTTGCCAAACCACCACCATCCCTTGTCAGCAGCAGACCAAGCAGCCCTGCCAGTGGCCACCGCAGAAACACCAGAAGTAAAGGCGGACAAGAAGGAGAAAAAAGAAGTCCATCTCAGAAGCCGAGTTTGCTTCTCGCTCTCATTGAGCTGGAAAAGCTTTACCGCCTTACCTCTTTCATAAATTGCACTTCCTCTCTCCTCAATGGGTACTGTAGCTACCCAGGGTGTTACTAACAACCTCAAAAAATGTGATTGGTTCCTGCATGCTCAGATAATTTAATCCTGCCTCTGTCTCTGGTTAGAAATGCCAGACATTAAATTTTACAATCTGTGAGAATGCCAGAGTCTTGGTGTTTGTTATCCAGAAACTTCTCCATCTCTTGTCTATCGCCAGCCCCTTTCCTCTTTAGGTCATAAGCCCTCTCCTTTTCAAAAACAGCTGGGGTGATCAAGGCAGTTTAAGCACCCAACTCTGAGACAGGATCACCAGGGTGCAACCCGGAACTGGGGTACTGCTGTGCCCCCTGAGCTCCCCAGCCTGGGCTGTCTCTCACAATTCGTTGCTAGTGACAAGCAGCAAACCCCTCTGGGTGCTCTTATCACTCAGCACAACCGCACGTACCGCACCCAGCCAGATTGCATGAATGCTCCCAGAGCCACTCACAAATCACACAGAGAAAGGCACCAGCAAATCGCCCCACCCTTGCACCCCAGAACTGTGCTGAATTGCTCTGGTCAGAAGCCTGACCAGTGTAAGTTCATTACCCAGTCCCTGCCTCCCTCAATGTGGAGAGGACACACACCAGCCTTTGTGAACTGAGCTGAGATTTCCCAAGCACTTCAAGCAAAACACACTGTTTTAGGTAAAAGATAAAACAGGTTTATTAACTACAGAAAGACCTATTGTAAGTCATTATAAGTGGTAGGCACAAAATGTCAGCGATAGTTACCAAAAGAAATAACAAGTAAGTGCGTAGTCTAAATCATAAACCTTATTACACTAGGCAGTATTTGGATCAAGCAGTTTTTCTCACCAGACTGGATGTTGCAGGTAGGTTATAGTTCTTAATACACAGGCTTCCCCTTTAAGCCTGGGACCAGTCTCCTCAATTCAAGTCTTTAAGCCTGGGACAAGTCTCCTCAATTCAAAACAGCGTTCTTGTTGCTTCCAGTGTAGGTGGGGGAGGAGGAAGGCCAAGACATGATGCCACTGTCCCCTATTTTATATCCTCAGTCCATGTGCCTGGAAAACACGAGCCCAGACATGTTCTGGTGGGCTTTGCTGAGTCACAGAATTGAGCAATCCCCCATTGTGTGATGCTTGTGCGGCCCTCTTACAGCCTTGTAAACCCCTTGTTTACAACTTCCCTGCTGATGAATGGCCGCTTAACACCTTCCTGGGAGTGGATCACCGCCTAGCAGCAGAGACTCTCAAACTTCATAGAATCATAGAATATCAGGGTTGGAAGGGACCTCAGGAGGTATCTTGTCCAACCCCCTGCTCAAAGCAGGACCAACCCCAACTAAATCATCACAGCCAGGGCTTTGTCAAGCCTGACCTTAAAAACCTCTAAGGAAGGAGATTCCACCACCTCCCTAGGGAACCCATTCCAGTGCTTCACCACCCTCCTAGTGAAAAAGTTTTTCCTAATATCCAACCTAAACCTCCCCCACTGCAACTTGAGACCATTACTCCTTGTTCTGTCATCTGGTACCACTGAGAACAGTCTAGATCCATCCTCTTTGGAACCCCCTTTCAGGTAGTTGAAAGCAGCTATCAAATCCCCCCTCATTCTTCTCTTCTGCAGACTAAACAATCCCAGTTCCCTCAGCCTCTCCTCATAACTCATGTGCTCCAGCCCCCTAATCATTTTTGTTGCCCTCCGCTGGACTCTTTCCAATTTTTCCACATCCTTCTTGTAGTGTGGGGCCCAAAACTGGACACAGTACTCCAGGTGAGGCCTCACCAATGTCGAATAGAGGGGAACGATCACGTCCCTCGATCTGCTGGCAATGCCCCTACTTATACAGCCCAAAATGCCGTTAGCCTTCTTGGCAACAAGGGCACACTGTTGACTCATATCCAGCTTCTCGTCCACCGTAACCCCTAGGTCCTTTTCTGCAGAACTGCTGCCTAGCCACTCGGTCCCTAGTCTGTAACAGTGCATGGGATTCTTCCGTCCTAAGTGCAGGACTCTGCACTTGTCCTTGTTGAACCTCATCAGGTTTCTTTTGGCCCAATCCTCTAATTTGTCTAGGTCCCTCTGTATCCTATCCCTACCCTCCAGCGTATCTACCACTCCTCCCAGTTTAGTGTCATCTGCAAATTTGCTGAGAGTGCAGTCCACGCCATCCTCCAGATCATTAATGAAGATATTGAACAAAACCGGCCCCAGGACCGACCCTTGGGGCACTCCGCTTGAAACCGGCTGCCAACTAGACATGGAGCCGTTGATCACTACCCGTTGAGCCCGACGATCTAGCCAGCTTTCTATCCACCTTATAGTCCATTCATCCAGCCCATACTTCTTTAACTTGCCGGCAAGAATACTGTGGGAGACCGTATCAAAAGCTTTGCTAAAGTCAAGGAATAACACATCCACTGCTTTCCCCTCATCCACAGACCCAGTTATCTCCTCATAGAAGGCAATTAGGTTAGTCAGGCATGACTTGCCCTTGGTGAATCCATGCTGACTGTTCCTGATCACTTTCCTCTCCTCTAAGTGCTTCAGAATTGATTCCTTGAGGACCTGCTCCATGATTTTTCCAGGGACTGAGGTGAGGCTGACTGGCCTGTAGTTCCCCGGATCCTCCTTCTTCCCTTTTTTAAAGATGGGCACTACATTAGCCTTTTTCCAGTCATCCGGGACCTCCCCCGATCGCCATGAGTTTTCAAAGATAATGGCCAATGGCTCTGCAATCACATCCGCCAACTCCTTTAGCACCCTCGGATGCAGCGCATCCGGCCCCATGGACTTGTGCTCGTCCAGTTTTTCTAAATAGTCCCGAACCACTTCTTTCTCCACAGAGGGCTGGTCACCTTCTCCCCATACTGTGCTGCCCAACATATTTCAATAGCAAGCATATAGCAAAATCTCATAACTTCATACACACGAACGATACACAGATTTGGACAGAACAATGGGTTTCAACAGATCATGACCTTTCATATGCTGTCTTGCATGGCCTGCTTTGTGTGAAATATAGCATAATTATATGATGGGGTGAATATGGGGGTTCCAGGGTGCTGCTTCAAGGTACAGAGTGCCACAAACTCCCACTGGATTTCAATAGGCATGGCATGTCTAAGGCTCAGATTTTTCCACCTCTTTACTCATTGCTTTAACCAGAATTGCAAAGCCTAAAGGCCAGATATTTGCAGTGGGTTAGGCACCTAAAGATGCACATAGGTGCCGAGTGGGATTTTCAAAAACACCTGAGCAACTTAGGCACCAGACTCCTGCTGATTTCAGGTGCTTTTCTAATCCCACCTTGCTAGGCCCAGATCCTCTGCGCCCCCAGTTGATCCAAGTAGCAGAGATGGGGGCGGGGGCAAGAAGAATGGGCATGGGCTGGGGGCTGGGCAGTAAAGCAGGGTGTGAGTGTGTGAGTACTTTTGGGCTCCGAGACAGGAGGTGAAGCTGTCGAACTATGATCCAGCTAGGGGTGCGATGCTCCTTTGGGGACTGGGATAGCAGAGGGGCAGAAAGGAGGCACCGGGTAGTGGGAGGGACCAAGGAGACTCCAGAGAGCTGGGCATTTAGCACTTAAAGTTCAGGTTCCCTGATAGCAATCGTATCAGTCATTCCAGTCATTCTATTAAAAAGTGTTCTATGGTGGGATGAGAAAGGTCAGGGGCAGGGCAATATGAATGGTCTTACACCTGTAGTTGACTAGTCTGAATGCTGCCCACATCCGAAGTGAGTATTCACCCACGAAAGCTTATGCTCCAATACGTCTGTTAGTCTATAAGGTGCCACAGGACTCTTTGTCGCATTCCCAGGTTGTGTCTCTCTCATCAAGCACTTCCAGAGGGGAAAGTTCTCTAAGGCCCAGATTTTTAAAGGGATTTAGGCACCAAAGTTCTCATGGAATACCTTTAAATACCTTTAAAAATCTGGTTCTACATTCCTAGCTATTACCCTGTATATAAATACTGTCATCCTGTAATACCGTCCATTGGGCAATTATTTATCATAACACCCCTTTAAACACATTAACGTAAGATTGCAAAATTACACATCAGTTCCAGAACCTGCTTACTTACTTAACATTCTCATATACAGCCCTAAGCTCTTTATCATCGCTGATATAAACTAACACCACCTCTTGGTTCTTGTTTGTTTCTTTTAATTAACAGACACGTCAGCTGATTCTGCCTATCTCCCTAACTCCTTCTGTCTAACTTATGAATTTAAATTAATACCCATCACCGTAGTATCTGAACTTTCCTAAAAATCAAGGGTTTGGACAACCAGATCAATGAGTTATAGCAAACCCAAATCCAAACAGCGCCTCCTTTATTCCTTATGCCTGCCTGTTTGTCACACCAGGTGTGGGTGGAATTGACAATTTCATGGAGCAATGAGTAAAAACCGGGCATACGGGAGAGCTATTGATCTACCTACAAAACCATGAGTCAAACCAGCAGAGCAATATTTTGGGTAATTAGCGCAGGCTTGAGATGATAAACGAACAAGTCACCATTGCCAGGTGGTGTCTCATTTCCGGAAGGATAGATAAGATATAGTATAAAACATCTGGGACCCCAGTGCTCTTCACTCACTTCACTTCAGTTCTCTTCGCACGTTCCTGCTGGTGAATAGGGTAAGTCCGAGTATGCTGATTCTCTTTGGCTATTAATGGAAAATAACGTTATTTGTCGTTTCGTCTGGAAAACTTCATCCTGACCAATATTTTTGCATTGTTACCTTATGCTCCTCATCTGTTATAGCCACTCCCCGTCCCTTCTCTTCTACCTAAATTGCAATAATCTTCAGGGTAGGGACCATCCTTGTCTTCAATGGTGGCACAACACCTGGCACAATGGAGCCTTGGGCCATGATGGGGACCTCAGCGATAATACAGGACAAATAAATAAAAATAATAACTGGAAAAAATATAAGGGGATACATATAAGGGGGAGGGATAGCTCAGTGGTTTGAGTATTGGCCTGCTAAACCCAGGGTTGTGAGTTCAATTCTTAAGGGAGGCTACTTAGGGATCAGGTGCAAAATCAGTACTTGGTCCCACTAGTGAAGGCAGGGGGCTGGACTCAAAGACCTTTTAGGGTCCCTTCCAGTTCTATGAGATAGGTATATCTCCATATATTACTTTAATTGATCTGTGTTGATAGACACCAGCTGAGCCTCTGGTGTACTGAATCTGGCTCTGGGCTCTAATTGTGCACACCAACTTCTCACTAAATACTTGAGCCTTTTCACTTCTAATCTGGGCCACTTGTTATGGGGAATCTGCTAAATATTGCGATGCCCAAAGAGGAGAGCAGACAGCATTATGGTGCTATAGAACAAAGGGAGAGAAGCTTATCTATGTAGTACTAGCATTATCTATTTATCTCTCTACTAGGGGATGGGATGGGTGAGAAGGGAGCCTCCTAGATAACTTCTCATCTCCTCCTTGGGGATCAGAACTTTCAGGTTGAAAAGCCTCCTGGCTTCTCCATTCAACATTTCATAAAGCAACTTCTTGTGTATTCTGCATTAGAAGGTAGTGGGATCTCCACAAAGGTTCCTCTTGTGTTCGCACGCACTGAAGGATGGCTGTCTCTTTCTTTCAGGGTTTCGCAAGCTGCAGAAAGATGTGCTCCCGCCAGGAGAAAGACCAGTGCCACAAACAAGACCGCTGCCACAGCAGTGGATCCTCTTGCCATAGTAGTGGAGGATCTTCTTGTCACAGTGGAGGTTCATCTTGCCATAGTAGTGGAGGTTCATCTTGTCATGGTGGAGGATCATCTTGCCACAGCGGAGGGTCTTGCCATGGGAAACCACAGCAGCACTGCCAGCAGCAGCAGCAGCAGAAGATCTGCAAGGTGCCCTGCCAGAAGCCGAAGTAACTGGGCTCAATACGGATCGAGGCAAAAACGCACAGAATGTCAAACCCATTCCCAGCTCCCTGTGTGTTCTCCTGAGCTTGCCTTGACTTTGTAAAGCTTTGCATGCCCTCCTTTCACTATCGGCCACTGCAAATTCCCCCTTCTCTTCTCAATTGGCCTTGTAGCTCTGATGTTGTTATCAGCGCGTGTGAGGAAAACGATTTGTACCTTGACGCTGGGATAATTTTACCCCTCGGCTTCTTGCTTTGGTCTCCAGTTGTAAATGTGAGATATTAAAATTGAGAGTTCACGAGAGTTCCCCTGTCCTGGTGTTTCCTTAAATCCTCCCTCTCTTGTCACCACACAGCAAATTCGCCTCTCCCTGGGAAATCATCCTCTGTCCGTACAAACGATATCTGCAAGGCACCGCTGCACTGAGAAACCAACTGTGGTGTAGCCAGCCAGATTCCACACTCTGTTCTCCCTTCTGACCTCTAATCCTCCCCAGCCCAAAGACAAAATAGAGGAAATGAATGAGGGGATTCAGGTGCCTGCTGCAAGGGATCTCAGCCCCACATTTGCCTCCCACTGCCTGCAGCCCATACCAGTCCTTTCTCCCCAGTCCCCACCCTCAGCCCTGCCCCCACATCTCACAGTCCCCAGCTGCTGGCAATGCCCCTACTTATACAGCCCAAAATGCCGTTAGCCTTCTTGGCAACAAGGGCACACTGTCGACTCATATCCAGCTTCTCGTCCACCGTAACCCCTAGGAAACTGGAGGTGGACTGGGGAAGGAAAGAAGCCTGTTGGGATGGGGGGAGCTGGAGAAGGCTCCAGGGACCAGCCCTCAAGGACGGGGGGTGTTGAGGACACGAGGCCGGGGTGGGGGCTCTGGGGACTGCTCAGGGCTGGGTGTACGAGGCCAGGGTGGGTGCATTAGGCACTGCTAGGGGGCAGGGGGCACAAGGCCAGGATGGGGGCTGTGGAGGGGGCGTGCCACTCTAGCGGATGCTGCGGGAACAGTCGGGCACTTACCAGCCGGGCTGTCCAGTTGCTAGGGCCCACAAGTCGTACAGAAAAAAGTTGCAAGATCTGGAAACCTACCTTGCAATGAGTGACTAAAGGGGCAATGATAACTGACCTCCTCAACCAAGCACTTGGAGATCTACTGCTGAAAAGAGCTCTGTATTCTTATTATTTTAATTATTATTATTGGAATGCTTTAAGGTTGCTACTGGTCCCTGAAAGACTTCTCCTACGACAGAGCTTCAGGGTCATGCCATGAAGGATCAGTTTGTGTTGAGAGGCATCATCATGCCATGATGTACCACAATGCCCAGGAGCCTGCCCGAGAGAGCCATAAAGCTGCCCTTACGTGAAGCCAACAGAACAAGCACAACTGGCTTGTCCAGCGCAGCAATACTGTGCTCAGTGAAAAAATACCACCCACCCGTGCAACGTTGCTGTGCACCAAAGCAGCAAGACTATGCACTAGTGCAGGGGTCGGCAACCTTTCAGAAGTGGTGTGCCGAGTCTTCATTTATTCACTCTAATGTAAGGTTTCGGGTGCCAGTCATACATGTTAACGTTTTTAGAAGGTCTCTTTCTATAAGTCTATAATATAGAACTAAACTATTGTTGTATGTAAAGTAAATAAGGTTTTTAAAATGTTTAAGAAGCTACATTTAAAATTAAATTAAAATGCAGAGCCCCCCAGACCGGTGGCCAGGACCTGGGCAGTGTGAGTGCCACTGACAATCAGCTCGTGTGCCGCCTTCGGCCCGCGTGCCATAGGTTGCCTACCCCTGCACTAGTGCAACCATACTCTGCTCTTGTATCAACCCCAGTGCTTCAATATCCAAGCCAGCACCAGCAAAAGCAGATCCGCCAGCTGCTAGCCCATCTGCAGAAGAGATAGTCAGAGAAACAACAATGAACTGTTGAAAACAGCCTATAAGCATAAATGTGCCACTTGGCTGCTTGTTCTTATGAGGTTGCCTTCAGTTTATAAAGCTTTTTGTGTCTTGTCTGTTTCACAAACTACAGATATTTTCTCTTTTCCCCTCCAGTTGCCTTTAATGTCTGCAACACGCTTTGAAGAGCGTCGTCCTCCATACAAATGTGAAGTGTTATTTTTAAGTATCATGCCTTGGGTCTGATTGATATTCCTGGGTTATGGAATATATAAACTAATATAGAAAACTTTCTACTAGCCATCCCTTGGTTTCCTTCTTCAATTTCCAGGGAGACAAGGAAGCTTGCAATTCATCAGAGGGACAATGTGTTGGCGTTTCCATAGTTATCAGCCTCTTCACTTTTTCCTCGGTAACTCCAGAAGCATCCTATTGAACACATACTGGTTCAGGGGTCAACATTAAACACATCACTATTGCGTTTAACAGCTAGTATCGTCCTAATGAGGACCAATATTCAGGACTGCACTTTACAATAGGAGGTATTGCCAATGCTAAGCATTCAAAAATCATGAGTCAAGCTCCCATCCCACCCCCCAAAATACCATAAGATTTAAAAAATAATAAGTTTGGGGGGTTCTTTTAGTTGCCTCCTGGTTTGAGCCTTCGTGGGTCACATTTTCAAACTTTTCTCTAAAACCATGAAGGCTGGAAAATTACTAATTGCCTGGGACCACTTCCTTCTACAAGGCCATTTCCGAGGCCTTTGTTTATTCCAAAGTCCCCGGAACGAAGTCTTCTGGCCAACTCTAGTCTGAAAGGGCCAGTATACGTCATTACACTACAGCATGCATAGACCCACCCAAGCTAACTTTGATCTAGCTAGCTCCAGCAACAATAGCTGTGATCGCCATTATTATGGCAGATAGCCATCTGTCTTGGATGGTTTAGACACAACAAATCCTGCATCTTGGCAGGGGATTAGACTAGATCACACTTGCGGTCCCTCCAAACCCTACAATTCTATGAAGCTGTGGCAGCACGGGCTGTACATGTCCACCTGGGAATCTCGGTATGTCCATAAGTGGCTTGCCATGTCAACATGAGTTTCACTGCGATATGTCATGTATTTGTTCAGTGGCTGATATATTGCATGGTAGATTTACTCGGTGTGATTTATCACACGCACTAATTAGCCAATGTTTGGCTTGGTGGTTTGGAAAGGTGACGTGTTCTAAAGTGATAAGCATTATCGTTAAGAATGGATTCAGTATGTGAAGCATGTGTTTGTGTATGCAGGGCATGCATAGCATGAGGTGACGTACGAATTATAATATGTGACATTTGTGATTCTCAAACGAAGAGCCTGAAAATCACTGACGGTTCTCTATAGACTGGATCTCATGATTTGAGATGGTTTGAAAATGATTTTTTCCCATGAAACTTTTGAACGAACATTTTTTTCATTTTCATTGAACATTTTGGGATTTGCAACAAAAACCAAAAACCCACAAACCAAATGTTTTCTTGGTTTCCAGGAAATTAAATTTAGTTTTGTTTCTTCCAATAAATAGTCAAAAACATTCAACAAAAATCAAAAAGGCATTTTTATTGAAAAATAGTTTTGATTAAAAAAACCCAACTCAGCTCTACCTTTGAAAAAATTCCAGTTCTGGCAAATCCCAATGTTGATAATTACATTCTATCTATTCTCATTTACACTTGAGCACCGAGGGCTTGATCCAAAGCTCATTAAAATAAAAGGGACTCTTTCCATTCACTTGAAAGAACTTTGAATCAGGTCCCTCTTGAATAATCGGGCCAGATCAATGTAACTCAGTTGATTTGACTGGAATAAAAACAATTAAAAACCCCAATTCCGTCCAAAATAGCTTGTGATGGAAAAATTTTGACTAGCTCCAACAGCAATAACAACCAAATGGGTCAGGGATGAGATTCCATGAAACACTTTCAGGAGCCCAAAATCTGGCTTGATATGGTCTATACAGGATAACCCACGGCCTATGTTAACATATCACTGCAATGTTTGAAAGCACCTCCATTTATAATCACTGCCTTGAACACCGAGGTCAGCAAAAGAGAAAATCAGTCAAATTAATTCCGAAATCGTTTTGGGGGATGGGGTGGGGTGAGCTGAATGTCCTTATAACTGTGGAGGGACTAAAGTCAGGGACGACCTGGACCTGCCAATAGTGGGGGGGAGCGACAGATTGAGGGCAGCGGCCTCAGCATATGTTACTGAGCATGGCTTAGTTCATGAGAATATGCTCAGTATAAGCCAAGCAGCAACTTGGGGTGGGCACATGACCCCAAGTGACACCCCCCCCCCCCCCCGCGTCACCTCTGACTAAAATTGTAAACTTCTGGACAGTCCAGGCAGTAAATGGGACTCAGAAATCAACCCCCTGCAAAATAAAAAACCTCACTCATAAAGTTTTGCAAAACTGAAACCAAAACCCACCTCGCTTTTGATCCAGCAATTCCTGTTCAGTGCAGCTTCACTTCACATTATGTTAAAAACCCACAACCCGATAACATGAGAGGCAGCACGGTCTGGGGCGGTGGTTTTCAACCTCCAAGGAGTCCGCAGATTATGTCTAAGAGTTCCAAAGGGCTCCGCACCTCCATTCGAAATTTTTTAGGGGACCACAAATGGAAAAAGGTTGAAAACCACTGGTCTAGGGGCCTGGGCCTGGGGCTGGGAGCTAGGAATCTCTGCGTGTTGGCTCTGCCAGTGACTCACCCCTGGACTCCTAGGCAAGTCAGCCAGTTCTGTCCCTGATTGCCATCCACGTGCGCTGGAGCTACTAATTACATTATCAAGTGACGTAGGAGGAGTCAGCAGCCCGGGATAACGTACTGGGAATGTGGGACACCGGATTTCCGCACGTCTCTGCCCGTGACTCACTGGTAGCAGGGCACTTATCACTTCTGTGCCTCAGTCTACCCATTTGTCAAATGGAGAAATAAATACCTTCTGATCTGCCTCACACAGCTTATTTGAGGATTATGCAAATCAAATGCTTTGATCATCTACACTATTCAAAAATTATTGCTGATCAAAAATAATTAATCAACTAGCAACGTCAGACATCGGGAACCGCAAACACACATGAGGTTGTTTTGATTGTAAATAATTAAGTGCTCATTCCCCTGAGGTATCTCATTTGAAAGAGGGCTCCAAACCGTATAAAAACTCTTGCATCCCAATGCTCCTGACACACTCAGCTTCACATCTTCTCACTGGTCCTTGTTGGTCAATAGGGTAAGTCAGATTATACTGATCCTCTTTGCTGCTCATTAAAAATAGATTTAACATGGTTTTTTTTTCCAGCTCAGAGTTAAAATTCCCTGTGCCTGGGTTGGAATGCTAGAGCCAAATTTTTCTGGTGTAGCTGGTGATGCAAATGCGAAGGGCATTTATGTCTCCGAGGCAGTGTACAGAATGCGTGAGGGGTTCTAAGGATAAATGGTTAGGAGCTGAAGGATGAGGAGCTGAGCGGTGAGAGCACCATGGGGCTGCCTCAAGAAGAGAGCTCCAACAAGTTTGCATGGGGGAGAATTGGCACATTGCCCTATGGCTGATTCTGATCCCCAGTTGCATATGGCTGGGGAAATCCATTTCAGTGGAAACCTAGTGAGGGCATCTTGGAACAGGCTGGCCATTCCCCAGATGGGGCTGTTGATATCACCCTTAGATTCGAGGCTTTCAAGTTAAGAACCACTGGCCCGTGTGTGGGGTAGACAAGCAGGGATTTCTATCTGAGGAGAGTAAATGGAAACTCAAGGACTTATCCCATGTGGTCTGTTTCTTTCAGCTTCACCTCGGCTGCAGAATGATTTACTCTTCTGGAAGGGAATCCTACTACAACTTGAACTCCACCTGGTATGACCCTGCAGGTTCCTGGCTGGACACCCGGCGCACCCCCTTCACCTATGCTTATAGCACCTGCTGCAGCAGTGGTGGCAGGCCAAGTGGAGGCCATGATAACCGATGCTACGAGTATCGACGATCGGGCTGTGCTGAGAATTGCCATGGGTCATCAGGGTCGTGCCACGGCAGTGGAGGCCACGGCTGTGTCAGGAGGCCATCATACTTCCATGGATCCTCTGGAGGATGTCACGGCCATGGATCTTAATGCCACGGTTCTGGATCGTCATGCCACGGTTCTGGATCGTCATGCCACGATACCTCTAGAGCAGGGGTCGGCAACCTTTCAGAAGTGGTGTGCCGAGTCTTCATTTATTCACTGTGATTTAAGTTTTTGCGTGCCAGTAATACATTTTAACCTTTTTAGAAGGTCACTTTCTATAAGTCTATAATATAGAACTAAACTATTGTTGTATGTAAAGTAAATAAGGTTTCAGAATGTTTAAGAAGCTTCATTTAAAATTAAATTAAAATGCAGAGCCCCCCGGACTGGTGGCCAGGACCCGGGCAGTGTGAGTGCCACTGAAAATCAGCTCGCGTGCCGCCTTCGGCACCCGTGCCATAGGTTGCCTACCCCGCTCTAGAGCATGCTACAGTACACCAATTTATGTGAAGCCAAAACAACATGTGCAACAGTGCTGCCCTCCAGTGCAGAAGTGTTGTCCACCAGTGCAACAATGCTGTCTTCCAGTGCAACAGTGCTGCCCTCCAGTGCAGAAGTGTTGTCCACCAGTGCAACAGTGCTGTCTTCCAGTGAAAAAGTGCTGCCCTCCAGTGCAGAAGTGCTGAATACCAAGGGCAAAGTGTCTTCCAAGTCAACAGCTGCAAAATCAAGTCTGCAAAATTCCAAGTGACAGCTACAAGTAACAGCAATGAATCTCCTGCTCTCATGACGTTGCCTTACATTTCTACAGCTTGGCATGACTTGTTTCATTCACAAATTGCACTTTCTCTGTTGTTTTGATTATTATAATCAGTTAATGCTTGTAATGCACTTTGAAGAGGTAACCCACTGTATAAGTGTGAAATTTTATCATTAAGGGCTGTTTCTGAGGCCTTTATATTCTCGGGCTATGCAATGTGAAATATTTTCTGCTGGGATAATTTCACCCACTACCTTCCCACTTCGGTGTCCACTTGTAGACGTGAAGACAATAAAACTTACAATTTATGAGCGTTCCATTGTCTTGGTGTTTCTCGTCTCATTTATTTCCACTATAACCTTTCCTTTTTGGAATATTTTTGTCCTCTTTGATGAAGGAATGGCTACAGTGCACCAATCTGCTTAGAAATCGAAGGTCTAGTTCCTCAGCTGGTGTAAACTGGCATTGCGCCATATACTGAAGTGCAGCAGGGCCAATTCATACCATGGGAGGATCTGGCCATACGAAATTATTTGTCTACAAGGTTATTTTAATATCCAGAAGGAAAAAATCATTATTCAGTCAAAGGAATGTTAACTGTCTTGGGAATAAATTTCATAGGAAACCCAGGAATTAAAATGTCCTATGAAGAATCCATTCCATTCATTAGATAGATAGATAGATAGATAGATAGATAGATAGATAGATAGATAGATAGATAGAGGGGGTGTATGGGGATAGATAGATAGATAGATAGATAGATAGATAGATAGATAGATAGATAGATAGATAGATAGATAGATAGATAGATAGATAGATAGATAGATACTCAGCCCATTATTTCAGGAATTTCTCTCTCAGTCCTGGTAAAAATGAAGTTTCTCTTTTCCCCCATTTTGCCCAGTCCTGTTCAGTGAGCACTGCAGTCAGATTTAGAACTCCTGAACCAGACAAAGGTAGGATTCACGTTCAGTTCACTGGAAGCTGGCTGAGGCCCAGCACAGGCCTATACAGATACAATTGCACCTTTTCAGAGTGGCCTGGTACAGAAAAAAGTCTACGAAGGTTCTTTAGCAATAGAACAGGGATATGCTTTGGAGGCACAGAGAACATATTGAATAATCAAGGTAACTCCATTGACTTCCGCTAAGGCCCTATCACACCAGCTGGAGATCTGGCTGCACATTTTTCATTTTCTTTTAAGGCCACCCAAAAGCTGTATGCTAAGAATAAATTATGAAGAAAGGTCTAGAAAGGGGACTCAAGAATTAGTAAAACAAGTAGCTTTTCAGTGGGAGAGTACGGATAGTGTCCCACAAAGAACAGATGCTGTGATCCGATAGTACAGATCTCTAACATCAGTAACTCCCCCTAATATACAGCTATGCATAAGGATTACTAGGTCCACCAACATAGTTTGCCCAGCAAGTGAAAAATCCTGTGCCATATGCAATAGAGCCTGCCTGGAAAAATTAAGCACAGAGGATGTAACCTAATTAGCCTGGAACTTGGCCAGAATCCTAAAGTTATACCCAACCTGCTTGGAGAACTATTCTATGAGAGAGACAAAGGTGAGTGAGACAATAGCTTTTATTGGACCAGCTGAGTATCAAGGCTGGGGTTTGGCCCAGGTGCAAACACACTCGTGCTCAGGGCTGGGTGTTTCCCATGGGAGGTCACTCGGCTGCATTAAAGATCATTTATCAAGCTGGCAGCGACCTCGGCTGCAGGGAATGTGGAGTCCGAGGAACCATTTACGGTAGTCGGTGGTGAGCCCAGGTATGCAAGACTCATTTCAAATCCCTTCTGGAAACACACTGAAGGATTGTCTTGTGGTTCGTTCAATCACTGGGCTGGGGCTAAGCAGATCGAGCACCAAATCCAGGCTTTGCCGCAGGCTTCTCTGTGCTCCATTTCACCCTCTGTGAAATGGGGCTACTAATACCCGCTTTTCCCCCAGCAGAGGAATTCATTAATGTCTGTGAGGCGCACGGATAGGATGGTAATGGGGGATAACACAAGTTCCCAGACAGCTAGAGAGTTCTTCCAAAAAGCCAACAAATTCCAACCCACGTCAGCAAAACCTGCTGTCCCCCCACGTGCGGCTCAAATCAGATGCTCCTTTGGTAGATTAACCATTGGAGCAAACCGCCAAGGGAAGTGGTGGATTCCCCATCGCTTGAGGATTTCCCAGGACCGGAGGCCTGCCTGGGAGAGATGCCCTAGTCAAATACAAGTTATGGGGCTCAATACAGGAGTACAGTAGAACCTCAAGAGTTACGTACACCACAGTTACGAACCGACCGGTCAATCACACACCTCATTTGGAAACGGAAGTACACAATCAGGCAGCAGCAAAGTCAACAACAAAAGCAAATACAGTACAGTACTGTGTTCACATAAGAACATAAGAATGGCCAGACTGGGTCAGACCAAAGGTTAATCTAGCCCAGTATCCTGTCTACCGACAGTGACCAATGCCAGGTACCCCAGAGGAAATGAACAGAACAGGGAATCGTACAGTGATCCATCCCTTGTCGCCCATTCCCAGCTTCTGGCAAACAGCCACTAGGGACACCATCCCTGTCCATCCTGGCTAATAGCCATTTATGGACCTATCCTCCAGGAACTTATCTAGTTCTTTTTTTTACCATGTTATAGTCTTAGCCTTCACAACATCCTCTGTCAAGGAGTTCCACAGGTTGACTGTGCGTTGCATGAAAAAATACTTCCTTTTGTTTGTTTTAAATCTGCTGCTTATTAATTTAATTTGGTGACCCCTGGATCTTGTGTTATGAGAAGGAATAAATAACACTTCCTTATTTACTTTTTCCATATCAGTCATGATTTTATAGACCTCTATCATATCCCCCCTTAGTCGTCTGTTTTCCAAGCTGAAAAGTCCCCGTCTTATTAATCTCTCCTCATACGGAAGCCGTTCCATACCCCTAAACATAAACTACTTTAAAAAAAGGGAAAGTTTAACAAAAAGATTTGACAAGGTAAGGAAACTGTTTCAGTGCTTGTTTCATTTAAATTAAGATGGTTAAAAGCAGCATTTTTCTTTGGCGGCACTTCAGCAGTGGGGAGTCCTTCACTCGCTCTGGGTCTTCGGCGGCATTTCGGCGGCGGGGGGGTCCTTCAGTGCCGTGGAAGACCCGGAGCAAGTGAAGGACCCCCCGCCGCCGAAGACCCGGACCGCCGCCGGGTATTCGAATCGGGCCCCGCAGTTCCTAAAGCCGGCCCTGAAGAGGTGCAAACAGGCCTTGTGCTGCACAGAGGTGAATTTCACCCAGAGGGTTTGATTCTGATCGGTGTAAATTGGGTGATGTCAGCTGAGTTACACGGTGTAAAATATGGTCATGGGAGAGGAGAATCAAGACTATAGGGTCAAGTGGTGCGTCTCTTTGGAACTCCTCTAGGAACGTATCTGCTGTTCTTTTCTAAGCGCTCTCCTGCACCACCCAAGATAAACTAGGTGCTATGCCTTAAAACATGCCAACGATTCTACAGCCGGTGTACACAGGGGGTCAGACAAGAAAGTGGTCCAAGTGGCGACCCACGGGCCAATCCAGCCCCCAAGGCATCCAATCGCCCAGCAGCAGCTGCCCAGAACAGAGAGCACCTGCGCAGTGAGAAAACAACCCACTCGTGGAGACAAAATGGCGTCTTCTGCGAGGCATGACCCCATACGCACAGTGCATAGGAGGTCATGCTGCATGGCGGGTGCCATTGTTGTGGCCCAGGGAGGTGCTTCACAACAACACACGAGGCCCACATCTCTGGCAAGACTGGACCACCCTTTCTGGACTTAGAATCTGTGAATCGGTGACTCTGTGAATATATGGCAACATAGGTGCCGACTCCGTGGGTGCGCCGAGGCTGGAGCACCCACAGGGGGAAAAAGGTGAGTGCTGAGCACCCACTGGCAGCCCCCCTATCAGCACCTCCCCCGCCCCCCAGCGCCTCCGGCCCATCATCAGGCCCTGCCGATCAGCGCCTCCCCTTCCCTCCTTGTGCCTCCCATCCGCTGCAATCAGCTGTTTCGCGGCGTGCCGGAGGCTGAGGGGGAGGAGGAGTGGGGATGCAGCACGCGCTATGGGGACGGGTGGAACTGGGCGGGAAGAGGCGTGGGGCGGGGGTGGGAAGAGGTGGGGTGGGGGTGGGGCAGGGGTGGGAGTGGGGCCTGGGGCAGAGCTGGGGGGATCAAGCACCTCCCCCCCGCCCCCGGCACTTTGGAAAGTCGGTGCCTGTGTATGGCAACATACCCAGTGTTCAGTGTTATATTCATACACAGTAATTACCAAAGCCCATCAGCTGACATTCTCAAATGTAACATTTTTTTACCTTTGCCTACCTGAATACTATTGTAATACTTTTCTACAGTAAGTCAAAAGATGCTTCAGGCTTAATCTTGAGATTCGATTGAGATTTTCATACAGATGGCTAACGATCCTCGTGTGTCTAACATATACGCTGGCAGATGTAATAAACACTTGTCATCCTGACGAGGATATTCTAAGGTATAATTAGAGCTAAGTGAAGGATCCATCACAAGTAATTTATTCAAATTAATGTCTACTCTTGTGCTGTTTGTGAAATATCAACAGGCAGATCCTGATTTTCTCTGTTTTTTTCATTCTTAGAAACGATCTAATGACATTATCTATGAATCTCTCTTATTCTGTGATGTCCTAGTTAAACTGTGTTATTATTTATATTCAAGCAACAACTAACGACCCCAAATCTGATCAGGCCCCACAGTGCTGGACACTGTGCATACATATATAAAGAGCTTACAATTGAAATAGACAAGACAGACCAAGGCTGGGAGAAAGGAAGTATTATATTATCCCTATTTTATAGATGGGGAACTGAGGCACAGAGAGATAAACTGATGTGAGAATTCAGAGAACATCATGTGTAGCGGTTGCTCCAATCTCAGGCCAATACAGAACGGGAAGGATATTTAAAAGAGAATTAGCCAGATGAAAAGTTTGAGCGTGAGCTATCAAAGCCCCTTTGTGTGTGGAGATGAATGAATCTCCTACCGTAGACCAGAACCCTCTCCTACCAAAAGATTTATGTTCCTGTCGATTTGGATTAAGTTTCTACCCCACAGCAAACAAAACAGGTGGGTTTAAAACCTTGGCTCCTCTGCAGCAAATACTCATTGGTTACTTAGCAAACTGCTGCATCTCTGGTGCTGTCTTCACTCTGTACCTTGTGACCTCTGACCTTATGGATTCCTTCCTTTTCCAGTTTATCCGACCTGCCGCAGTTAGCAGCACCATCCTCCCATGTCTCTCTGATCATATCACACCATCCCCAATTCCCTTCACTAGCTTAAACCCGCTGGGTCAATTTAATTCCTCTTATAACAACATCGGGCCAAGATCTCTGCTGATGTAAGTCGACACAGCGCCAGAGTTTACACCAGTGGGGAATTTGACCCATTGGCATCAATGGAGGTAGAACAGAGATTAATTTGACTGGCATTCCGCCCTTTCAAGCCTTTCACGGCTTGACACACCCATGACCAACTCAACATGCATGACCTGCTCCTCACGCTCTCAGACCCTATCTTCTGCCCACACTTATTGCCTTAATCCTTCCTTTATCTCTTTCACCCATTCACAACCTGGAATTGTGGGGGGTTTTCCAAGCTGGCTCTGCCTCAAATCCTTTCTCGACAAAACCACGGACCTGATCCGCCCTACCAATAAGAAAAGACAAAAAGGTCCCAAAAGACCTCTCATTGGATTACCTTCCCATCGCTCAGTGACTTGGGATGCCATCATTTTGGGGTGCTCAACGTGAGACTCCTGAAAGGAGCCCAATTTTTAGCAAGTGGCTGAGCTGCCTCCCTCTGAAAATCTAGCCTCTTTAAGGTGTCTCAGATGGGACACCCTAAAACGGAAGCAACCAGAATCACTAGTTGCCTTCCACTGCTGTCCTCCTGAGTTCAATTCCAAAGCAGGGCCCCAGCGTGTTGCTAGAGGGCGCTGTTGCGTTGAAGGTGCCGGAGTTCGGGTGGTCACTGAAGGATGCAGAGAGCCTATACATGGCCTATGTTTAGCCAATACTGGCTCAAGGATTGGACTTGACACTTACGCCGACGCCACTGCTTGGGTCATCAGCTGGGATAGAGCCTGGATCTAAAAATCGCACGTCTCTATTATTTCAACTAAAAGTATTCGGTTCGTTCACTTGGAGACAATAGCCGACGCAAGACGCTTTACCTGCCCCAGCCGGCATGGAGGGACAAAACCACATTCTGTAAGTAGGGGGGTGACATAGATTCCAACCAGTTCCCACTTATGCCCTATTTTAGAGTTAAAGTGGATTACCAATGTTGCATGGGTCCATGCACATCCTCAGCACATGGGGGGAATTACACCCTGTAGAATTTAATACAGCTCTGGGGTGTTAGCTGGATTGTTGTGGCCAAATTCACATGCCCCTGTCTTATGCTCCTTCCTTGTGCTAATGTGCAGAGCTGCTGTGCCCTGTTAAACAGCTGGGCATTTAGCACTTAAAGTTCAGGTTCCCTGATAGCAATCGTATCAGTCATTCCAGTCATTCCATTAAAAAGTGTTCTATGGTGGGATGAGAAAGGTCAGCGGCAGGGCAATATGAATGGTCTTACACCTGTAGTTGACTAGTCTGAATGCTGCCCACATCCGAAGTGGGTATTCACCCACGAAAGCTTATGCTCCAATACGTCTGTAAGTCTATAAGGTGCCACAGGACTCTTTGTCGCATTCCCAGGTTGTGTCTCTCTCATCAAGCACTTCCAGAGGGGAAAGTTCTCTAAGGCCCAGATTTTTAAAGGGATTTAGGCACCAAAGTTCTCATGGAATACCTTTAAATACCTTTAAAAATCTGGTTCTACATTCCTAGCTATTACCCTGTATATAAATACTGTCATCCTGTAATACCGTCCATTGGGCAATTATTTATCATAACACCCCTTTAAACACATTAACGTAAGATTGCAAAATTACACATCAGTTCCAGAACCTGCTTACTTACTTAACATTCTCATATACAGCCCTAAGCTCTTTATCATCGCTGATATAAACTAACACCACCTCTTGGTTCTTGTTTGTTTCTTTTAATTAACAGACACGTCAGCTGATTCTGCCTATCTCCCTAACTCCTTCTGTCTAACTTATGAATTTAAATTAATACCCATCACCGTAGTATCTGAACTTTCCTAAAAATCAAGGGTTTGGACAACCAGATCAATGAGTTATAGCAAACCCAAATCCAAACAGCGCCTCCTTTATTCCTTATGCCTGCCTGTTTGTCACACCAGGTGTGGGTGGAATTGACAATTTCATGGAGCAATGAGTAAAAACCGGGCATACGGGAGAGCTATTGATCTACCTACAAAACCATGAGTCAAACCAGCAGAGCAATATTTTGGGTAATTAGCGCAGGCTTGAGATGATAAACGAACAAGTCACCATTGCCAGGTGGTGTCTCATTTCCGGAAGGATAGATAAGATATAGTATAAAACATCTGGGACCCCAGTGCTCTTCACTCACTTCACTTCAGTTCTCTTCGCACGTTCCTGCTGGTGAATAGGGTAAGTCCGAGTATGCTGATTCTCTTTGGCTATTAATGGAAAATAACGTTATTTGTCGTTTCGTCTGGAAAACTTCATCCTGACCAATATTTTTGCATTGTTACCTTATGCTCCTCATCTGTTATAGCCACTCCCCGTCCCTTCTCTTCTACCTAAATTGCAATAATCTTCAGGGTAGGGACCATCCTTGTCTTCAATGGTGGCACAACACCTGGCACAATGGAGCCTTGGGCCATGATGGGGACCTCAGCGATAATACAGGACAAATAAATAAAAATAATAACTGGAAAAAATATAAGAGGATATATATAAGGGGGAGGGATAGCTCAGTGGTTTGAGTATTGGCCTGCTAATCCCAGGGTTATGAGTTCAATCCTTAAGAGAGGCCACTTAGGGATCTGGGGCAAAATCAGTACTTGGTCCTGCTAGTGAAGGCAGGGGCTGGACTCAATGACCTTTTAGGGTCCCTTCCAGTTCTATGAGATAGGTATATCTCCATATATTACTTTAATTGATCTGTGTTGATAGACACCAGCTGAGCCTGTGGTGCACTGAATCTGGCTCTGGGCTCTAATTGTGCACACCAACTTCTCCCTAAATACTTGAGCCTTTTCACTTCTAATCTGGGCCACGTGTTATGGGGAATCTCCTAAATATTGCGATGCCCAAAGAGGAGAGCAGATAGCATTATGGTGCTATAGAACAAAGGGAGAGAAGCTTATCTATGTAGTACTAGCATTATGTATTTATCTCTCTACTAGGCGATGGTATGGCTGAGATGGGAGCCTCCTAGATAACTTCTCATCTCCTTCTTGGGGATCAGAACTTTCAGGTTGAAAAGCCTCCTGGCTTCTCCATTCAACATTTCATAAAGCAACATCTTGTGTATTCTGCATTGGAAGGAAGTGGGATCTCCACAAAGGTTCCTCTTGTGTTCGCACGCACTGAAGGATGGCTGTCTCTTTCTTTCAGGGTTACCCAAGCTGCAGAAAGATGTGCTCCCGCCAGGAGAAAGACCAGTGCCACAAACAAGACCNAGGATATATATAAGGGGGAGGGATAGCTCAGTGGTTTGAGTATTGGCCTGCTAATCCCAGGGTTATGAGTTCAATCCTTAAGAGAGGCCACTTAGGGATCTGGGGCAAAATCAGTACTTGGTCCTGCTAGTGAAGGCAGGGGCTGGACTCAATGACCTTTTAGGGTCCCTTCCAGTTCTATGAGATAGGTATATCTCCATATATTACTTTAATTGATCTGTGTTGATAGACACCAGCTGAGCCTGTGGTGCACTGAATCTGGCTCTGGGCTCTAATTGTGCACACCAACTTCTCCCTAAATACTTGAGCCTTTTCACTTCTAATCTGGGCCACGTGTTATGGGGAATCTCCTAAATATTGCGATGCCCAAAGAGGAGAGCAGATAGCATTATGGTGCTATAGAACAAAGGGAGAGAAGCTTATCTATGTAGTACTAGCATTATGTATTTATCTCTCTACTAGGCGATGGTATGGCTGAGATGGGAGCCTCCTAGATAACTTCTCATCTCCTTCTTGGGGATCAGAACTTTCAGGTTGAAAAGCCTCCTGGCTTCTCCATTCAACATTTCATAAAGCAACATCTTGTGTATTCTGCATTGGAAGGAAGTGGGATCTCCACAAAGGTTCCTCTTGTGTTCGCACGCACTGAAGGATGGCTGTCTCTTTCTTTCAGGGTTACCCAAGCTGCAGAAAGATGTGCTCCCGCCAGGAGAAAGACCAGTGCCACAAACAAGACCGCTGCCACAGCAGTGGATCCTCTTGCCATAGTAGTGGAGGTTCATCTTGTCATGGTGGAGGATCATCTTGCCACAGCGGAGGGTCTTGCCATGGGAAACCACAGCAGCACTGCCAGCAGCAGCAGCAGCAGAAGATCTGCAAGGTGCCCTGCCAGAAGCCGAAGTAACTGGGCTCAATACGGATCGAGGCAAAAACGCACAGAATGTCAAATCCATTCCCAGCTCCCTGTGTGTTCTCCTGAGCTTGCCTTGAATTTGTAAAGCTTTGCATGCCCTCCTTTCACTATCGGCCACTGCAAATTCCCACTTCTCTTCATAATTGGCCTTGTAGCTCTGATGTTGTTATCAGCGCGTGTGAGAAATACGATTTGTACCTTGACGCTGGGATAATTTTACCCCTCGGCTTCTTGCTTCGGTCTCCAGTTGTAAATGTGAGATATTAAAATGGAGAGTTCACGAGAGTTCCCCNGGTGTCGAGAATAAGATCTATATTACAAACCTTCTACAAAAACTGCACTTTGAAAAAAATGTTCCATTCTTCTCCTGAATAAGGGTGGCCATGATCATCCAGGCTGCAATCCTGATCCTGCTGGAATCAACAGCAAAATTCCCAGGAGTTCTGGGAGCCCCGATTTCACACACACAGACACACACACACACACACACACACACACTCTCTCTCTCTCTCTTTAGGGTTTCTTAAAGCGGCACCGTTTGCCTGCATCCCTGGAGAGATGATTGAAAGGATTAAATGGCGGCTCTGGGCTTTACTTCCATGTGGGGGATCCCCCTTCTGACCTCTAACCCTCCCCAGCCCAAAGACAAAATAGAGGAAAGTAATAAAATGTTGAAAAAAAAGAAAAAACAAGACACCCCCCCCAAGCCAAAAATGAATACGCCCCAGTGTTGTTACACCAGGAATTAATTTGACCCAATGGGTTCAAACTCGTGAGGGGTTTTGGGGACAGTGTTCTGATCAGGGTGGGGCTGGAGGAAGATGCTTTCAGCGGTGGCAGTTTGGACGGGCGGGAGGAGAAAGGATCCAGAAGGCTGGAGACCATCCGCTAGCGGTATTGCCAACCCCAGACGTTCACAAATCAAGAGTCAACCCCCCAGTATCACGAGGTTATGTTTTTTAAAGATTATGGGATGTTTTTCACTCTGGCTGTCGCTTGCCGAACTCCCCCTGCGTCCCCACCCCCTCCACTCCCGTGTCTGGGAGACAAATCATGTTCCCAGCTCTCCCCAGGGTAGAGAGTGAGGGGATTCAGGTGCTTCTCCAGGTTATGTGATTTCTAACTGAGCACGGGGGAGGGGCAAAGACTTGTGCATACCCTCCTCCACATTGAGGGAAGAGGTGAATTTCACATCATGTTGGGTTTGTATCCAAAGGGGGATGGACATCGGGGTGCTGTGGCAAGCCCCTGAAGCTGAGCCGTCCCAGAGCGGATCTCTGTCTCTGTGCAGCTGGGTGTGGCCCTGCCTCTGTGCTTGGCTGGAAAAGGCTGGGGAGCTTAGCCCAGCAAGGCCAGAAAAAGGGGGCCCCGGCTGGCAGAATAGTCTGACTCAGTGGCGTCCCAGCACACCAGGTGACATCCCAGGGGTCCAGCCCTTGACAAGGTTGATGTCAAGAAACAGGTGTTGCTTGGTGCCTCTACCCCCACCATTACTACAAGCAGCAGTGATGGAAGGAGGAAGAGAGACTCGCAAAGGCCAATGTCTTCTCTGACGGACAGGCTAACGACTTCCCAGAATGACAACCAGGAAACTCTCTCAGCATCAAACAATTTCCCCCGGACTCGGAAGCCAGCACTAGGTACTGAACACAGAAATCCTTGTAGAGCGGATGGGCCTATATTTCACTGGAACTGCAAATGTGCATGCCCACCATGAACACAAGACATAAACACAAACGTGAAGGATGGTAAAATAAGCACGTGGCTGTGCCTCGATCAGCAGGACGTGGAAGGAACCCAGGCCGAGCAGTGACCCATAGATATCGGAACAGACTCAAATCACTGCACCCGCAGAAGAACCAGCGCCTACAAGGAATGTGTGTGACCTTGTACGATAACAGAGCATGAAAGAACGACCCTCCCAACCCCAGAGGCCTGTACCTCCATTGCCAACCCAACGATGTCTGAGTTAACGAAAACAAAACAACAGAACGCGAGCAAACGAACACAAAAAGGGTGGGTGTTAAGTTATATTTATGAAGCTCTAGACTTTATGGGCCTGCATTAGATTGTTAGCTACGGAAGCAGGTTATGGCGCCCATGGTGAATGTTTCTATCTCACATAAACGTGGCCAAAGAGACATGTTGTGAACACGGGGGTGTTATCGTGTGATAGCGCGATTCTGTGCAGTCTAATACGTGGGAATGTAGCTGTAGATTTCTGAAGATATTTAGGTGGCCAACTCTGGTAGGTGCCTAAATGCCTTTAAATCGGGGCCTTAGAGCACTCTTTGTTCAGGCCGTGTTTCCTGAGAGGGGAATCTCTACCGAGAGGAATGCATAATGCCTGAACGCTGCCCTGGCGTGGCTCTGTGCTTTTCTGCTGGAACGCTGGACCAGGTGGGAAGCAGCCGCTAGCCCGAAGACCCTGGGATCTCAACATACAAGAAAGCCCCAAGCCGTGAGAGACGACGCGTTATATTATCGCCATTGTGAAGAAGGGGAGCTGTGGTGCAGAGGGGTGAACTGAGCTGGGAAGTGGCAGAACGTTGCTGTGGCATTTGCTCCGGGGCAGGGTAAATACAGAAGAACCGGAGAGGAGATTTTAACAGAGAATTGTGGGGATGGAGGGCTTGGGCTCGGGCTATCGCAGCTGCTCTGTGCCCGTGGATCTCTGAATCTCCTCCAGCAGCCAGGGACCGGCTCCCTCCCTGATGTGTCACGTCCCCAGCCATTTCAATGATGCTATGACCCCCCAGGGAAGAAAGGGGATTGGTTTAAAATCTTGGAGCATCCTTGATGTCAAATGCCCATTGGTTGCTTAACCAACGGGTCTCCCCTTGCTGCTGTCACGGTGCAGCCAGGGGCAGTGACTTTCCCCCCACTTGTGGGATTCTGGCCGGGGCTGGAGCCTGTCTCTTTAGGGGATTCTCACTCCAGCCCTTCTGGGAATTTCAGCCCTGCCTCGCGGAATCCCCCCCTCTGATTGGGTGCCTGGCCCACTGCCCTGCTTCCTGGGAAAGAGGAGCCAATGGGGGCACTGCTGGAGGCGGGCAGTGCTCCGTCCTCTCTTCTCATGAGCCCCCACCACACTCAAAGATGGGACGGGGCAGGGGAAGGAGCCCAACAGCTTCAGTCTCCTCTGGTCCCTCCAGCCCCCCTCCAGTACTCTACCAGCCTCTCTCCTTTCTGCAACACCAGGTGTGGGGAGGTGAGAGGCAAGAGAAGAGCCCCCCAGAGACCCCACCAGACCAGAAACAGGAGCAGGGAGCCCAGTGTGGCACCCCCAGGCCTCGGAGCTGCAGGAGGCTCAGAGGGGAGGCTGGGGGGGACAGAAGTCATGTGGCAGCTGGGGACTGTGAGATGTGGGGGCAGGGCTGAGGGTAGGGACTGGGGAGAAAGGACTGGTATGGGCTGCAGGCAGTGGGGGGCAAATGTGGGGTTGAGATCCCTTGCAGCAGGCACCTGAATCCCCTCATTCATTTCCTCTATTTTGTCTTTGGGCTGGGGAGGATTAGAGGTCAGAAGTGGGAACACAATGTGGAACCTGGCTACACCACAGCTGGTTTCTCAGTGCAGTGGTGCCTTGCAGATAAAGTTTGTACGGACAGAGGATGATTTCCCAGGGAGAGGCAAATTTGCTGTGTGGTGACAAGAGAGGGAGGATTTAAGGAAACACCAGGACAGGGGAACTCTCGTGAACTCTCCATTTTAATATCTCACATTTACAACTGGAGACCGAAGCAAGAAGCCGAGGGGTAAAATTATCCCAGCGTCAAGGTACAAATCGTATTTCTCACACGCGCTGATAACAACATCAGAGCTACAAGGCCAATTATGAAGAGAAGTGGGAATTTGCAGTGGCCGATAGTGAAAGGAGGGCATGCAAAGCTTTACAAATTCAAGGCAAGCTCAGGAGAACACACAGGGAGCTGGGAATGGATTTGACATTCTGTGCGTTTTTGCCTCGATCCGTATTGAGCCCAGTTACTTCGGCTTCTGGCAGGGCACCTTGCAGATCTTCTGCTGCTGCTGCTGCTGGCAGTGCTGCTGTGGTTTCCCATGGCAAGACCCTCCGCTGTGGCAAGATGATCCTCCACCATGACAAGATGAACCTCCACTACTATGGCAAGATGAACCTCCACTACTATGGCAAGATGATCCTCCACCATGACAAGATGAACCTCCACTACTATGGCAAGAGGATCCACTGCTGTGGCAGCGGTCTTGTTTGTGGCACTGGTCTTTCTCCTGGCGGGAGCACATCTTTCTGCAGCTTGGGTAACCCTGAAAGAAAGAGACAGCCATCCCTCAGTGCGTGCGAACACAAGAGGAACCTTTGTGGAGATCCCACTTCCTTCCAATGCGGAATACACAAGATGTTGCTTTATGAAATGTTGAATGGAGAAGCCAGGAGGCTTTTCAACCTGAAAGTTCTGATCCCCAAGGAGGAGATGAGAAGTTATCTAGGAGGCTCCCATCTCACCCATCCCATCCCCTAGTAGAGAGATAAATAGATAATGCTAGTACTACATAGATAAGCTTCTCTCCCTTTCTTCTATAGCACCATAATGCTATCTGCTCTCTCTATTTTGGCATCACAATATTTAGCAGATTCCCCATAACAAGTGGCCCAGATTAGAAGTGAAAAGGCTCAAGTATTCAGTTAGAAGTTTCTGTGCACAATTAGAGTCCAGAGCCAGATTCAGTGCACCACAGGCTCAGCTGGTGTCTATTGACACAGATCCATTAAAATGTATCCCCTTATATATTTTCCAGTTGTTTTTTTAATTTATTATCTGTCCTGTATTATCGCTGAGGTTCCCTATCGTCGCCCAAGGCCCCAGGGTGCTAGGTGCTGTGCAACCACAGAAGACAAACATGGTCCCTACTCGGAAGAGCATTGCAATCTAGGTAGAAGACAAGAGATGGGCAGTGGCTATACCAGATGAGGACCATAAAGTAACAATGCAAAAAAACTGTTCAGCATGAAGTTTTCCAGCTGAAACTACAAATAACGTTATTTTCCATTAATAACAATAGAGAATCAGCGTATTCGGACTTACCCTATTCACCACCAGGAACGTGCAAAGAGAACTGAAGTGAAGTGAGTGAAGAGCTGTGGGGTGCCAGACCTTTTATACCATGTCGGATCTATCCTTCCGGAAATGAGACACAACCTGCCGATAGTGACTTGTTTGTTTATCATCTCAAGCCTGCACTAATTACCCAAAATATTGCTTTGCTGGTGTGACTCATGGTTGTATCAGTAGATCAATATGTCTCCTGTATGCCATCCGTATTTCCAATTGGTGCATGAAAATGTTAATTCCAGCCACACCTGGTGTGACCTACAGGCAGGTATGGGGAAAAACAGGTGTGATGTTCATTGTGGGTTTGCAGAGTCTCACCGCTCTGTTAATTGTTTGAAACCCCAAAATTTTGGGGGAGTTCAAACACTACTGTGATGGGCAGCAGTGAGTTTGCTTATATCAAAAAAAGGAACAAAAAGTTGAATTTTGCTATCTTATATAAATGCAACCAAAGGGATGTTGTAATAAGTAGCATTCCAAGATGGGGTGTTTGAGTAGGATAGTATGTTTACGTATGGAATGATGTCTAGGAATTAAGGCCCAGAGTTTTATAGGTTTCTAATGAAGTTCCATGTATAATTGGTTTATAAAGGGTGATTAAAGGGAGAATAGCCGTAAGTAGAGTTGATCAGGAAACGGGAGGCTTTTCTGTGGAAAGTTTGAAGGTTTCCTTGATATTTTATAACCGATATATTTCTGTTCTGTAACGCTGCTGCAGTGATTCATGGGAGCTGTATCTGGGCTGCCTTGTGCACCCATTCCCTTCGGCAAGCCTGGCTTCCTGGTGAGATGACATCTCCAGTGATTAAGGCTAAGATTTAGTCATGGGTATATTGACTAACAGTCATAGACAGGCCATGGGCAATAAACAAAAATGGATGGAACGTGACCTGTCCATGACTTTTCCTATTAAGACGCCTGAGTAAATGTCCCAGGGTTAGCAACCTATAAAACTCTGGGCCTTAATTCCTAGACATCATTCCATACGTAAACATACTATCCTACTCAAACACCCCCGCTTGGAATGCTACTTATTACAACATCCCTTTGGTTGCATTTATATAAGATAGCAAAATTCAATAGCAATAATATACCCTGCTCACATACTTAACATTCTGTTACACCCCCAGAAAGTCTAGATCAGGGGTCGGCAACCTTTCAGAAGTGGTGTGCCGAGTCTTCATTTATTCACTCTAATTTAAGGTTTCGCGTGCCAGTAATACATTTTAACGTTTTTAGAAGGTCTCTTGCTATAAGTCTATAATATAAGTCTATAATATATAACTAAACTATTGTTGTATGTAAAGTAAATAAGGTGTTTAAAACATTTGAGAAGCTTCATTTAAAATTAAATTAAAATGCAGAGCTCCCCGGACCACTGGCCAGCACCCAGGCAGTCTGAGTGCCGCTGAAAATCAGCTCAAGTGCCGCCTTCGGCACGCGTGCCATAGGTTGCCTACCCCTGGTCTAGATCCTCACAGATATAACATAACACCAACTTTTTGGTTCCTTTTTTTGACATAAGCAAACTCTTCAATTGCTTCTGTCTCTACCATTCTCTCTCTAGTTTTGATTTTATGCTGCTGCCCATCACAGTAGTGTTTGAACTCCCCCAAAATGCTTGAATCCATAACCAGAACAGTGAGACTTTGCAAACCCACAATGAACATCACACCTGTTTTTCCCCATACCTGCCTCTAGGTCACATCAGGTGTGGCTGGAATTAACATTTTCATGCACCAATCGGAAATACGGATGGCATACAGGAGACATATTGATCTACTGATACAACCATGAGTCACACCAGCAAAGCAATATTTTGGGTAATTAGTGCAGGCTTGAGATGATAAAAAAACAAGTCACTATCGGCAGGTTGTGTCTCATTTCCGGAAGGATAGATTCGACATGGTATAAAAGGTCTGGCACCCCACAGCTCTTCACTCACTTCACTTCAGTTCTCTTTGCACGTTCCTGGTGGTGAATAGGGTAAGTCCGAATACGCTGATTCTCTATTGTTATTAATGGAAAATAACGTTATTTGTAGTTTCAGCTGCAAAACTTCATACTGACCAATATTTTTGCATTGTTACTTTATGGTCCTCATCTGGTATAGCCACTGCCCATCTCTTGTCTTCTACCTAGATTGCAATGCTCTTCCGAGTAGGGACCATGTTTGTCTTCTGTGGTTGCACAGCACCTAGCACCCTGGGGCCTTGGGCGATGATAGGGAACCTCAGCGATAATACAGGACAGATAATAAATAAAAAAACAACAACTGGAAAATATATAAGGGGATACATTTTAATGGATCTGTGTCAATAGACACCAGCTGAGCCTGTGGTGCACTGAATCTGGTTCTGGACTCTAATTGTGCACACAAACTTCTAACTGAATACTTGAGCCTTTTCATTTCTAATCTGGGCCACTTGTTATGGGGAATCTGCTAAATATTGTGATGCCAAAATAGAGAGAGCAGACAACATTATGGTGCTATAGAACAAAGGGAGAGAAGCTTATCCATGTTGTACTAGCATTATCTATTTATCTCTCTACTAGGGGATGGGATGGGTGAGATGGGAGCCTCCTAGATAACTTCTCATCTCCTCCTTGGGGATCAGAACTTTCAGGTTGAAAAGCCTCCTGGCTTCTCCATTCAACATTTCATAAAGCAACTTCTTGTGTATTCTGCATTGGAAGGAAGTGGGATCTCCACAAAGGTTCCTCTTGCGTTCGCACGCACTGAAGGATGGCTGTCTCTTTCTTTCAGGGTTACCCAAGCTGCAGAAAGATGTGCTCCCGCCAGGAGAAAGACCAGTGCCACAAACAAGACCGCTGCCACAGCAGTGGATCCTCTTGCCATAGTAGTGGAGGTTCATCTTGTCATGGTGGAGGATCATCTTGCCATAGTAGTGGAGGTTCATCTTGCCATGGGAGTGGAGGTTCATCTTGTCATGGTGGAGGATCATCTTGCCACAGCGGAGGGTCTTGCCATGGGAAACCACAGCAGCACTGCCAGCAGCAGCAGCAGCAGAAGATCTGCAAGGTGCCCTGCCAGAAGCCGAAGTAACTGGGCTCAATACGGATCGAGGCAAAAACGCACAGAATGTCAAATCCATTCCCAGCTCCCTGTGTGTTCTCCTGAGCTTGCCTTGAATTTGTAAAGCTTTGCATGCCCTCCTTTCACTATCGGCCACTGCAAATTCCCACTTCTCTTCATAATTGGCCTTGTAGCTCTGATGTTGTTATCAGCGCGTGTGAGAAATACGATTTGTACCTTGACGCTGGGATAATTTTACCCCTCGGCTTCTTGCTTCGGTCTCCAGTTGTAAATGTGAGATATTAAAATGGAGAGTTCACGAGAGTTCCCCTGTCCTGCTGTTTCCTTAAATCCTCCCTCTCTTGTCACCACACAGCAAATTCGCCTCTCCCTGGGAAATCATCCTCTGTCCGTACAAACAATAGCTGCAAGGCACCGCTGCACTGAGAAACCAGCTGTGGTGTAGCCAGGTTCCACATTGTGTTCCCCCTTCTGACCTCTAATCCTCCCCAGCCCAAAGACAAAATAGAGGAAATGAATGAGGGGATTCAGGTGCCTGCTGCAAGGGATCTCAGCCCCACATTTGCCCCCCACTGCCTGCAGCCCATACCAGTCCTTTCTCCCCAGTCCCCACCCTCAGCCCTGCCCCCACATCTCACAGTCCCCAGCTGCCACATGACTTCTGTCCCCCCCAAGCCTCCCCTCTGAGCCTCCTGCAGCTCCGAGGCCTGGGGGTGCCACACTGGGCTCCCTGCTCCTGTTTCTGGTCTGGTGGGGTCTCTGGGGGGCTCTTCTCTTGCCTCTCACCTCCCCACACCTGGTGTTGCAGAAAGGAGAGAGGCTGGTAGAGTACTGGAGGGGGGCTGGAGGGACCAGAGGAGACTGAAGCTGTTGGGCTCCTTCCCCTGCCCCGTCCCATCTTTGAGTGTGGTGGGGGCTCATGAGAAGAGAGGACGGAGCACTGCCCGCCTCCAGCAGTGCCCCCATTGGCTCCTCTTTCCCAGGAAGCAGGGCAGTGGGCCAGGCACCCAATCAGAGGGGGGGATTCCGCGAGGCAGGGCTGAAATTCCCCAAAGGGCTGGAGCGAGAATCCCCTAAAGAGACAGGCTCCAGCCCCGGCCAGAATCCCACAAGTGGGGGGAAAGTCACTGCCCCTGGCCGCACCGTGACAGCAGCAAGGGGAGACCCGTTGGTTAAGCAACCAATGGGCATTTGACATCAAGGATGCTCCAAGATTTTAAACCAATCCCCTTTCTTCCCTGGGGGGTCGTAGCATCATTGAAATGGCTGGGGACGTGACACTGCACTGAGAAACCAGCTGTGGTGTAGCCAGGTTTCACATTCAGCTCTGTTTGCCCCAGATAATAAAGGGAAAATTCAAATTCAAACATGCAGGGCTAGTAAAGTCATTTTCTCTGGGTGTCGAGAATAAGATCTATATTACAAACCTTCTACAAAAACTGCACTTCGAAAAAATGTTCCATTCTTCTCCTGAATAAGGGTGGCCAAGATCATCCAGGCTGTAATCCTGACTCCACAGGAATCAATGGCAAAATTCCCCAGGAGTTCAGGAGCCATGAACCCCTCCTCCCCCCCGCCCACCTCCACGCACAATCTTTAGGGTTTCTTAAAGCGGCACCCTTTGCCTGCATCTCTGCAGAGAGGATTGAAAGGATTAAATGGCGGCTCTGGGCTCTACTTCCACGTGGGGGATCCCCCTTCTCACCTCTAACCCTCCCCAGCCCAAAGACAAAATAGAGGAAAGTAATAAAATGAAAAAAAAGAAAAAACAAAACCACCCCCCGTCCAAGCCGAGTTTTGACCCAGAAATGAAGACACACCAGTATCGTTACACCAGGAAATAATTTGACCCAATGGGGTCAAACTCGTGAGGGGTTTTGAGGACGCTGTGTTCTGATCGGGGTGGGGCTGGAGGAAGATGCTTTCAGCGGTGGCAGTTTGGATGGGCGGGAGGAGAAAGGATCCCGAACGCTGGAGACCATCCGCTAGCGGTATTGCCAACCCCAGACGTTCACAAATCATGAGTCAGGCCCCCCAGTATCATGAGGTTACGTTTTTAAAAGATTATGGGATGTTTTTCACTCTGGCTGTCGAGTTTCTGTGATTTCTAACTGGGTGGGGTGCGAGGGGTCGTGCATACCCTGCTCCACACTGAGGAATACTTATCTGGCCCCTGGCCCCGTAGTATTTGAGCATCTTGAAATCTTTGACATATTTAACCTGTATGTTAGTACGGTGCCTTTATTCTCAATTTACTGAAGGGTTCAGGGCATGAAGGGTCAGATTTGCAAAATGCCTGAAGTGATGTACCAGCCGACAGCCCCATTTTCAGACGTGACTGGGGCACCAAGAAGCCAAAGTCTCATTGAAAATCAACAGGACTGAGGGGCTTTTCAGAGCTTTAGTCTAAGTGACTTAGCTAAGGTCACATGGGAGGGCCAAGGCAAATAGGGAACGGATCACTGCTCTGCCCAATTCCAGACTAACCCCCCAGCCATCCCAGCTTGAGAGCACATGTTGATGTTAAAACCTTCTATTGCAATTTGATATTACACAGACTTGGCAAAGTATTCCAGGGACAAAATGAGAAACCCTATTACAGGCGAAAGAGGGAGAATGCAGCTCTTTTGGAGTCATAGACCCCAATCTGCAGAGGGATTTAGGCACCTAACTCCCATGGGCCCTATTCCATTCCAGTGGTATCTCTAGCCAGCACCCCTTCTAAGACAGTCAATGCTGGTGGCCTGTAGGAGTTAAATGCCAGTTGAGGTATTCAGCATTAACGCCTCCAGCTGAGAAGCAATCAGAAGCAGGTGACCTTATTAAGCTCAAAACCTTAAAAGTGGTTGGGCCCTTCTGATGGGAGGCTGGGGATCTTATAGAGAAACTAGACAGCTTTAGAGAGAGGCGCAAATGGTTGTTTGGCTTTATTGCTAGATTGTGTGTCTGTTTGAGGATTTAAGCCCAATGAAGGCAGGCTCCATAATGTACTGTTACCAGCTCTTGGGGTTTTTACAGCAAGGTTCGTAATGTTTAGTGTCTTTCTTAAAGTCCCAGCTCCTAGTGCTATAGGATGACATGAGGCTCTCAGCTTTCATTTTAAAAACCAAAGAGCTTCTCTAGCCCTCAAGTGGAAGGAGACTAAAAATCTCTCCCAAGTTGAATCTCTCTCTTTAAATTACATCCCTTATTTTAAGCTAGCCCCATGCTTTTGAAAGGTAGGGACTTGGCAACATACTGATAATGGGTTTGTTTTTTAGTTGCACAGGAAACCTGAGAAAATAAAATTGAAACCCTTGAAGAGGTGGGGGAGGGGAGGATCTGATTCTGGGCCTCCTGTGATGTTTCTCTCTAGCTACACAGGCTCTGCCCCTCAGCTCCTAAATAGCAAGCCCAGAGCCTGAAATTCTGTCGGGAAGGAGGCTATTCCTGGATAGCTGGGGCTTGACTGAGAGCCTGTGGCCATTCTAGATCCCAAGCCAATTTCTCAGCTGGTGTAAATCAGTGCAGCTCTATTGATTTCAATTGATCTGGTCCTAGCTGTGAACTCTAGTCACAGCACTGCTGCTTTGCAATGCTGCTGCCCATTGGAAATCTAGGCACTCTCTGGGATACAGAAAGGTTTTGGACACTGAATTCTTTTAACAGTGCAATAGATTTTTTTTTTTCCCACTTGCCCAATCATTTGTTTATTTCAGGAGTAGAAAAATGGTACAATGTACAGCTGGGATGAAATAGCCGGATTCCCTTCTCCCTAGAGTAACTTCATTCAATTCCATGGAATTACTCTTGATTGACACTGGTCTGAGCAGTTTAGCGCACTGGTAAAGTGAGTGAGGTGCCTCTCTGTAGTGGGTAGTCAACTGGAGGATAACAACCTACTGCAGCTGGCAGCTAATGTGGTTAGTTCTGTAAGGTAAATGGTAGAAATCTCTGTCTGATATTCAAACCTAGGCCTTAATACCTCACACGAGGGGTTTTTACAGAGGAAAAATCAGGCCCACCTAATGGGGACAGTGGGCCAAATTCTTGCTTGATAAAAGAAATGCAAAACTTCTCCTGAGGTTTGCATAGCAGCTAGTGCCTGGTCACCCAAAGAATTTGAACCAGGGACCGCCCAAATTTTAGATCAAGTTGTAAAAGCAAGTGTTCTCAAGGAGCTTATATAATATATATAAATTAAAAAATACTGACCTCATTACTGTAGTATCTGTGCATGTTGCAATCATTGGTGGACTTTTGTCCATTTCATCAATGGGGAACTGAGTCACAGACTAGACTAAGTGACTTGCCCAAGGTTGTTTAGGAAGTCTGTGGCAGAGCCAGTAACTGAACCCTGGTGGCCTTAATTCCAAATCAGTACCCTAGCTATTAGACCACCCTTCCTACCTTCATCCACTAGCTAGCAGCTGTAGCAGACCTTTATCCTCTATGGGTCAGATGGAGGTGTGGTATGTAGTACACCCTGAAATGCAGTCCCCATCAATGTTTATGTATTTATTTTTAGTAATTTCAGTTTAAATAATTAGATGCCTCTCCAAGGCTGGAAGGGCCTCATCACGCTTAAATCTCAGCAACATTAAAATGATCAGTTTAACAAGAGCTCAGCCAGCCAAAACTCATACAGAAACTCCTGTCACATCTTTGTTGTCTAAGTGGCTTACCCAGAGCCTTTTCCAAAAACCTCACCAAACAATAGGTGGTAGAGTTTGTGTGTTTTGAACAATGCTCATGTTACAGCAGATCAAAAGTTTTCCAGTGGGATGTTTTAGCCTCAGAAAATGCTGGTTTGATTAAATCAAAACTTTTTGAGGGCACACAATGGTTTGGTGAAATTTTCTATGGGAAATTATCACTGTTTCCATTTGATCGTAAGTTATTGATTATGATACAGAGTTTGACCTTGCTGCAACAAAATGTTAGGATGAGGAAGACAAAATATTTCAGAATGTTTCATTTTTCCAAAAAGCCCCAGCTTTCTACCTTGTCGTCCCAGTTTGGGGCCAAATGAAATTTCAAAATCTTGGAATTTCCTGTGAGGTGGGAATTCTGTTTTTCAACCAGCTCTCATTATCTATGCAATCAGCGATGCAAAAACGCAAAGTATTTCCTCTAGGAGAAACAGAGCATTACTTCTTGCTCAACTGAAGCATAAGAAACCCTTAAAACAGGTACAAGTGGGCACAAAAATGATAACAATGGGCCTAATCCAAACCTTGCACCTGAAACGCATCTCAATTTAAATTGGGTGAGATGAACAGGGAGGAAAAAAGCTGCTATCAAGTAAACCACACTGGGGTTGTGCTTTTTAAAAAGCTGTTTATTAGCTACGGGGGGGCAGGTTTCAGAAGAGGGTGCTCTTTTGCCCTGCGGGGAGTACAGCACGGACGGTGGTAAGGAGGCTGGCAGAGCGAGCTTTCACACGAGCTCTCCTGACCACCTGTGCTCGTTAAAGATGCCGGAAGCATTTGCGCAAGTCTTGGGGTGTTAACTCCAGTGAAGTGGCCAAATTCCATGGATTCCTCAGTGGCCTGGCACTGCCTGCTCTCCGAGGCAGTCACATCCTCTGCCATCATCATCCCCTGCTGCCACGTGAGCTTTCAATCGCTGGGCCCCAAAAGCTGCTGTGAAAATGGCACTTGGACGGGGCTAGAGTGCGGGGGTAGACACCCAGAGCGAAGATACAGGTAGCCCTAAGGGAATCCTTCCCTTCCACTCATTCCCCTGCACACTCACCTTGGGTGAGGCCCATTGTTTGTACCATCAATTAGCAAAACATCATCCTACCTGCATACGCAATCTTCCCTCGGGCAGAGCGCCCTGTCAAGTGGGGGTGATTTTTTTATTTTATTTTATTTTATTTTTTTGCCTAAAGAAGGACTTCAGCATGTGACTGCAAGCTTGTCAATGGGGATCCACCCAGGCCTATGTAGGTCAACATAGATAATAATAAAAGTGCTCTAATGCATCGCTAAACCCCAGGAGCATCAACATAACTATTCACAAAATAACTCTGCCAGACACCCACAAAACATCCCTGTCCACCCTTCTGTCACTGCGGGAGCCGTGCCCGCCACCCTCCCCCAAAACCCAGCTGAAGTGGGGCCTTCTGCAGCGTGCCTGGGTGGTCAGCGAGCTCCAGAGTCTCGGGGTCTGTCTACACCGCGGTTAGACCCCCGCGGCTGGCCCGTGCGAGCTGACACGGGCTCGCGCGGCGCGGGCAAAGGGGCTGTGCGATTGTGGTATTTGAGCTCCGGCTGGAGCCTGGGCTCTAGGGCTCTGCGAATGTCTACATGGCAGTCAAACAGCCCCTTAGCCAGAGCCCCCGCATGCCCAAGTCAGCTGGCCTGGGGCAGCTGTGGCTGTCTAATTGCAGCGTAGAAATGCCCTCAGAGAGAACGTCCTGCCAGCGGTTTAGGACTGCAATGCCCCTGCAATTCATTGGGGGGGATAGCTCAGTGGTTTGAGCATTGGCCTGCTAAACCCAGGGTTGAGTTCAATCCTTGAGGGGGCCATTTAGGGAACTGGGGTAAAAATCTGTCTGGGGATTGGTCCTGCTTTGAGCAGGGGGTTGGACTAGATACCTCCTGAGGTCCCTTCCAACCCTGATAGTCTATGATTGCAATTATCCCAGCAGGTCTGACTTTATTCCAGCACCGGCACTTCACTCTCTCTCAGGAACAGCAACAGGTTCCCAGCAGCCAGCCAGCTCTCTCAGAGCACAGGACATTTATTTTAGGACAAAAGCATTACTGAAAAAACCCCTATCAGAAAACAGTACACCACCTCCACACACACTAGCTTACCAGGAGTCATCGTCTTCCACAAGGAGCCCCTGGCAGGTTCATGGATTCCAAGACCAGAGGGGACCATTGTGATCATCTCATCTGACCTCCTGCATACACAGGCCAGAGACCCGCCCCACAATAATCCCTAGAGAAGAGCTTTGAGAAGAACGTCCAGTCTTGATTTTAAAATCATCAGTGATGGAGAATCCACCACGACCCTCGGTAAATTGTTCCAACGGTTATTTACCCGTGTTAAAAATGTACACCTTATGTCCCGTCTGAATGTGTCTAGCTTGGATCATCTCTGACCTTTTTCTGCTAGACCAAAGGGCCCATTATTAAATATTTGTTCCCCATGTAGATACCTATAGATTGTGATCAAGTCACCCCTGAACCTTTTCTTTGTTAAGCTAAGTAAATTGAGCTCTTCACATCACACCTAATCTTCAAATTCAAAGGGGATCCAGTCCTTCAAACCCTTCCAGATGGATTTTGCCCTCTTGGTTACAATCTCATGTCCGTTTTTGGATCAAAATGAGTCATGCAGCCAGCTCAGGCCGACCCTTTATACCCCAAACTCTTTCTTTGTCTCCTGGGTTTCTTGAAGCCAGTCTGTGCAATTCCCCCCAGGGGACGGCACTTCTTAGGAACTGTGTACCTGTCCCTTGCTCTGCAGTAATTCCTCCCCACTGATTTTAGTTCCCGAAAGGAGCTCGGTAACCCTTCCACCTGGAGCTAGAACATAATCCCTGCCTCACAAAGACGCAGCTAACATAAATGTGATGCAAAAGCTATTGAGGGGGTCCATCATTTTCTGTCAGCCTGACACGCTGCCACCTTTTGCCCAGGCTACGAAACGAGCATTTGTCTCAAGCAGGTCAAAGCAGCATTTCTGCGCGAAGACGGCACCAATGAACCGATTCATTCCTCATTGCCCGCCCGCAGCAGTCACTGTGTCATCTGTTTGCTATCACAACCAAAACCAGAACCGGCTCAAGGAGATTGCGCAGGAATTACTGGCTGTAATGAAAGGTTTAGGTGACACTCAGCCCAGTGATTTCAATAACCGGCCCTTACAGAGGCGATCACCTGTGAGATGATAGAGAGTCATGAGACCAGATGCATGCTGAACATATTTACCACCAAATGCTTGGCTCCAAGCCCAGGAAGAATGAAACTCTGGGTCCGTGCCCACTGCATGGTGGAAGAGTTTCCACATTGACTCAGTCACCAGCATATTTGACCTCCTTTCTGGGATTATCAACAGAGAGGTGCAGTCGCCCTGTGGATTGGGAATCGGCACAGCGGAGTTTTTACTATTTCACATTGTTTCTATTTCAGCAGCACCTGGGAACCACAATGCAGGTTTGGGGCTCCATTGCATTAGGCACTAAACAGAGATGTACCAAAGACAGTCGCTGCCCCAGCCAGCTCACAGACTACAAGGCGGATAGGCTGCAACAGGCAGATGAAACAGAGAAAGTGGGTGGGAGTGGGCTTGAGGGGGTAGGAAACAATCGAATAAATCTTACTGGCACTGTGAGCGCCTTGGGGCCGGGACCATCTGTTTGCTCTGTGTTTGTATAGCACCTAGCGCCACGGGGCCCCGATCCATGCCTACCACGATGCAAATAATAATCATTCATAATAAACAGAGCCTAGCAGAAAAGCTGAAGTCATAACTCAACAGTAGCCTAGGCCCTGCCAGACTGGAGTGTTCTCTTCCTGGGTCTTTTGCTAGCCGGCTGTCATTTCAACTCTGGGTGCCTTACTTTCCCCCTTTTAAATCCTTAGATTCCACAGTGAAGCTGGGCATGATGCAAAGACCTGAATAGAATGGGAGGGGGGGACATTGATAAGGGATGGGGACGCAACTACCATATAACCCCTTGGACGTGGTTGTTCTGGGTCAGAGGAGGGGGAAGGCTGGCCCAGCAACTGCCCATATTAGAGCATATTTGTGGATAAATAAGACTTCAGTCCCCTAGCTTGTGAAGACAGTGTGGCCTATTGAATAGGACACTGGACTGGGTTCTGCTTGTGGCTCTGCCTCAGGTCTTGCCACAGGCACATCACTCCCCTTCCTGTGCCTCAGTTTCCCCATCTGTAAATGGGGACAATGATGCTGACCTCCATTTGTAAAGCGCTTGGAGATCTACCGATGGAAAATGCTATATAAGAGCTAGGGATTATTATTATTAGAAGCAGGAAAATACACTCCAAATTTTTCTCTGCCCTTGGAGTGGAACTGTTTCCTCCTTCAGTTTATCATTAGAAAGCCCGATATTTTTCAGCCCAAACTTTTAATATAAAGTTACATTAAACAACAGTCTGAATGTACATTTAGAAAGTCAAGGAGCATCTTCCCATAAGATATCCTCTCTAAGAGATGGGGCCAAAACCAGAACCAGGGATCTGACCAACTCCCCAATGCACACACACCAGGGGGTTGGGTAACGTTCAGGTTACATCTTTATTCATTGCAAAGTTAGCCATTCATTCTGTTCATGTGTTGGTTTCAATCCAGGCCAGATTTCCATTGATGTATTCACTGTTCGTATGTTCACATGGACAAAATTCAACCGAAGGGACATTCCCAGACCATTTGCTTCAACTCCATGCTAGTCTATTAGGATGTTTGGCTGGCCACCAGAGCCACATGGTATTGTGTCTGCTGTTTGAGTGGATGACTGAACATTTTTGAAGAGGAGATTGATGAATGATAAAGACCAAATGATGCCGTTTCTGTTGTGAATGTTCAGAAAATTGTGCTAAAATGCATGAACATTTGTGGGACTCACAAACACTTTTGTGACTATATGTTGGCCACCCAAATACTCACAAACAACCAATAATGGCCCCACGTGCGTCAAGTTACGCATGTACTTAAGTAGTTTGCTGACTCAAGATCGAGAACTAAATATTGGGCAAAAAAACGATTCATTAAAACTTTTCGTTGTTTCTTTTCTTCCACATTTTGAAAACTTTGACGAACGGAACGTTCTCACAAAGCATTCCTGGGGGAAGTAATTGTGCTTTTTTTTTCTTCTTCAGAACTTCATCATGTTTCATCCACCTTCCTGAGACAACCCCACCAATGACAACGAACCAGACTTGCTGCTGCAGATGCAAATAGGAAACTAGTGGGGCTTACGAAAGCTTCCTATGGGAGTTAGGCACTGAACCTACTCGGGCTCTTTTGTGAATCCCACTAGGTGTCTGTCTGAATCTTTAGGCATCTAAATTCTATGTAACCTGGCCCAGAGGATACATAGACATTGAGGGGCCAGCTCCAGCTCAGACATTCGAGCCCACCTGATCCCCTGGGCCTGAGCTTGGGTGGTCAGCCTGAGCTGCCGCCCCAACTGCATTGTCCACACTATTGTTTGTAGCATGTGACCTCTAGCAGACCTAGCCCTCGTCTGGGAGGCTCATGCCCAGCTCTAGTGTAGACATACCCGAAGTGATTTAGGATCACAAGCCCCATTGACTTTTAATCCCACTGTGGTCCAGAGCCGGAGGACGTGGATCCAGAACTATGCCCAGTTTTTGCAAAATAGAACCCCACCCCACTGAGACTTTGGGAAATCTAGGCCACCCACGTTTTTCCCATCTCATTTAAGTGCAGGAGAGACCAACAATTAAATTCTTATGTAGCACAGGAACACCAAAAGATACAAAGGAGAGATACCATTCTGAAGTGAGAATGAGTCACGCAAGCAATGCAAATGAGGAGGAATTGGAGCAGTCTTTGAGTATAGCTCACCGTGCCAGAGCGGTGTTTCACGTCCGGTAAGAGGTCTTGGGAAGATATAAAAGAGCTCCCATCCCAACGATCCTCATTCACTCACCTTCGCTTCTCTTCACGAGTTCTGCTCTGCATTCCGGGTAAGTCTGGGAGTCGATCCTGTGCCGTGGAATTCACTGGAAGCGTCACCATTGAGTTCAATGGGTGCAGGATAAAGAACTAATTTAGCTCCTGATTCAGGAAAGCACCTGAGCACATGCTTAACTCCGGGGGTGGGGGGCTTGGACATGTGCTAAAATTGAAGCACATATCTACGTGCTGTCTTGGAGTGGGATGGTTTCCTGAATATGGGCTCCACTGCTTATGTGCCTGGGATCTGTAACAAAATAGAATAGATGCTGCAAAACGTCTGTTAGTCTATAAGGTGCCACAGGATTCTTTGCTGCTAAAATAGAATAGAGTCTGTCTTGGGGCAATGAGGATCTGTAATCAAGTTCTGATCGTCTCCATGGGCCTTTTTGCTGATGCTAAATTCACTTGCTGAAGGTTTATGTAGCATGGGTGTGTTCAGCTGCGGTTCCCCGCTGAAAAGTGACCCATGCTCAGCTTAAGTCTTCCTCAGAGGTATCCCAACACCTTTTTTTGTGCCCCTTCCAATAGGATTGCATAGTATGCAGCATGGGAACCAGTGCAAAGTGTGCAGCTTCCCCCAGCATCTGGCCAGGAACAATGGCACACAGCTGGAGAAATCCTGCTGGAGACCAGAAGCAGGGAGTAGGTCGGGAGTGGCAAAGATTGCTGGGGGGGCGACCTTGCAGGTCACCACAGGCAGGGTTAATGATCGGTGCTCAAGTACTCAGCATTGGGGATCTCGGGCAGATTCCCTGGTGTTTGCAGCTACCAAACTTGTCTCTTTCTTTCAAGGTTACCCAAGCTACAGAAAGATGTGCTCCCGCCAGGAGAAAGACCACTGCCACAAACAAGAGACCTGCCACAGCGGTGGAGGGTCATCTTGCCACGGAAGCGGTGGAGGATCATCTTGCCACGGGAGCGGAGGAGGATCATCTTGCCACGGGAGCGGAGGAGGGTCATCTTGCCACGGGAGCGGAGGGTCTTGCCATGGGAAACCACAGAAGCCCTGCCAGCAGGAGCAGCAGCAGAAGCATTGCTGCCAGGTGCCATCCCAGAAACTGAAGTAGCCGAGCATAGACCGTCTGGAAGGGAAAATTCTGAGCAGAAACATGCCAATTCACTGCTTGTTCTCATGATCGTACCTTGAATTTGTAAAGCTTTGCATGGCCTTCTAACTATCGTAAATTGCAAGTTGTCTCTTCTCTTCTCCAACTGCTCTTCTATCTCTGAGGCAGTTATGAAACCATGGGAGAAATGTGAATTGTATCTTTATGCTGTAATAATCTAATCCATCCATTTCCTGCTTTAGTCTCCAATGGTGCCTGGGAGACATTAAAATTTGAAGTTCATGAGAGTTCCATTGTCCTTGTGTTTCCTCGCGTTAGTCTCGTGTATACTATTGAGCATCCATACAATGTAGATGGTCACATATGACACATTAACCATATAACAAGCATTACACCTACTTCAAGGAACAGCTAAGGTCTAGATTTCAAAAATTCTCAGGGCCAGATTTTCAAGTGCTCGGCATCCAACACTGGGGTGACGTTTTCAAAAGTGCTCCGCACCCGACACGTGATCCACACTGCACAACACACAGAACTTTCTCTGGGTTTGTCAGGATCAAACAGCTGGGCAAGCGTTTGGTGTGATGAAGGGAGTTCAAAGGGAAAAGTCAAATGAGCAGAGAGACAACCAGGGCTGTTCTTTTTGCTCAAATCGAATGCTGACGACACTTGTTCATTGATTTGTGATAAACCCTAAATGGCTGGAAAAAAATTCTCCACTCTAAGAATAATGCGTGTGTGTCGCTGCTGTGATCGCGGCTAGTCCTAGTGACACCGGAATTTTTAAGAAGGGTACGTTTTTCATAGGTATAAGTATTTTGGGTAGCCTGAAAGATGCTCCTAAAAAATCTCCTGGCTTTTCATTGTGAAAATATGGTCCCTTCACTGAAGTGGAGCATAGACCTGAATTTCGCCCTAGATGAGTCAAAAGTGAGTCTCACTTCCGGTAACAACGGAAGCCTCCCGCTCCCCTGGGATCCAGTTAAGGATGTGCCGCTCATTCCGAGTGACCTGAGCTGCTTATTACCTTACGCTCGCTTAATCTGACACTGATTCTGTAATAAGCTAGCGGCCTTTGTATCTCTCTGGCAATGCAAAAGGGCCATCAGGTGGGCATAAGCGTATTTTAAGGCTGCTTTACATTAATGAGAGAGAGAGTGTGTGTGTGTGTGTGCGTGTGTGTGTGTGTGTGTGTGTGTGTGTGTGTGTGTGTGTAAGCGAGAGAGAGAGATTATGTTGTCCTCTGAGAGTCATATCCAAAGCCCATTGAAATCACTGCAAAGACTTTACATTGATGTCAATGGGCTTTGACTCAGGGCCATATAGAGCGTTACAGCCTGTTACTCACCGCTAGCAGAATTACTACGTTAGCTCAAGTGGCAGTGGCCGGGGACTTTAAGTAGAATTTAAGTGCTGGCTAGGCCCAGTCCTCTGCGCAGGGGTCAGTTATACCTTTGATCCTCATTCATGTAGGTCAGATTTGCAAGCAAATAGGCAAAGATAACCAGGCAGACAGACCACCATTACGGCATCAATTCAGCAAAGCACGAAATGCTTATATAGCTGTCCTTATCCGGCAAAGCACACAGGAATCAAGGACATGCCTAAAGCTCAGCATGGGCATCAGGCCTTTGCTTCATAGGCGTGGGCTGCAGGATCAGGGCCGCGGTGCTGAAATATCTGGCTTTTCCTTTAAATGACTGGGAAGGGGATAGAACGGGGCCCAGTCATGTACGATAAGGATGGCTGCACTATCAGCAGAGTAACGCACATCCTTTATTCTGTATATTCCACTCACATTCTAGCCCAGGTAATTGCCCAATGGCGAGTTGGCAGAGTTAGCAGCGGTGTTGGCTGTGAAGAGAGAAGGCAATCAACAAGCTCAGAAAGCAGGTTTTTAATTACTAGATGCTGTGAGATGAGAGCAGCCTGTGAACACGTTTCTCGTAATATGGACTCAGAGACGGGGAAGTGGCTAAGTTGAAACTCTGCGAAAAATCTCAATCGGGGACAAGAGGATCACGTAGTACTGCCATCTCCAAGCCTTTGAAAATCATGAGTCGGGTCCTCACAATCAAGTGACTGTCCTAAAAATCAGGAGTTGGGGGGTTTTCAAATAATAAATTTGGGGTTGTTTTCCTTTGCATTCTGGTTTCTGAACCCGTAGGAGGTATTCAGTGCACCGAAGATTTTCTCTGCCACCATGAGTGCTAGAAATGTACAGGGCGGGGGGTTAAACGAAAGCTGAGATTCTCATGAAATGACATAAAAAAAATGAGGAGTCCTTGTGGCACCTTAGAGACTAACAAATTTTTTTGGGCATAGGCTTTTGTGGGCTAAAACCCACTGCATCTGATGAGGTGGGTTTTAGCCCACAAAAGCTTATGCCCAAATAAATGTGTTAGTCTCTAAGGTGCCACAAGGACTCCTCATTGTTTTTGCTGATACAGACTAACACGGCTGCCACCACTATGAAATGACATGACTCCGGGAGCTGGGGCTTTAAGGAAAGCACCAAATATCATGGGACTTGTAATAAAATTGTCAGGTATCAGGGGGTAGCTGTGTTAGTCTGTATCCACAAAAACAACAAGGAGTCCGGTGGCACCTTAAAGACTAACAGATTTATTTGGGCATAAGCTTTCGTGGGTAAAAAACCCACTTCTTCAGATGCATAAAGAAGTGAGGTTTTTTTACCCACGAAAGCTTATGCCCAAATAAAACTGTTAATCTTTAAGGTGCCACCGGACTCCTTGTTGTTAAAATTGTCAGAGTTGGCAGCACGTCCACGTCTTTTATTAATGACTGATAGTGAATCACGACGGCTGCGTACTCAAAACACAACTAAGAGTGAAATTCACCCCCATGGAGAGGCACCACTCAAGCCCTTTGAGAGAGAGAAAGAAAGAGGTATGTGGGATTTTAGCAGTGTCTGTATACAGGTGAATTTCACCAAGGTGACTTTTGCCCATCGAGCTCATTGACAAATGGTTACTTGTGCTTCATAGCAAACATGCCCTGGGAATAAACATCAGACATCACACTCTCATTGCAGACAAACCAGCCTTTCAAGCCAGGTGGGGATTTGTCCAACAACAATGTGCATTTTGCCTGAAGTGCACACAGCCATAAAGTGTTGTAAAAGCAGCAAAGAATCCCGTGGCACCTTATAGACTAACAGAGGTTTTTGCAGCATGAGCTTTCGTGGGTGAATACCCACTTCTTCGGATGCAAGTAGTGGAAATCTCTAGGGGCAGGTATATATATGCAAGCAAGAAGCAAGCTAGAGATAACGAGGTTAGTTCAATCAGGGAGGATGAGGCCCTGTTCTAGCAGTAGAGGTGTGAAAACCAAGGGAGGAGAAACTGGTTCTGTAGTTGGCAAGCCATTCACAGTCTTTGTTTAATCCTGAGCTGATGGTGTCAAATTTGCAGATGAACTGAAGCTCAGCAGTTTCTCTTTGAAGTCTGGTCCTGAAGTTTTTTTGCTGTAGGATGGCCACCTTAAGATCTGCTATTGTGTGGNAGGTCAGGTGCCAGCTCATGCTAAGGTCTTCATACCTCGGTGGAACACTGACAAATATAAATGGGTGGGAGGGGTAGCTCAGTGGTTTGAGCATTGGCCTGCTAAACCCAGGGTTGTGAGTTCAATCCCTGAGGGGGCCACTTAGGGATCTGGGCCAAAAATTGGTCTTGCTAGTGAAGGCAGGGAGCTGGACTCGATGACCCTTTGGGGTCCCTTCCAGCTCTATGAGATAGGTATATCTCAAATTAAAAACAAAAAAAAATCTGCAATCAGTCTGGCTCACCTGTGTTAATATTGTTAAAATCGGTAATAGAATTATAAAAATGTGTTTCGACTTTCTGGAATGTAGGCTGCATGCGTTACACAAGAACAAGCAAGGGGGAAAGTTCGTAGGGAAGGGTTGCAGATATGGGCATAGTTTGGAGGAGCAGGAGGAACATTACCCCCCTAAACTGCATGCCTCGGGCAGGCATGGAATTTGCCCCTCAATGCACAGCCCAGTTGGTCTGCCTGGAGCTGCCCCCCACCCAAATATAGAAGTCAAACTACGCCTATGGTTGCAGACCACGCTGGATGAGTAGCTTCTCAAACAGGTGAGAAGCAGAAAGCCTACCAGGGACGGAAGATGGGACGGATCAGCAAGGAAAGCTACCTCTGGGAGGTCAGAAAGTGTCGGGATCAAGTGAGAACTGCCAGAAGCCCAGCAGAGTTGGATCTTGCACAGGGAACGATGTTTAACTGTGCTGCAGCTGTTTGGGATCAAGCTGGAGCATCTACACCGCAATTAAACAGCCCCTTAGCTTAGCCTGAGCTCCGCAAGCCTGGGTCAGCTGACACAGGCCAGCCACTGTGGCTCAGAGGCAGGGCCGGCGCAACCCATTAGGCGACCTAGGCGGTTGCCTAGGGCACTACTATTTGGGGGGCGCCGGCGCCCCGGCCGTCCGTGGAAATTTGGGGGCGGGACCTTCCGCCACCGCTGTTGGGGGCGGCATTTCGGGGGCTGGACCTTCTGCCGCCTAGGGCGCCGGAAAAGCTGGCGGCGCTTCTGCTCAGAGGAAAACCCTCTGCAATTACCAGGGTTTGTGTCACGCAGCCTCAAGATTGCCTGGGTGCACCAAGACAAACCCCAAGTGCCCCGAGCTAACACGACACTCTGGAGCTATCAGCCTCCTACCTGTGTGCTCACCGTGTGCTTCAGAATACAGAACACGCTACATCACGGCTCCTGCGTCTCACCTCTGAATAACAAGCCCGCAAAAGCCCCCTGCGCATGTTGCACGAGACATTTCTGTTCCCCTGTGCGCCAACCTCTGCAGGCGTGGGGGCAGGAGGGGAGGAAATCAGGCAAGCGTGTCAGCATCTTGGGGCCGTTCTGTGTTTGTACAGCACCAAGCACAGACACTATTGCAATAAAATATAATCATAATGTGGCTTTGGTTAGTAACTCTTAGCCCAGTAGCAATTTAAGGGCCCAATCCTACAAACACCACCTCGGTGGGACTTCTGATAGCAAGCTCTGCTCCTGCTAATAAAGGCTTTCCAAGGTTATCCCTTAGCAGGAAACACACACATGCGTCCATGGCTTTGCAACGAGTTGCAGATTACTTGATTCTTTGTTTGTTTTTTTAAATTAAAGCTCTGTTGGCTACAGACAATATTTATTTTTAAATGGAACCAGGTGTTTTTCTCACCCATCTCATCGATATTAATACAAGCACTTGGTATATACATGGAAAACACTTCCCATTTCTTCAGAATCCATTCAGACAGGGGAGGAGTGGTATCTTTTTCTAACACGTTGCTGCTAGCTTCTTATTGATTAAATACAAATAGTGATAACACGGCACCGAACACTTTTTTGAAAAAAACAGAGGGTCTCTTGCCTCTGTCGGCAGAGCTCATTGCAGACACCAGGGGGTCCCTCCATCCCACCCCCATCAGTCTTCCAGTGTGCCCCTGGGCATCCCCCTCTATTTCGGGCACTGGTTGAGCTATAGGCAATTGCAGAGGTGCTTGGAACTTGCTAAACAGAAGGCCGGGGCACCATTTGTTCCCCCATTTTTCCCCTTTCCACTTCCTGATTTCCCTCCAGATCAATAGGGTTCTGTTCATTGATGTCTAGAACATTCCCTGAAATTGTGGCATTGATCAAATGTGGCATTCAAAAGTTATCACATTACAGACAGGCAGAGAAATGCCATTGAGTTGAGTTCATGGCCTCAGCTGATAATGGCCCGATCTTCCTGTAGAGAAAAAAACATTCAATACAGCAATAAGCCGATAAAATACTTGGAAGGATTTCATCCTGTTTCCTAGAAGCACTATGTCTAGCTATGTATATACCAATACTACTGTGGAAACCAAGAATAAGTACATAGAATCATAGGACTGGAAGGGACTTCGAGAGGTCATCTAGTCCAGTCCCCTGCACAGTCACTCGTGGCATTATCTAAGTATTATCTAGACCATGACAGGTGTTTTTCCAACCTGCTCTTACAAATCCCCAATGATGGAGATTCCACAACCTCCCTAGACAATTTATTCCAGTGCTTAACCACCCTGACAGTTAGGAAGTTTTTCCTAATGTCCAACCTAAACCTCCTTTGCTGCAATTAAAGCCCATTGCTTCTTGTTCTATCCTTAGAGGTTAAGAAGAACAATTCTTCTCCCTCCTCCTTGTAACTATCTTTTATGTACTTGAAAACTGTTATCATGCCCCCCTCTCAGTCTTCTCTTTTCCAGACTAAACAAACCCTCTTCCCTCAGAGGTCATGTTTTCTAGACCTTTCATCATTTTTGTTGCTCTTCTCTGGACTTTCTCGAATTTGTCCACTTCTTTCCTGAAATGTGGCGCCCAGAACTGGACACAATACTCCAGTTGAGGCCTAAGCAGCATGGAGTAGAACGGAAGAATTACTTCTATGTCATGGCTTATTTTATTTTCACTTGTTATTTTCAGCCACCTAGCGGGGACTGGAGGGAGGGGGCAGGTATTTTGTTTGGGTAGCCAGCAACATTACTGTTTAAGCTGAAGCCACTAGTGGGGATATTTTACTACAGGAAGATGCCTTGTTATGGAGGTAGAAATGTGTGCTCATGGAAGGTGGATATTAATTTGCCTTCTGGATGTGGGCATGGCATGAAATTTTCAAAAGCGTCTACGTGATTTATAAACCGAAACCCTATTGTCAAAAGTGACTGAGGCCGTTTAGGAATCTAAAATTGCATTGACTTGGAATGAGACTTAGTCTCACAAGTGCGTAAGTCACTTTTGAAAATGGGACTTGACCTTCTACATTGCTTATGTGCTTTTGAAAATTTGACCCTAGCAGCCAGATTTTTAAAGGTATTTAGGCACCTAAAGATGCAGATCGGCACCTAGCAGGATTTTCAAAAGCCCCAGACTCCTCCTGGGAGTGCTTAGGTTGCTTTTGAAAATGTTACTCATTGTCATTTGATGACATGACTAAGTATGGTTACAAGACACAAGATCGGGGTGGAATCCTGGCCCCACTGAAGTCAATGGGAATTTTGCCACTGACTTCAGGGGAGCCAGGATTTCACTTACGTCCAGGTGAAACGTGCAGTGACCATTGGTAGGATCCAACCAGTTTAAACGCCAAGGCCATTAAAATCCAGTGATCCATCCTGGTCTCACATCACCAGAGATGCTATAAAATTACAGGCAGGGGGAAATGGCTGTTCAGTTGCCGAGTATTTTTGGTCCTTTGCACGCTAAATTGTGAGCCGGTCATGCAGCCTGTGCCCTCTTAGCCCTTGGCATGACCTACCTGCATTCTGAGTCAAGACACGGGAGGAAAGCCGCCACTGCCAGGCTGCTCCTGCCTGGCCCACCCAGGTGAGCAAGAAGTTAGCAAGGGGATTGGGTATAGCCTTGATTCCTCTTCCCCCAACCTGTCGGCCAGTGCAGGTGAGCTGACGTGGAGGGGGAAGCAGGGGCCAAACCGTGAGTCTGCTCTGCTTTTGAGCCAATGCAAGTATGTGCCGCCCCTTCCTCGGAGTAGATTGCAAGGGGTCAGTCTAGACCACGGTCCTTGATTTTCCATTAAACTTCTATCGTCCAACTTACTGTACGGCTTGAAGAGTCGCCTACATTTACAGAGAATTCTGGCCTCTTCTGCTCAGATATTTTTGCCCTCTACCTAAGAAAATCATATAGATCACGGACCTCAGTCTCAGAAGCCGGACACACCAGACTTAGCCGTGCAGTGTTCTTTTGCGGCTGTGTTTATGACTGAGGCTATAGCTCAACATGGTGTAGCTCCGCACGCCAGCAGCAGTGCACATTAGCAAAGTTACCCATCAACAGTCACGCAACGTCATAACAAAGCGCGAGAACCCAACGTAAGTTTCGCCTCATGGAGGTGGATGCGTGGAATAGGATGGGGGAGGTTTCCGATCTTTGCTGCTGCTGTTGATCTGAAGGCAGGTGTTCCCCATTCTGGAGGAACGTGGCGAGAATCAGTTTGTGCACCGCAGATGGCATCTTCCGAGTGGAAAAGGGTAGGAACTTCAAAGCTTCTGTAGAAAGACCCCAAAATACCAGGACCTGTGATCGCATCATGCTCATGAATTGCTGGTGCCTTTGTTCTTTGTTCCCTCCAGAGTTTGGGCGTGCTGTGGGAGACACACACAGCCGAGATAAAGATTTTGTGAAGCACAGCTGGCCTGATCTATTGCCCCCTGAAGTCAAGGGGAATCTTTCCTCTGACTTCCAGTTAAGGCAGGAGCCTGCAACAGTGGAACAGCCAATTACGCTTTTGCACAACCGATACGTACGTAGCTCATGTTTGCCACATCAATGCTTTGCATCCCTTTGTACGAGACTGTGATTCTCTGCTGAAATTATTAGCGCCCGGCCAGCCAAATATTTCACAGTGAGTCACATTCATTGCACATTCAGCCTTCTCTTTGTTCCTAACTCAATCCCAAATCCTGATCCTGGTTTCTGGCTGAATTAACTATTTTTGGCCTATAGTTGTTCATGATCACTCATCTATTATTTATTACTTGTGGCCTGTGATTGGTCATTTATGTCACATGGTATTGTTTCTTCTCCTTTACTTGACAACGGACACTTTTAAAATGGGAGAATACCTAATACTGAATGCTAGAGCTAATTGGGAATTTTCCTTCTGGATGAGTTTTCAACAGAAAAGGCAGTTTTCTATTTTCCTAGGGAAAATTTCATCCATCAGGAAAACCAAAAACTAGTATTTAATTTTGGGTTGGTTCCACCCGAATTCAAATATTTTGTTGTTGAAATGAACCCAAAACATTTTGTTTCAAATCAGTTGAATGTTCAACTGCATTTTCCCATGGTGGCGCATCCCCTCATAGACCAGGATCCCTGGATGGACTACATCTCCTATGATGCAGCGCCATCTAGTGGTACGGTACAGTATGGGAGCCACATGGTTGAAAGTGCATCATGGGAAATGTAGTCCTAGGGATGGAAATGCCCATTTTTGCTTGACTCTTGGGAATATTGTTTTCTACGAAATTCACCCCATCCAGTCTCAGAAAAAATGCCCATTCCCCCTCACCCAGAGCCTGACTGTCCTCTCAAGCATACCCCCACCACCTGCCTGGCCCATGAGCCCCTACACCCACTCCTCCCAGGAGCCTGCCTTTACAGGGAACCCCCACCACCATTCCCTCTCCGGACTCCCTGACTCCCCCACCCTGGCCCTTACCCCTCCTTGCCGGTGAGCCTCCGGTCTGTCCATCCCACTTCCCGCTCCCTGGTGCTGAGAGGAACAGGAGTCTCAGTCACCGCAGCGGCACATTAAGGGCCCAGCACACTGTGTGGGACTGAGGTGCTGCACCAACAGCATTCCCAGCAGCCACGTGATCCACACGCCAATCGCTGTGTGGCCCCCGAATGTGCACGCAGCAACAGTTGCCAGTTGCAATGTGCCAGGGTTTTTTTTCACGTGTAACTTACCATTTGTGGCCCAGGACTATGCCAATTTACACCAGCTAAGGATCTGGCCCCCTCTGAGCAACGAAATACTACAGAGCAATTTAAAAGGCTTCTCTTCAGAGTCACCGACCTTAGGCAGGTGCTATTCGAGGTGTTTGTTTTACCTTGTTGTATACGCACCACGACCATGACCACTATCCAAGCTTCAGTACACACAGGGATTGGCAGTGATGAGTTCTTTCTTGTTCATCGGCTCAGCGTCAGAATCTGGCAAGCTCGTAATGTGTTTATATTTATTGCTGGATGATCTCTGAAATAATGAAAAAGCACACGAGGATCTGTTCACTTTTCAAAGCGTGAAATGGCAAAGCACATGCTCCTTCCTTCTGTGTCAGTTTCTGGGACTCCATTGGAAAGCGGAATCCCACTTGGGAAATGGTATTGTGCTGATTTCAATGTAAAAGCTTCTTAAAGTGAATTTCATGTAAGTTGGGACTGGGGCAGCTCACAGCAGATTGCTACGTTATCCAGATAAGTGTCACTAGACATACAGTATAACACAGCTGGGCTTGTATTTCGTTCACTGGAGTAGGATTCAAGAGATTTGCTCGGACCACTTGAGAAGGCAGATCAGGAGTGTCTGTTCTCCCTGTCTCAGAACACGAGAACAAGGGGACGTTGAAGGAAGCGAAAAGGTGGGAAACTCAAAACTGAAGAAATGAACTACTTTTCCACACTGGAAGTGATTAAACTGTGGAACTCGCTGCCACAGGAAGCCATTGAGACCAAAAACTTACCAAGATTCAAAAAAGGGATTGGACATTTCTGTGCTTGTCAAGAATCTCCAGAGTTATCATAGTTACTGACAGCAAAAATCTTGGCCGGGATATTAAACCTCCTGGCTCAGGGCTGAAGTTATTGTCTAACAGGATGAGTGCTATGTGGGAGCAGATTGTCCCACTTCTGCTTATTGTGCTGTTCTTACACCTGGCTCTGCAGCAGCTGGTGCTAGCAATTGTCAGAGAGGGATACTGGGCTGGATGCACCGGGAGCCTGAGCCAGACTGGCAAGTCTTATGCTCCTACTTCCTGACCCCGCGTTAGCATTGTGAGGATCAATCCATGACTGTCTATGAGCTGCTCATGCATTACAATAGTGGGGTCCTTGCAAGTGCCTAGATAGAAAATGCAGAATGATACCAATTAACTCGTTGCACTTTTCTAGCGCTGCTCTGCTGAGGACTCCACACTATCATTGAGCCCCACAACCCTCTTGTGCGCTTGGGAAGGGTAACTCTCCCCTTTTACAGGTGGGGGAAACTGAGGCAGAAGGTGGTGACTTGCAACGTGCCAAGCCATGGTCAACAGCTGGTGGAAAGGAGTCGTGTGTGAAGGTTCCCATCAAAGAAACAGTCACCCATGGAGCGGAGGGGCCAGCACAAGGCCTAAATTCTGCTGAAATGCCCCTTAATCCCGTAAAATTCCTGAATTCTAATCCCAGTTTACACTAGGAATTGAGGGGCGCATAAGCCTCATGCTGACCCCCCCATAGGGCGGCAAATTCCATCCTTTGTGATGCCGAGGCAACCAGAGACTTGGATGATGGTCGCAAACGTCCCCACGGCGTTCCTCCCCTCCCACGCGTATTTCCCCAGCAGCCTGGGGAAAGTTACCTTGGCAGGAGACGGCTCCTGCTGGACCAACTTCTTAAACTCGCACCTCCGGAACTGCTCTGATTCGCGGCCCCTTCTGGAGTTGCCCTGGTAGCTGTCAATCATATCTGCGATGGCCTTGATGAGGTTAGACATCCCGGGGTGATGGTGCAGATCCTGACAAAAACAGGGGGGAGGAAGGGATCATGATTCAATCCTTATGAACCCAGTACAACCTTCGTTTGGGGGGCTGGCTCTTGAGAGTCATTGTGGGTGTTGCTCAATGGGCAGTGGAGGGCAAAGGAGCAAACAAAAGAAACAGGATGGAAAATAATGCTGGAAATATCTTCTCCCCTGCTGTTAATAGCTGCTCTTAATTAATTAGCCTCTTACAGTTGGTATGGCTACTTCCACCTTCTCATGTTCTCTGTCTGTATACATATCTTCGTACTGTATGTTCCATTCTATGCATCCGATGAAGTGGGCTGTAGCCCACGAAAGCTTATGCTCAAATAAATGTGTTAGTCTCTAAGGTGCCACAAGTACTCCTGTTCTTTTTGCTATGTATTAAGCGACTCTGTCTTCTGCGGCATTGAGCAAGATAAGTAGAAATAAAATGGATCCAGAGAGGGGTGACCAGAATCAGGAAATGCATGTTCTGTATGCAAGGGCTGCGTTCAGACAACAGAACACAAAATGGTTTTCCCATCCCATGAGAATTTTCGAGATTTCAAAAAAAAATTCCCATCCCAAAGCAGGACTAAAAGATGAAATCGCAAAAAAAGATTCATGAACCAATATTCTGGGGGGAAACATTCAGACTGAATCAATTGAAATGTTTCATTTCAGTCATTTCAAAACATTTTGTTTTGAAATTGACTGTTTATAATGGTTTTCCTTTTTTAACAAAAAATCTATAAATTAACTAAATTTTCAGAAAGAAAAGACATTTCCAACTGAAAAAATGATTTTTTTTTAATTTAAAAAATGTCAAAACAAGATACTCAATACGTTCAATTTTTTTTTCAGAATGTTTTCGTTATCAGGAGATTCATCAAAACCACCCCCTTTCCCACAAACAGGTGACAAACTGACGTTTTTGTCAGAAATTGTATCAGAGAAATGTTTTTGGAAAAAGCGTCGTCGGAAAGTTCCCCCCCAGTTCTATCTCAGGCCTTCCCAGTTTGCATCGATGCTGTGGCTGCAAGGGAGGGGGTCCCTTCACCTACACAGAATCGGCCAGTCCTGGCAAGCTGTCAAACCAGACCCTATCTTCTTCTCTGAAGCGGCCAGCAGAACTGATGGCATATGAGAACTCCCACTCATCACAGCCGGGAGCGGGACGCCCAGCTCCGTTCACGGCTTGATACTTCATGTGCCTGTTGTCTCTGCGTTATGCAATCCCCCAGAGGAAAAGGCAGGTTATGACTCAGCCGATGTGAGTGAAGCTTAGACATTCTGCATGCTAAAAATTGTGCAACACTGCAGCCCATGTTGCTCTTGCAACACTTATACTTTGTTGTCCTTTGATCTTTATCTCCTATCACCAGGGCTTACACTTGGGTTAAAAGGCGTCTAATTCCCTTAGCATCTTCAAAACACTCGCACGGGTTTAACTAATCCGCTCTCCCAACATCCCGGGAAGGAAGGTATTATTTTCCCCATTTTACAGGCTGGGAAACCGAGGCACTGAGAGGTGAAGTGACTTACTCAAGGCAGCACAATCAGTCGGTGTCAGAGCTAGGAAACGAACTCAGGAGTGCTGACGACTAGCCCGAGGCTCTGTGCACTCGGCCTGGCTGTGCAAGTTACACCAGGAATTAGAAGCTTGTTTCAAGGGAAAGAATCCCAGAGAGACTTACCCAGGTCACCAGTCCACACCAGCGAAGAGCAGCAGACAGGGATGGTGACAGCAGCTCTGTGCAAACGCAGTGCAGCCTCCCTTCCCGAGGAGGAGGAAGGTGATTTTTTCTCCTGGCCAAACCTGCTCTCCAGCTGCATCTCTCTAAATTACTCCACTTCCCGACGGCGCCCTCCCTCCTGATTATATGTGGGGCCAGGTGTTTCAGACGTTGCCCGGGGAAAGGTGTCAGGGCAAAGGGGTTAAGGACCTTGGAGGTTAACAACAGGAGGGCGGGTGACTCCCAGTGGTAGTCTTTCCTGTGGTGACTGGGATGTAGCTGTTGTTAACCTCAGGTCCTCCAAGGACCCAGAGGACATTCAGTCACCACAGGAAAAACTCCCTCTTGCTGGAGCAGGGGTAACAAAGTGACTCAGAGTCACCGAACGGTCACACCCAGATCCTGGAGTCAAGTAATGACAAAAGAATCTCAGCTTTTTTTTTTTTTTTTTTAAGTAAGCTTCCCATCTTCATGGCTGCAGAGCACAACTGGAAACTGTGGCTTAAAAAACAGAAAATGAATATAAATTACCCAAGATTTTATTAGTAGTTCTTAAATCTCATGATTTATTAAGCCAATCTTGAGATTTTTTTAGGGCCCGACTCATGATTTTTGACTATAGGGGGTTGGCAGAGCTGGTCAGACCTGTGCCAGCAGATCCATGCTGATTTGCCTGCCGCTGGACTTTGCTTGTGGGCAGGAGCTGTTAGTGGAGCCATCACACCAAAATTAAACGGACAAGCCGTCGAAACTAGAGCGGGGTGAATAATGGGGCTTTTCAGTTTGTTGGCAATTTCAAAAAGTGGGGGGGAAAAAATTGCTTTGGGTCAGACTAAAACCGAAAATGTTTGAAATTTCTGGCAAATCGCAACGCTGGGGGGGGAAATAATTTGAGAATGAACAAAACATTTTTGTTTTGATTTTGACCAATTTTTGATGCTTTTTAAAATCAGATTAAAAGATTTTTTGAAACAAAACATCATTTCAAACTGAAGAGTTGACACATTTTCATAAGGGGGAAGGGATAGCTCAGTGGTTTGAGCATTGGCCTGCTAAACCCCAGGTTGTAAGTTCAATCCTTGAGGGGGCCATCTGGGGATTGGCCCTGTTTTGAGCAGGGGGTGGGACTAGATGACCTCCTGAGGTCCCTTCCAACCCTGATATTCTATTCCAGGGGTAGGCAACCTATGGCACTCGTGCCGAAGGCGGCACGCGAGCTGATTTTCAGTGGCACTCACACTGCCCGGGTCCTGGCCACCGGTCCGGGGGGCTCTGCATTTTAATTGAATTTTAAATGAAGCTTCTTAAACATTTTAAAAACCTTATTTACTTTACATACAACAATAGTTTAGTTATATATTATAGACTTATAGAAAGAGACCTTCTAAAAATGTTAAAATGTATGACTGGCACGCGAAACCTTAAATTAGAGTGAATAAATGAAGACTCGGCACACC
>QXTE01000461.1:130529-224379 GCA_003942145.1 Platysternon megacephalum
TATATTATAGACTTGTAGAAAGAGACCTTCTAAAAATGTTAAAATGTATGACTGGCACGCGAAACCTTAAATTAGAGTGAATAAATGAAGACTCGGCACACCGCTTCTGAAAGGTTGCCGATCCCTGTTCTATTCTATGATTTTGAAACAAAATGTTTTGATTTTTTTCAGAAATTTGGGGTGGAGTTTTTTTCCCCAAAAATGAACAAGTCAACGAAACTGATGCCAAGCTGTGGAACGTTTCATGCTCACTGACCATGTCCTTGTCGCCAAAAGAAGTTTTGGCCTAAAAATTTCACCCAGCCGTCATTGAAACTCAGTCAACAGACTTTTGGATGCCCGAGGCGTATCCTGGTAACCTACTAATGCAAAGTGGCTGGTGGCTTCATTTTTAATCTTATTTTTTATTATTATTATTATATTTGTTCATAGTTTCATAGAATTTAAGACCAGATCATCTAGCCTGGCCCTCCTGTATATCACAGACTGTTATATTTCACCCAGATACCCCCTATTAAGCCCAAATTTCAGTTAGCTCAACACACCACTGGAGGTTTTTAAGACCAGGTTGGACAAGCCCCTGTTAGGGATGCTCTAGGTTTACTTGGTCCTGCCTCAGCACAGGGGCTGGACTTGATGACTTTACAAGGTTCCATCCAGCCCTGCGTTGCTGTCATTTCAGTCCTCAGGAAACTAAACTGTGGGCCCCACAGGCAGAGAACAGGAGAGACCACGGTTCCTGCAATTCCTGAGACCCCTGCAATGGCACAGCAGGAATTGATTAGGTGAGAAAATGTTGGTCGGGAAGGGGGGCACTACCCCAGATTTTGGAGGTGTTTCCATCTGGGTGGTTGGTTTATTGTGAACGCAGGCACGCTTTTTGCAAACTTCAAATCCAGGTTTGGATTCCACCCCCTCTTCCCTCTCTCCTCGCCGCCCAGCCAGAATCCAGGCACGTTTCATTTAGGGTGACGAGGCAGCAAGTGTGAAAGATCGGGACAAGGCGCTGGGGGTAATAGGAGCCTATATAAGACAAAGGTCCAAATATCGGGACTGTCCCTATAAAATCGGGACATCTGGTCACCCTAGTTTCATTGGAGCTGAAGAATTCGTTCAGGGAGCAGGGATGTGGTCAGGGTTTGACAGGGATGGACTTCTGGTGGCCGGTGAGGACAAGAGGCTGCTGACTTCAGCAGCAGTGTTGGGAGCCAGCAGGGCAAGGAGACACAGATTAGCTTCAGAACCAAATACAGGAGAACCTCAGAGTTACGAACACCTCAGCACGGAGCTTGTTCATCACTCTGAGCAAAACGGTCTGGCTGCTCTTTCAAAACTTTGCAACGGAACATTGACTTAATACAGCTTTGAAACTTTCCTATGCAGAAGATGCTTTTAAAATGCTGCTTTCCCTTTATTTTTTTAGTAGTTTGCATTTAATTCAGCACTGTGATTGCGTCCTTCCGGTTCCCACTGAGGTGTGTGGTTAACTGGTCAGTTCGTAACTCTGGTGTTCGTAACACTGAGGTTCGTTCTACTGTAAAACCTTTGCAGGAGAGTGAGGCTAAAGCAGGCACTGCCCGAGCCGAAAATCAGAGCTACACAAGCTGAGCACGTGGTTCGAATACAGCCTCTGTCACTTTATTTACAATTCTTTATGGGCTTTGCTCTGGGCTCCCTTTCGTGGGCCGCCCACATGTGGTACCTGCCCCATCCCAGACAGAGCACACAATGACCTCAGCTCAGAAATGCTTCCATCCCTGAGTCCTCGCCTCTGGCCCAGTGGATCGGATAAGAAAATGCACCGTGCTGAATTTCAGTGGAACCTAGAGATTAGAGGGGGCGGGGGACTGATAGTCAGGACTCCTGGGTTCTACTCCTAGCTCTGGGAGGAAAGTGTAGACTAGGGGTTAGAGACCAGCTGGGGAGTTAGGACTCCCTGGTTCTAGTCTTGCTTCTTTCATTGGTTCGCTGTGTAATCTTAAGAAAGTCAATGACCTTGAGTTTACGCATCTGTAAATTAGACCTACATCCCAGCAAGAGTGTAGGTAGGGTTAATTAACCGTTCATAAATCGCTGTGAGATCGTCAGCTGAGGTGCAAAGCAAGATGAGCTCATCTATCGCATTGTTTTTCCCGCTAGCCCGTGTCCTTAATTACGCCAAGTTTGTTTTGCTGATTTCTCAGCTTCGTAATTAAACAGATGAGGGAAGCTGGAAACACTCAGTGCCTGACCCTGCATCACCACTGGTCTTCGTGCCTTAAATGAGCCTTAAACCTTGCACCAGCTCCTCTGCTCTGGACTGAATTTCACCCAAATATAATTTAAAAAATTATTGCTACAGGCCACATTCTCCGCTGCAGCAAGATACGCTTGGTGCAAGGTGGAGAGGACAGTCAGGAGCCAGTGATCTCCCTTGAATTCTCATGCTTCCCCAGACCCAGCCTTGACATAAATTAGAGCAGTCTAGGGGCTGCTCTAATTAACCGCAGCTGGCTATGGTCTCTAAGGGCCAGATTTTTAAAGTATTTAGGTATCTAGGAGGATTTTCAGAAGCAACAAGGTGCCTAAAACACATTGAAATCAATAGATTTCAGGTGCCTGAGCAATCAGCAGAAGAATTTGCTCTGTTGGTCTGACACCAGGTCAGAATTTCAACACGGGGACTCTCAACTGGCTGGATGCCGCCAGATTGCTTCCCCCGTGCATTGCTCAGCAGACAGAACTGGGGCTGAGAATCCAACCCAAAACATTTAAGAGTCAAACGATCTCTCTATATATACTAAGCACATGAAAAGCGCTGGATCCCTCAGCCAGCATCCTCGGCTTCCAACAGCCACGTGCGCCATTCACCAGGCTGGTGGTGCTCAGTGTTTATAATGCGGCCACATCTTGAGGACGTTGCGGATGGGCTGCCCAGGAGAAATGGTATTGCTGACGTCCCCGTGGGCCATGAGGAGGTAGTCAGAAGACAAGTAGCCATTCTCGACAGCGAAGTGGAGCAGGTGCTTCAAAGCTATCCAGGCCGCTGCGTTGGGAGACCTTCCTGAAAGAGACCAGGAAGGGATTTGGCTCAGAGAACCTGTCCGGCTTCACCTCCTGGGGGCTGACTCGGGACAGGCCCCATGAATCAACATAACTTTTTCTGAGCAGGTGCTCAGGAGAGAGATGGGGAGGAATGGGGAAGATGGACCGCTTGGGTTCATTTCACCAAGGGGCCAGTGAAATATACGGAGTGTAATCACCAGCCAGCTCCTCCATCCCACCCACCCACCCCCCCACCCCCCACAAGTGATGCAGAGGGCTATGCATGGGTCATGGGGAGGAGGTCTGGAACGCAGGACAGGCACCAGGCTGATGGAAGGGACCAAGCAGGCAGATATCCTAGGAGCCTACCCTCACCCCAGCAAGGTCCTGTCCCTTTTGGCTTGTGGCTGCACATGAGCTGGGCTTAAGCTCTTTGTGTTTGTACAGCGCCTCGCACAATGGGTGGAGTTCACCTCTCGTGCGTTAGGCCTGATGCTGTCTCCCAACACGGGGCTGAACTTGACCTTTGGCTGGGAGATCCTCAGATCAAAAGCTCTGCACCCCGTATCAATTCCTATTGAATATGGCTGTCAAATGCCCAAATCGATTCAACAAAATCTCCACAGCCACTGGGAGCGTCCAACTTCTGCAGTGACCCCTATCGCCGAGTCTCTGAGCCATGGGAAAACGGGAGCCAAGAAAGTCACTTACCTGTAAAGTCGCCTATAAAGGCAATGCCCAGAGAGATATCATTGTAACCATAAGTGTGAGCGCCTTCTGTATTCCAGCCCCTGCCTTCGTACACCTTCCCATCCTCACCAATCAGGAAGCTGCAGGGTGGGAAAGGAAATATTTCTAATCCAAAATTTGCCATCAGTACTACAGCTGAGGTTTTCACCTTAAGGCTGCCTAGAGAGCCAGACATCTAATTGCCATTCGTTTTAACCAGAATTCTACCTTTATAGCGCCGCCACCCGTCACCCTGCTATCATTGGTATCCAAACAGCAAAAGCAGGTTTGGAAGATCGCAGGTAAGGATCTGAAAAGCAGAGCTGGGCGAAAGTTTCTGAACAAGTTTCTGAACATTTTATGAATAGAAACGTCATCATTTATTTATTTTTGTAACGTCACCAAAATATTTTCATAGAAATGCGTGGGGATTTTCTCCCTGCCCTAGCGCTGCTTGGAATTTTGTTGACGATTGAGATATTTTGACATTATTTTGAAATTCTGAAATGTCAACAAAAAATAAAAAAATGTTGGCTAAGTCCCACTAATTTTTTGTTTGTTTGTTTGTTTGCATTCCCCAGCTCTGCAGGTGAAACATTCATTTTCTTTGCAAGTGTTTTCTGGATGGGAGGGGGGAATCTTTATTCTTGAGGGTAGATGCAATGCTTTTTTTAAATAACAAAAACATTAAATGAGTTGAATCCTTTGCTATAGATTCATGGTGATTAGTTAAAAAAAATAAGACCAACATTCCCAAAGCTGGGAGCCTACAGTAGCTTATTTAGCTGCCTAAACATGGATTTAGATGCCTAATTCTAGGCTTTCACATTTGAAAACATTGGCTTATATTATTCAGCTTTCTTGTGCTTTTTCTTCATCTCTTGACCAGAACCAGCTTGAGTGAAAAGCAAAAGCTACTGCACGAAGCAGGTTATGTGCATTAGCGACACTACTGAGCATGTGCGAATCGGAGCGATCTTACAGCCTGATCTTGCAAAGGCATTAAGCATGTGCGTGACTTCATGCACGTGAGTAATCGCTTGATGCTAGGGCACATGCGTACGTTTCCGCTGGATCGGGGCCCAAAGAATGGCTTTTTGCCTCTTACTTGTAGGCAATGTTGCACCAGCCCTTGTTGTTCATGTGGTAATGCTGGATATTCGTCATCTGCTGGTTGCATTCAGCACCCGTTTTGCAACTGCTGCCGGCCGTGTGGAGGACAATGACGTACCCAGTCTGTACTGCCTTGAGAGGCGAAGAGCAGTTGGCGGGTCGGCCGCCCCATTTGCCTGGGGTGACAATGCGAAGGCAGAGGAACCCTGAAGGGAGAAAGAGAAAGATGAACCAAAGGGATGCAGCCGCCATCAGCCTCAGGCTGCGTCACTGCCTGGGCCAGCAGTGCTCTCTGAACGCCCCGTCACGCCGTAGCCAGATAGTTTCGATGTCCAATGGATAATCCTGTCTTGGGGCCTATTTGTGGAACCCGTGTGTAAGCTGAGCGGCCCAAGTACCAATTCTTGGGATTCAGTCTTGCATGTTCCTTTGCTTCCTCCAATTCCCTGACATAAAATCCCGCTATAAGTTACTGACATTTCAGTGACTGTCACTACCAAAAAGTTTAAGACACCCCTAATAGCCTTCCTAATTGCTCCATTCTGGGCAGCTTCTCCTTTGGATAACTTTGTGCCTCGTACCCGGCTGACCAGACCTGCATTGCTACATTACTATTCTTGCTTTAGATAAGGCAAAACCGAGGGCGGTGAAGTGACTTGGTCTCGGTCAAACACCGAGAAACTGGTAGAGACAAGAACAGAACCCACTTCTGCTGGCTCCCACCCCAACGCTCTGCCTGCCCATGCCAAGTAACTGAAAGAATTGTGGGTAAGATAAACCCTGGACTCACCCCACGAGACAGCACACAGAGCACAGAGGAACACAGCCAGCCTGAACATCCTGTGGAGCCTTCGGTTAAAATCTCCAAGCAAGAAGCATGACAATGACCTGGGAACAAATATTGTACTTTACACCAGGAGAAAAAAAATTCTAGTGCTCCAAGGAGCAAAATCAATGCAGGGAAAGAAACTGACAAATGATGAAGTCCAAAACACAGAGCCACGTTGTCGGCGGCGTGGCCGGATGGACATCAGCGGAGTTACACCAGGGATGGATTTCCCCCCCTTGTGTTTCGCCCCTGATCGTAACCTAGAATTCGGATGCGCACGGAGAGGCAGCTCAAGGCCCAGGCTTCCCTTCCACCTTCCAAACAGGGCTTGAGTGATGCATGGACCTTCTGCCCACTGGGAGAATTTCCCCCCAAGTTCCCAAGCCAATGCAAGTGAGATTATAGCTAGTGATAATAATGTTGATGTTTGTGATTTGCTGTATGGACCAGAGGTACCTACGGGCCTCCAAAGACATAAGACATGACAAACATTAATGGCAACAGGACCTAGGTATATTCCTAGGGCTAGAGAAGAAAACAACTCTATCAACCCAACAGCCTTCCTGTGTGTAAACAACCAACCCACATGCCCCCCTCCATTAGGGTGGAAACAAACATCTCATCAGTCTGGCTTGGCAGGATGCTGAGAATGCACCAGGACATAGTTTGGAATGCTAGTTATTGATGGTATCATGGTAGCACCCAAAGGCTCCAGCTATCATCAGGAACCTGCTGTGCTAGGAGCTGGTCAAACCCATAGGAAAACACAGTCCCTGCCCTTGGGCCCTGCTTTATAAAGGTATTTAGGGGTTCTCAGCTCCGCGTTGCGACACCTCCTTGACTTCGGAGCCTCTGCCTTGCTTTCAACAGCCCGTCAAAAACATTAGAAAAACAACTTGGGGAAAATTTGCAAAATGTCAACGTTGTTTGTGTTCAGCGGGGTTCAGAGTAGATCCATTTTCTATTTTTTTAGCAACATTTTTCATGGCACTTTGAAGCAAATCGTTACTGAAATGTACCAAAAACCTGGCTTCTGGTCAATAAACATTCGTAAAGCAATTCTAACTCGTGACATTTTTCACAACAAAAGAGAAACCTTCAATAGTGTCGACTGCTTGAAAACAGCTCCAATCACAGCCATAGAAATAAACCCTTGGCAGGGAGCCTGTGCGATCGGCTCTCGTGAATGTGACCAGGAGTTCTGCAAAGTTTAGAACGCCGGTTTTCGGCGAGGACAGACGCCAGCGCTGATGGCTGGCCTTTCCGATGGGGATCTCGATATGGAATCCACAGGGTTCCACATAGAATGACGCTGTTGAAACAAAGGCGCGATTTCTCTAGTACCTGTGGAGGGGAACGGGCGGATTCTCTAACCTGACTTCAAGTTCTCTCTCTCTCGCTCTCTAAGGATCGGGTTGAGCTGCATGTTTGGAATCAGGGCAGCGCCTAACCCCACAAACCCAACTTCCTGATTCTCTGGCTCATCCTCCCAGCCCTGCCTTATTTCATTCCTTCCTGCTGGTGACTCAGGCACTCCCCACCCAGTCTAGGCCCTTACTGGGATGGCAGCACCCTGCTATTTGTAATGCGTTTATCCTCCCCTCCCCATCGCGAGGCGGGACAGGGCTGTTAGCTCCATTGCCCAGAAGAGGAAGTGAGGCCCAGAAAGACTAAGTGACTTGCCCCGGGTCATGCAGGAAATCTGTGCCAGAGCAGGGAGCTGGACTAGGGTCCCCTCTAACCATTGCACTCTCCTTCCTAGCCAGCCAGTGCCACGCCGGCTCACAAGAGGAGTCTTTGCACAGGGCCCAGATCCACCAGCCAAGCGCTCCTGGATGTGGGAACACAATAGCCACAGAGGCTACTGCAACGGCCCCTGGGCTGCCACGCCAGGGATTGAACCGGTGAGGGGCCGGAACTAAAGGCAGGAGCTAAGGTTCCCTAGCTGCTAGGGATGCCTGTCCTCCATGGATCAGACATGGAGGGCAGGGCCCTGCCATGCAAACTCACCAGGGGTTACAAGACAACAGTCCCTGAGCTCTGGTAGCAGCCGTCCCAGTGTAACGCCCCACTTGATAGCTGGATTTCAACCTGAACCCTCTAGCACCATGCCATAGACCATGACCACTTCACCTCCCTTAGCGGGGAGTAGTAGTAGGCTGTTATCCTCTAGTGGACCAGTCACTACTGGGGGGGGTGGGGGCAGGACAAACACTGTGCAAACATTGGGGCTCTGTTCCTGGGATTTCTTCCCATTGACCCTTGTAGAAATCCCTGCACCCGGGCCTGGAACGGGAGGTTTCATTTGGACAGGAAGGGGGAAGTATTCAGGCCGTCTTTTCTGTGGATAAATAAATGGGGTCAGCTGCTAAAGCGCCTGCTCTGCTCGCTAATTAGATGCACTTAGCCCCGGCAGGCGCAGCGTCGCACTCACAGCTGAGCTCGCCTGAATGAGACTCAGCGTGCGGCTCTTGGCGGATGGCGGGAAATGCTCTCTGGGAGCAGCGTGGTGCTCAGATACCGAAGGTCAAATTTCACGCCTGGGCAGGGGACTGGCACGAGGCCTGTGCACCACATAACTCCCCGTGTGGCTGAGACCCCAGCTGCTGCACAGGTCTCTTGGACTTTGCCCACCCTGGGGTAAGAATTGTATATCACGCGGTACTCCTTAACTGCCTCAGTTTCCCCCTAGTTTGGCTGGGATCTTAGCCGCAGCAAGCCTCAACCTTGCAGTGGGGAGATGACCCTGACTCCCATGGGCTCAAGTCCCCGGAAATTCAGGCCTTCCCCATGTTCTTAAACATCTGCAGGAACTTTCTGACTCTCAGCAAGGTAGACAGAGGACTCAGTAACTGGCGCAAATGTAACCAGCTGTTCTTAGACAGGAGCCCTTGTGACCTTCCGAGTTCAAAGCATGAGACACTGCAGCTTCGGCGAAAGGAACAGCAACCGCTGGCTCATAAGTATCTTACACGAACCGGCCACTAGAGGGGACAGAGCCCTCCCGCTGGCATGGGTTATTACACAGATATACCACAGGAGCCCATGACTGGTGCAGGCTGAACGGCTCCATCACATGTGACAGCAACCCTGAGGCTTGCTGAGCCAGGACAGAAAGGGTGGGGGTGGAAATGCCAAAGCAAAACAAAGAGCAAGGGAGCAGCGAAAAAGCATCTAGTATTTACCTGGGTCTTGCTCGAACTCCCCGAGTCTTCGTTCTGCAGGGACAGAGGGATGTGTCTCTTTTTATTGGCTGTGGACGTGAGGGAGAAAGGAGATGTTGAAACAGCACTGGAAGGAAAAAAGTCCCTTGTCCGGGAAATTGTGTGTTGTGATTCAAGAGAGAAGGGTGAGAGCTGAGAAGTGCACACGTCTTGAAACACCGGCTTTGGCGTGGGTGTGGACCATGATGTCACGGACCGGAGGAGAGAAGGGGTTTTCTGTCTGGAACAGAAACAATGAACTGCCAGTCTGTGCAAGGAGCTATATTTATCCTTGAAAAAACAGGGGCTATTTGGGAAGGGTTTAATCAGCTTTTATGAGAAAAACTCCTTCAAAAACAGGAAGAAAATGTCTGTTATTTTGCCTGTTCAATAAAAGCATTAATGGGGCAGTGCAAGAAAACACTGGGTGATTCAGCAGGCATCAGGAAACAAAGAAATTATAATGGTCTATGGATCTTCATAGGCCTTTTAGTGCAACGGGTCTAGAAACACTCCCAGATACAGTCACTTTGACCCAACTGCACTTTCCAAAGATTTGAGATGCTCCAGCACGTTTCATCCATTTTGGCCAAGGTAACGCCGCCGAGTGGGGGCTCGGACCATCGTTAATTAAGGTTCCCATCACTGCCCCCTTCCGGGGAATCCCCATTTTACAGGTTTGCAGGAATACGGTCACACATCTAGCTCTGAGCTGGGCTCAGACGGGTGGCCCAGAGTAAAAGACTCCAGGGTTCATTCCTGGTTCGCTGAGCCAGCAACAGGACACGTTGTGGGAAGAGGCTGGCAGGGCCCATCACCCTCCCTCCTGGGAAGCTGAGCCCAGCTACGCCTGTCTGCCTGAGCCACTCTTCCTGCCAGAGCGCGGACATGGCGGGAGAGAGAGGAAGCTTTAAGCCGCTCCCTGATCCCATTAGCTCGGCCCCAGGCCAGTCCCTTGGTACACAACACAGCAGTCTGAGGGCTGCTCTAAACTCCACTGACTGCCCACTAACGCAGCCACAGATCACTGAGGTGCAGGGATGCCCATGCCACACACCCCTTTCCTCAGCACCCGGCAGCCAAGAAGGGGTTAACAGGTGACACCATGAGAGTTAGCACCCAAGGGCTCCTGCATGCAGGGCGAATCCTCCGCTGGTGGGACCTGGCCCTGCTTGCTCAAGAACAGAGAGGGCTCCACTGGGCTAGGGTGACCAGACATCCCGATATGATAGGGACCGTCCCAATATTAGGGGGTTTGTCTTATATAGGACCCTATTTCCCCCTCCCCCATCCCAATGTTTCACACTTGCTCTCTGGTCACCCTCAGGGCCGGCGCAACCCATTAGGGGCCCTAGGCGGTCGCCTAGGGCACTGCTGTTTTGGGGGCGCCGGCGCCCCGGCCGCCTGTAGAAATTTGGGGGCGGGACCTTCCGCCGCCGCTGTTGGGGGCGGCATTTCGGGGGCGGGACCTTCCACCGCCTAGGGCGCCGGAAGAGCTGGCGCCGCTACTGGTCACCCTACACTGGGCTCTTGTGCAAGGGAGGCCAAAAGGGCTCGGGATAAGACCTATGGGCCCTGATCAAAGGACCTGCATAAGTGAGGAGCTTTAACGTTTCCCTTATAAGTCATGCTGCGCTTAGCACATCAACGCTATAGACAGAGGCCCTCTGCCAAGCACGGCCATGGCTGTATTTTACCACCAGGCGGCAGCAAAAACTTACATTAGTTGCCTTCTCCAACAGGCTGCCACCACCCACCCCTGAGTCTGTCCTGTGTCAGTCCCGTCCCGTTCGTACCACTGTACTGGGAAATGAGCCTGGACTCTGAGTCAGGGCTGGGGCCTAGGCTGAAACAGCAGCTGTGTCTCCAGTAATGTTTTTCCCACTTGCATTCATGTTCTTTTCAGTGGCAATTGGATCATTCATTAAAATCAGCACTTCACACAATAGTAATAAAGGCAGAACGAGGAGAAAGAGGGAGGCTAGATAGATAGATAGATAGATAGATAGATAGATAGATAGATAGATAGATAGATAGATAGATAGATAGATAGATGGGGGTGTATGGGGATAGATAGATAGATAGATAGATAGATGGGGTGCATGGGGATAGAGAAAAGGGGGGGGGCTATATAATAATCCACAGGCTGTTAATGGTGTGTCTATACAGCACGCTGAACCTGGGCCTGTGGGACCCGGGCTTGTGGACAGGGTGTTTCTAAACCCACACTCGAGCATCCGCCCTGCATTGTAAACCTGGGTTCACAATTGCTGGACCCGGGTCTGTGCCGATGTGTCCACACTCCCCCGCGCAGCCCTCCCGACTCAGGTCTGCACTTCAGTTGTGTCCACCCTGCCGAGTGACAGGGCTCGGACTCCAATCACAGCCGGACTCGGGCTCTGACCCACCCCCCTGCCGGGGCCGAGGACCCTGGCTCCTGAGTCCTCACTGACCCAAGACTGTTTTGTGTTTGGACCGAAGTGGGACTTGGGCTCAAACCAGAGTCAGAGCCTGGCCTGAGTGTGCCGTGTAGACGTATGTGGCCGCCCTGCTAGGCCAGCGGTGAGAGGCAGTTTAAGGGAAGCGTTCACCAAGGGGGCCTGGCCTGGTCCTGCGTGCTGGATAAACAGACTCCAGGGCCAGACCGCCAGCACCGTGCAGCGTGGGATTGTTCCCAGAAGGATTCCCGCGGCCCAGGGCCCAGGGGAGGGGTTATTTCTGAAGAGCGCTTTTCTTTGTACTCGTTAAGGATGCTGTTGGCGTGAAACACTTACGATAGGAGCAAGCTACAGAGCTAATCGAGACGCACGGCGGGAGGCAATTCCAATCTGCCGTGGTGTCAAAATTGGGGGGTGTCTCCTGCATGCCTAGAAATGTCTTGTAATGTGCTTGCTCCGCATCCGCCTTGGGACAGTTTCTCTGTTGTTTGAGTAAGTGGATGAAGACAAATCAGATCCTAAAAGAGAACTGGATAAATTCATGGAGGTTAAGTCCATTAATGGCTATTAGCCAGGATGGGTAAGGAATGGTGTCCCTAGCCTCTGTTTGTCAGAGGGGGGAGATGGATGCAGGAGAGAGATCACTTGATCATTGCCTGTTAGGTTCACTCCCTCTGGGGCACCTGGCATTGGCCACTGTCGGTAGACAGGATACTGGGCTGGATGGACCTTTGGCCGTTCTTATGTTCTTAGGATGGGACTGGTGTCCTGACCACATCTATTAGGGAGGACAATCGTTTGGGTTTGGGGCGGGGGTTGGTTTGTGCGTTGGCTTCAGGCTAAGCAGAGACAGCAGCAAGCTGATGGGGCGAGCGAACACCAGGGAAGGACCAGCCCCGGGTGCCCCCAGAGCTCAGTGCCGCTGGGGCATTCCGACCCTCTCTCCAGGAAGGAGCTCAAACGACCGATTGACGAGGAACTGGCGAACTCCTTGCAGGCAAGTGTGGTCCAGCGGCTTCATGGCAGGGTGGAGGGGTGGATGCTTCACCCAGGGTAGAGCAGCATGGCTCTGTTGGCGTCGAGTTACACCAGCTCAGCACCTGACCCAAAGACCAGGGGCCAGCACCTGCTTCCAGTGGCACTGGTGGCACTCCAGAGTCACTCCGCTTAAGTCAGTGGGGTTATTCTGGATTTACAATGATGTAAATGAAAGTAGAATTTGGCCCTTTGCCTGCACTGCGGATGTAGCAGGCCTGATTTGCACCCATGCAAGTGAGATGAGACTCAAGCTCTGAAAGGCCACGCTATGCACCCCTTTGTACCCCTGGAGAGACCTCTCAGAACCACACGAGCAGCTTCCGGCCCAGTTCTGCCCGGGGCTGAGCACACTGCAGCCCTACTGACTTCAACGGGACTTGAAGGCACTCAGCACCCTGCAGGATTGGGCCCTCCGTTGCCCTAGGCAGGGTAAGACGATGGCGGGTCTGACTCTCTGTAGCCCAGCACGTCGTGCGGTCATTTACACCCGTGCAAAGGGGGAGTGAAACCTTATCAGGCAGTGGTGAAGTGGGCCTGGGATCTCTGCGATTTATTGACCTGATCCAAACACCACTGAAAGTTGGGAAAAATCTGAATCCATGTTTGCATCCAAGCTCCACACCCTCTGACTGACAACCGAGGCTTTATGACACCCTTGCAAGCCATGGCACTGTTATAAGCCCCATTTTATGGGTGGGGAAACTGAGGCATGGAGCCATTAAAGCGACTTGCTCAGAAGCAGCACAGAAAACCGGAGCCAGATGTAGAAATCAGTTGTTCTGAGGCTCAGGTCTGTGACCTTAACCACAGAACCACCCTTCCCTCCACAACTGTGCAGTCCCATAGCATGGTGTGAAGGAGGAGAGCGCCTTCCTGACCCTACCTGGAGCTCTGTTCATGCCCTGAAGCATGAGGGCTGGTGACCCACATTTTTTATTCCAGCAGATGCTGGTCTCATGATTCTGGTGAACATCGGATCCATTTCCGAATGGGGTGAGGCGACATTCCTCGACGGTCCCCTGGGGCAATGAACTTCACCGGATAATTGCGCAGTGTGTAAAAGACTCATCTCCTGGTATCTATTTTTATCATCTGCTAATTTCATCAGCTTCCCACTGAGGGACGTGTGTGCGTGTGTTGTTCTGCCGCCACTTAGGCTGGGCGGGGCCCTGAGCCCTTTGCTACTCAGCACTGAAGGAAGCAAGAACGGTGACAAGACATAACGAGGGCCTGATTCTGAGTTACACCCTCGGAGTCACTGCGGCAGGAAAAAAGAGCCTTAAAGTGGCTGGAACCTCCCTGGGGCAGGGGGGCCTCAGCAGCCCACCCTGCTCACTGCCGCTGGCCTGGGGATGGGATCAGGGCTGTGGCCTGGGAGAACCAGAGCACAAATTAGAGCAGCATTAAGGCTGCTCTAACTGACCCCAGGAGCCAGGCAGGGCCTTGGGCCCAAGCTAACCCCCCACACACACACATCCTGCCCCCAGGGCTGGGACCAGGTAGCAGATTTGGGTCCCCGGCGTGCTATGCACCTCAGATCGGAAGCCCGGAGTGGCCAGAGCAGTGACGGTGATGGGGTGGAGGCTACACGAGGAGGGGTTTGGAATGGGCTGAAAGCTGAACGTTACCTCAGGGGATGGATGCATGCAGCCAGCCGGCCTTTCCCCTGACACCCATCAGCCCCTGGGCCCCAGGTGCTCCTCTGACACCTGTGCACCTCCTTCGCCCCCCGTGCATCTTATGCCATGTCAGACAGGGTCAAAAGCCTGACAGAAATCCATGTCTACAGCTTCCCCCCGTCCACTAGGCTGGTCACCCTGTCAAAGGAGCAAACGTAGGCTGGTGTGGGATGATTTGTTCTCGATAAATCCACCCTGCCAGCTCCTTGGCACCCTCGGAGCCCCAGAGGCTCACAAGCGGATTGTTTAATAATGCATTGGGCTCCTAAGTACCAGCACAATCCACGATATGCTTCCCTGGAAGGCTCATTCTGTTTCCAGCACAGTACTTGCCACGCCCCATTGCGACACTCATGCGTCCCAGAACATGCTCGCTCTCTCGGGTAAGCCAGGCTGATCCCTGCAAGGTTGGGCCCTCTGGGCATGTGTGTTTTGATGGATTCTTAAGGCCTGGGGGAAATCATAGAATCACAGGGTTAGAAGGGACCACGAGGGTCATCGGGACTGAGCCCCTATCAGCATCGCTCCAGTGACGTCCATGGGGCTCCATCAATTTATACCAGCTGAGGATCAGGCCCCCTTGATTCCCAGCCCAGTGGGACTATCCATTCCAACCTCCTGCATAAGATAAGCCACAGAACTGACCCAGGGATCCCGACACGGAGCCTGATCGTTTGTAGTTGAACTAGAGGGTGCATGTACATCTAAAGGCGCCTGCATCCTCTGGGGAGGGCCCCAATATGATCAGCCCTGACAGGGGAGTGTCCAACCCGTCCTGAAAAACCTCCGGTGATGGGGATTCCGCCCCTTGGTCGCCTGTTCCAGAGCTTAGTTCCCCTTACGCTAGTGGGAGTGGATCTGGCTGCGCATCAAGCCTGCTCTTCAGACGCGACAACGTAAAGGCGCTGGCATGCCTGCCAAAGCCCATGCTAAAGGCGGGGGGGGGGTGGTCTTGTGGGCAAGGGGTTGGCCTGGGTCTATGGACGCCAGGTTCTATTCCCAAACCTGTCACAGGCAAATCACTCCATCTCGCTCTGCCTCAGTTTCCTGTGAAATAGAGTTAATGCTTCCCAGTCCCCTGGGGAGGTTGTGAGGCCAGATTCGTTAAGGACTGTGAGGGTGCAGCTAGTCTGAGGCAGGTGGAGCCCCATAAGAAATCAAACGAAGCCGGCCTGCATTCCTGGAAAGATTCACCTTTGCTGAAACCACGTCTAATTCGGGAAGCAGTTATTTCAAACCCGTCAGGCAGCATTCCTCACCCTCCTAGATTCGGCAGGCCCCTTCTTGCCCCTCCTCGGGGGTCCTGGGCCCCACTGAGGAATGCTGCGCCACCAGAACGTGGACACTAGGGTTTTAACGAGGCCTCGTTTGGACAGCCCCCCCCCCCGGGGGAGTGGTGCGGGAGTCGTAATCCCCGTGCACACTGCCCAGTGCCCCAGCAGCGCTGGGAACCTCCCTCCGGCCCAGCACGGGAGATAACGGCCAACCTGCAAACCTCAGGGCGAGTTACACCGAACAAAGGGTGCAGGACCGAGCCCCTCCCATGGCAAATGAGATACTGGGCTTAGGTTCATCCCTGGGTTATGCCAATGCAACCCACGGTACCGGGTCCCTGGGAGTAATGGTGGGGAGGCTCCCGCTGGTGCAGCTCAGCAGCCACCTCCTGCAGCAGGGGACAGAAGAGCGTGGCACAGAGCAGGCTGGAGAGGGGACAACTGAGTGCATCTCCCCCCCCCCCTCCCCTTGGCACAGCTCCTCTGCCCTCCCACCCCACAGGCACGAATGCTGCCCACTCCCAACCCAGCATCATCCCGGAATGAGCAGGGGCGGAAGGACTGTCCAGCCCAGGAGGTGAATGTCCCCTGGTGCCCAGCCGGCCTTGAACCTTGCACTGGGGTCAGTCTATCCCCTCCTTGCCTTTCCTGCATTGGGAGCGGGATCCGGGCTGGAGAACCACTGATCTAGCCCCAGGAGCAGCTCTGATTCAGCAGGGCCCCGCCTGCCCCTGATGGGTCAGGAGGCAGCGTGATTGTCTCTTTCCTCACCATGTCGGTCTAACAGCCGGGGATGACGCAACGCAACTCCCTCGCCAGGAGTCCTGGAGGGATGCAACGGTCTCCTTCCATTAGCAAACGTCCGATTGCGTCAGCCTCCAGAAACTTCTCCTTTCTGGTTGCTCCTCGGGCCACACCGTGGGGGAACAGCCTCGTTGGGCCAGTGGGGGAGAAGGCGCCGGACGCCCCAACTGCAGGGCCTCGGTGGTGCATAGGCCTCGTGCTGTCCTCTCTGCCCCGCGTGAGCGGGGGAAAGGCCACACACCAGGGCCAGGGTTTGCCAAAGGGTTCATCACCGTGGGAGCTGAGCTCTTTGGAAAACCTGACCCTCACCCGACTCCCATCCACACCCCAACACAGCTTCACTCCAGCCTGGCAGTGCCTTGAACCTGAGCTGGCCGACCCGGCAGGGGGAGCCGGCCGCAGCTAACTCCGCTGCGAAGCCAGAGCCGAAAAGACTCAGGTGCATGATAGGAAACCTCTTCCCCCCACCCCACCCCGCTAATCAGTCTGAAACAGTGAAGCCGCCTGGCCGTTCCCCAGGTGCTATGGAACGTCTCACTTGAGCTGCTGTGTCAAAGGCAGGTGCACGCTGCAGAGCTGGTAGCAGGTGGATCGTCTTAAGAGCCAGGCAGCCAGGCAGCAGGGGAGGAGAAAAGCTCGGCTGTTTGCTCCCTAGCAGGGGAGTGGCTTTGCTTTAGCAGGACTTTGCTGGGAGCGGCTTTTTCCATCCCATCCCTGCAGGAGATGCAATTGGGCTGGTGGTATTTAAGGTTATGATTGGGATTAATAAAAGCCAGGCAACTGACATTACCTAGAAGGGGGTGTCTGTAACTCTTCTCAGAAGCAGGCTAAGCCATTGTGCTGCCAGGAGCAGGAAACTGAGGCAGAGCGAGATGCAGTGATTTGCCTGTGCCAGGTTTGGGACTAGAACCTGGTGTACATAGACCCAGGCCAACCCCTTATCTCCTTAACCACAGAGCTGCAATGGCTTTTTGCTTTGGCTGCAAAGCAGAGATTCTTAGGGGAACCTAGTTCAGGTTTGATTATTCCCAGAATAAAAGATCAAGGAAGGGTTGTTGTTTTTTACTCTCTAGACTTGCAGAAGAAAAGAGCATTGGACAGCCAGGAGCACAACCAGCTGGCAGACGAAAGGGTGACGTTGACTTCCAAGCATGAGAGTCAGGCACCACTTAAGCTCAGGAGCGAAGGTAACCCCAAGCGCACAGAAAGCAGCCCGTGCTGTGCCTGTAGCCAGTACTGCTGTGGTTAGATGGAGGTAGCATCTACTCCAGGCTGATGTACAGCGGGGGTGATGGTTTGCCCTGTTGGCATTCTTTACGGTGTGCTTGATTTGGGGTAATCTCTCCTCGTCAGGAGGAAGCCAGGTCCGTCGTACACAGCCTAAACACACTAACGCTATAGGCTGCACATAGGAAATTCTTTCTACCAGATTTTCCACATTACAAGAAAAGGCACAAACTTTCCACCCAGCCGACCTTTCAGCTTAGCTGAAGGGCGCGGGGAAGCGATAAAGAGCAAAGGGTACATCCCCAGGAGAGCGTGAGAAAGGTGGGGGGCTGCAGGAGGCTGCGCTGAACTGAACCCAAGGTGCTGCCTATGCAGAGCCCGCCGAGATTTAAAGGTGCAGGCCCTAGGAAATAAAAGCACATCATGTTACATAGATAAACACACACGCTGCATGGTAAGAACGGCCAGAGCTCCCACTCGGAGTTCGGGCCTGAATGAGAAGTCTGCAGCACTCTGGCTATTGCCAAAGAAATGGACACGCCGTGGGTCCCATTAGCCGCAGGATTCCTGCCTCTAGTGAGGATTTTAACTTGCGCTTCAGTCTTCTGCTGCCCCAAAGCACCGTAAATGACATTGCTGCGGAGGGGGAGCAGAGATCTGGAGAATTTGTCCTTGTTCCTGTCCCTTTCATCTTGGTGCCCTTAAAACAAGCTGCGACCTTTTGACATACAGACAGAATTATGCAGTAGGAGGGCAATGTGTTTTGTCAAACAAAATTGGGATGTAAAAGGGCTTTTTGGAGGAAAAAAGGCAGAAATGTTCATGGGGGAAAAATTGCATTTTTGTCAATTTGGGGGTTTTGTTTAAAAAAACTAATAGATTTCGATTTTGAACTGGGGGGGACAGGGACAGATCAGTTTTCAGTTTTTCAACGAAAATCCAGAAACTTTCCACGGAAAATTTAAACACACACAAAATTTAGGCTCTGTTGAAGTTTTTAGGGAGGAGAAATTAGGGTCATTTCCCTAGCAGCTGTGCGTGAAAGCTGAGGAGCAGCTTCATTATTAGCCTGTGATCCGGGCATCCTTAGACAGCCGAGATAGAAAACAGCTTTTAGTCCACGGCCAGTAACCACAGCAGATTTGCTTCCTTGGAAGATTGATGGGGCTTGATAGGAATTCAGAGCACTCCTGCGGTCTATCCCCTTCCCTTGTCGGTTTAGATTAAGGGTGTTGGGGACTGTGTTGTTCTATGTTTGGGCAGCACTTAACACAATGGGACGCCGTTCGCAATTAGCCTCCAAGCACTGCCGTACGAAACGGGATTGATCATAATGTTATCTCTGATACTGACTCCCTGCATGGCCTTGAGCAAGTTCCTTATCATAAGAACATAAGAAAGGCCGTACCGGGTCAGACCAAAGGTCCATTTAGCCCAGTATCTGTCTACCGACAGTGGCCAATGCCAGGTGCCCCAGAGGGAGTGAACCTAACAGGCAATGATCAAGTGATCTCTCTCCTGCCATCCATCTCCATCTCTGACGAACAGAGGCTAGGGACACCATTCTTACCCATCCTGGCTAATAGCCATTTATGGACTTAGCCACCATGAATTTATCCAGTCCCCTTTTAAACATTGTTATAGTCCTAGCCTTCACAACCTCCTCAGGCAAGGAGTTCCACAAGTTGACTGTGCGCTGCGTGAAAAAGAACTTCCTTTTATTTGTTTTAAACCTGCTGCCTATTAATTTCATTTGGTGACCCCTAGTTCTTGTATTATGGGAATAAGTAAATAACTTTTCCTTATCCACTTTCTCCACATCACTCATGATTTTATATACCTCTATCATATCTCCCCTTAGTCTCCTCTTTTCCAAGCTGAAGAGTCCTAGCCTCTTTAATCTCTCCTTGTATGGGACCCTCTCTAAACCCCTAATCATTTTAGTTGCCCTTTTCTGAACCTTTTCTAGTGCTAGAATATCCTTTTTGAGGTGAGGAGACCACATCTGTACACAGTATTCGAGATGTGGGCGTACCATGGATTTATAGATTTATATGTCTTATTCTCTATCCCCTTTTTAATGATTCCTAACATCCTGTTTGCTTTTTTTTATCCTTTCTGATCACGCGTGGCTGCCATGCAGGGGTGTTTTGAGGGTGTGGAATATGAGTACAACTCTTATTAGAACAGGCAAGAAAAAAATCATGGGAGCCATTCTCGAGTTTTCTGAACTAATGACTTGTCGGCGGAGACAGAAGGGGGAAATGTGGGTTGAAACAACCAAGGCCAGATCCTCAGCTAGTGCAAACCATGAAATTCCACTGAAGTCAATGGGCCTCCATCCATGTGCATCAGCGGAGAATCTGGCCCCGATTACTGCCCTATGCTGCAGCAGTAACTCTGCTACCACTCGGTGGCATGTGGGGATGAGGGTGACTTTACAGCCTGGTTTCTGCAGGGACACCTAACTCACAGACAAGTTACCTGACCGGAGTTTGGCTCTTACGGTGCAAAGAGACAGTTACACGACTTGTGCACCTCACCGGTACTTAAGTGGTGCACATGTTATCTGCACAGGGGGCATTTCACCACCTGGGTGGAAGTTTCCCAGGAACCTGTGGGATTTAGGTGTCCAAACCCCATTAATTCTGTTAGGCTCCTTTGAAAATCCCGGTCGGAATGACTTAGACCCCCTATTCTGCAAAGATTTATGTGCATGCTTACTTTATGCAGGTGCTTAACTCAAAGTAGGTGAGGAGCTCTGTTGAGCTCAGTGGGCCTGCACATGTGTCTAAACCTTTGCAGGATCTCAGTCTCTGCCTTGCAGACGAGCTGCTGAGTTTATATCATATGCTATTAATGAAATTAACACCTCGGAGCTTATTTTTATTCTGAAATAATGCAGACACTCAAAGCAGGTGAAGCAGGGTCCTGGGTGGGGTAAAGCCATTCAAATCTTTCCAAAGTGAAATAAAGCGCTGGCCTTATTGTTCTTCAGATGTGGTTTTAGAAAGCAGTGCAAGCTGAGAACAAAAGCCCCAGAAAGTTACCGGATTCTTTCAAATCCCGACCCTGTTGGAATTTGCTTCAAAGGCTGCAGGCAATCAGACCCAGCTCTCAGTAGGGATAATCGCATCCAGCACACCTCAAATGTCAAACCCCCACTCTGAAGAAAGCTGGAGCAACCTGTTTAGCAAGAGTGAGGTTAGCGAGTGGCCGTTTTATGGCAATCTGAGACTTTGCTTCAGAGTTGTTGCTTCTGGTACCTTTGCGGCGAGTTTCTTAAGAGGAATTGTCAGAAAGCTGGTCCGTTGCAGCATCTCGCTCAGCCTTGGGAAATTGTAACTGTGCTGAGCTTTTAGATGCAAAAGATTTGCAAGGTCGTGGCCAGAATGTATTGCTTAAGGGGAGAGCTAACCAAGAGAGGTCCTTTCATGGATGCATAGCTACACCTGTAGCACCTAGGCATTTCCAGCCAGGTATTTTTAAAAATGGCAAGTGATTTGGGATGCCTATTTTCTAGGACCTGATTTTTACAGATGCTGAGCACCTGTAGCTCCCACTGACTTCAGTTAGAACTGGAGGAGCGCAGTCCCAGGCCTAATGTCTCGCTTTGGGATCTAAAAACCGGATGCACCCAAAATCAGCAGCATCTAGAAAATGCCAGACCAGTGGGTCCATCTAGCCCAATATCCTGTCTCTGTCAGTGGCCAGCACCAGCTGCTTCAGGGAAAGGTGCAAGAAATGTTGCAGTAATGGGTTAACCTACCCCTAGAGAAGTTTTCTTCCTGACCCCATTAGTTAGAGGTTTATGCTCTGAAGCATGAGGGTGTATTTCCCTTTCAACGCTCTTGATTACTTTTTATCCCTTACTGTTATAACTCTGAATATTCTCATTACCCAGATAACAGTCCAATCCTTTTTGGAATTCCCCCAACAGTGACCACTGTGATAAGGGAATTTTGCACCCTTTGGAGGGCTGTAAGTGCTACATCCATAGAATGCATACATTGTGGTACAGACTAATATGTGTGTATTTGAATGGGGAGTTTTGCTTAACACCAGATGATGGGAAGTGGATCAACGAAACCTAAAGACCTTCAAATAGGCAACTCACTTTAACAGCGTGCCTGTGATGTCTCCTTCTGTTTTTGTCTTGTTTTAAAGACTAGCCTCTACTAAGAGAACAATATTTTTGTTAGTTCCACAGGTGAATGCTTAAGACAACTGCAACATTCTTCTATGCACGGGCTGCGTTGTAAAGGGTATGGGCCAGATCCTCAGCCGGTGTAAATCAGTGTTGCTCCACAGACGTCAGTAGAGTTAGGATGAAGGACTATGTCGATATACATAAATTCTTTGGGGAAGGGAGAATGTTTCCATATCTATTTGTGAAATTCTCAGTGAGGCCTGGAACTTGCTTTGGTACTTCCATAATGGTTCATTGTCAAATGAGGAGGACATATCAAGGGAGGTCCCTTGTCAATATCCTCATTAATGACTTGGATGATGGAGTGAGGAGTACACTTACAAATTTGTAGATGACACCACGCTGGGAGGGGTTGCAAGCACTTTGGAGGACAGGGTTAGAATTCAAAACAATCCTGCTAAATTGGAGAGTTGGTCTGAAATGAATAAAAACGAGTGCGAAGTACTTCACTTAGGAAGGAAAAATCAAACGCACCCATTCCAAATGGGGGATAACCGTCTAGGCAGCAGTACTGCAGAAAAGGATCTGGGGGTTTATGGTGAATCACAAATTGGATATGAGTCAACAGTGTGATGCTATTGCAAAAAAGACAAATGTCACGCTGGGATGTATTAACAAGAGGGTCATAAGACCCAGGAGGTCATTGTGCTCACCACTGGAGACGCTCAGCTGGAGTATTGTGTCTAGTACTCCAGAAAGACATGAACAAACTGGAAAGTCCAGATGTGAGCAACAAAAATGTGTCAGAGGTCTAGAAAACATGACCTCTGAGCAAAGGCCAAAAGAACTGGGGCACTCTGAGACTAGAGAAGAGGAGGTTGATGGACACATGATAACACTCTTCCAGTATATAAATGGTTGTTTTAAAGAGGACAATGATCAATTATTCTTCATGTCCAATGAGGGTAGGACAAGAAGAAATCAGCTTAGTTTGCAGCACGAGTGATTCAGGTTAGATGTTAGGAAAAACTTTCCAACAGTAAGGCTAGCTAAGCACTGGAACAGGGTACCTCGGGAGGTCATGGAATCCCCATCCCTGGAAGTTTTTAAGAACAAGTTAGCTAAACACCTTTCAGGGATGCTCTAGGGTATATTTAATCCTGCCTCAGCATGGGAGGATGGACTAGGTGACCTCTTGAGGTCCCTTCCTGTTCTACATTTCTATGATTTGATGATTCAATAATGCAAATAACAAGCATAGTCATTAATAGTCTTTAATCCTAATAAAGACAGCAGGACTTGCCACTATGGAGTTGTGTGTTCCCACAAAACTTTTCTTTCACCTGTTTCTCTTTTAAATAGTTTCCCTTTAACGTTTTACTACATTAAAATGAAGAACATCAGAATGGCCAGACTGGGTCAGATCAGTTGTCCAGCCGTCCCAGTATCCTGTCTGCTGTCAGTGGCTAGCGCCGGATGCTTCAGAGGGAATGAATAGAACAGGGCAATTTTGATTGATCCATCCCTTGTTGTCAAGTTCCAGCTTCTGGCAGTCAGAGGTTTAGGGACACCCAGTGCTTAGGGTCGCATCCCTGACCATCTTGGCTAATAACCATTGATGGATCTATCCTCCATGAACCTCTCTTTTGAACCCTGTTATACTTTTTGCCCTTCACAACATCCCCTAGCAATGAGTTCCACAGGTTGACTGTGGGTTGTGTGAAGAAATACTTCTTTTTGTTTGCTTTAAACCTGCTGCCTATTAATTTCATTGGGTGACCCCTAGTTTGTGAAGGGGTGAATAATACTCACATTCTCTGAACCAGTCATGCTATCATAAACATCTGTCATATCCCCCCTTAGTCATCTCTTTTCTAAGGTGAACAGTCCCAGGCTTTTTCACCTCTCTTCATATGGAAGCTGTTCCATACCCCTGATCATTTTTGTTGCCCTTCTCTGCACCTTTTCCAATTCTAACATAGCTTTTTTGAGATGGGGCAACCAAAACTGCAGGCAGTATTCACAGTGTGGGCATCCCGTGGATTTAGATAGTGGCATTATGATACTTTCTGTTTTATTATTTATCCCTTTGCTATTGGTTCCTAACATTCTGTTTGCTTTTCTGACTGGAGGCAGTTCTTGGGGGGAAGGCCCGGGGCTGCGGGTCAGGAGATCTGAGTTCAATCCTAGCTCCACCGCAGACACCAAGTGGGACCTCGGACAAGTCAATTGATCTCTCTGTGCCTCAGTTCCCCCTCAGTACAAAGGAGATAATAACCCAGCCTTTGTCTGTCTTTATTGCATGAGTTCTCTGGGGCAGGGCCTGTCTTGTACTATAGAGTGAGTGCCCGGCAGCATGAATCCTAGCTAGAGACCATTTAGGGCGAGATCCAGGAAGGTATTTAGGCTCCTGATTTCTGAGCCTTAGGTGGTAGCATAATAAATAGTAAATCATGTAATTAAAGCACTTGTCTAATGAATTTGGGTGCAGCTACCAGGGGAAGTGTGGGCAGTGCCGTATGTTAGCAGTTTTGCTGTCTAGACAGATTCAATGGCTGTTGATAAATCACATATTCAGATCGGAGCTGGAGCTGTTGCCGCTTATTAGTTACATGACGGGGGGGGGGGTGTCGTTATTGACGTTGCAGTTTCTTAGGAAGCGCTAATGTGGCTGAGAGGAGAATGATTCCTGCATTTCTGGGGCTATTGCTGGTATTAGGAAACAGCCTAATGCTCTGTGTGAATGCAATGCCCTCCAGCATGGGGTGTTTGGGAAAGCCCAGGAGCACTTCACTCCTATGCAGAGAGCCAACACAAGGGCTGTGCACCCTCTTACCCCTGGGCTGGACCCCCGCGAGGGTGAATTTCACTCACAGTGAATTATAAAGGGGCCTCGGAGCTGTGTCCATAGACAATCCCCTACCCCTGCAGTGCAGCCCCCGCCGAGGTCAAACACAGCCGCGGCTCACCGCCCGCAGGATTAGGACAGGAAGCAAAGGAGAATAATGTACCCCAGCAAAAGTGCAGGAGACTTTTTAGCCAGGCAGAATGTTACTCCACACTGGCCATTGACTACGACACTTGGACTTTCTGGGCCATGTTGCTATTGAGTCAATTAAACCTGGGTAACATGTATTTCCAGTAGCCACAATGTAATTTCGGTCTGCCGTGGGACCGGAGGGATGGGCAAGTACTCCGCACCCAGGGAACACAGGGAGACCCCAGGGCTGCCCTTTCCGTTTGCTGCGGTCTGTAGGGTGAGTGTGTACCAAGAAATCCGCACTGAGTATAAACCTTAACGGTCATGAGCACTTCCTCCCGGACAAAGGGCTACTGCACAGACTCGGTATGTCGGGGAGAGGGACCGCTGGATTCCCAGCCATTCAGCCCAGGGAGATTCCTTTTCATGGGTGCAAGTTTTCCCCATTACTACACCTTAGCCTGGAGATATTTTGCCCATTATATTTCTCATTGGGGGTCTACTATGTGTGACTCCTTGCCCCTTGAAGTCAACGGAGTTCAGTGGGGCCAGAATTTCACCCTATGCCATTAGATTCTTGGGTTGGATACATTCCACATCTTGTCCATTCTTATACCTTGCAATGGACCTGGCTGATGGTTTTCACGTGTTATTCCCCATCATGGACATGCTGGGTATGTTTTGCTCATGATATTCCTGTTCATAGATGTACCTAGGACAGATCCTCAGCTGACATCAACTAAGCTAGGACATTTTACATCAGCGGGGATCTACCCTTATGTGTTTTGCCCATTATATTCCTTTTCATAGACACACATTTTGTCCATTGTTACACCTTGTCATGGATATATTATATGTTTTGATTATTATATATTTTACCATCAATACAGGAGATGTTCTGCCCATGGACCCCTGGTGGTGGATATGTGTGTGACCGCCTTGTATGAGGTGTAGTATGAAAACGGGATCCCTTTACGTCTTTTGTTGAAATGCGCCTTGTTCTCCACCCACTCTCTCTTCTACAGACAGATAGATGCATCTCCTCTCCCCCCGCATAAATGGCTCTCGGTTTCCTCTGCTTCTGGGATTTTGAAAGCAGAAACTCCCTCCCTCGCCCCAGAAAGCAGAAGCCCCACCATGCTGGACCAGAGTGTTTTAGAAAAACAGAATAACTCTGAGAGCCCTGCCAAGGGGCACCAGCTGGCACATGGTACCAGCCTCCCGGGCAAACACAAATCAAAGGCAAACAAACTTTGAGAACTTTACAGCAAATCTTTATTGTCTCATGGCCAAATCGTCAGACCCCACCGAGGGGGAATCTCAGCAGCTTTGAGCTACTGTCTCGATGCTTTTGGCCCCAGCCTCAGACTTCGGCAGCCTGAGTTTAGTGCTGGTGCTGCTGCCCTCCCTCTCCCTGGTGGATGTGCTCATGGGTGGCTATGGTCACCCTGGTGATCAGGACCATGAACTCCCCAAAGCTGAGCTGCTGGTCTCTGTTTTTGTCCAGTTCTTTGAACAGGCTATCGATGGAAGCTTGGTCCTTTTGTTTCTGTAGGAAAACGGAGGAGGGGGTAAGTGGCGTTAGTTGCAGCTGGCTCCTTGCGGTACGAGACATGAGGGGGGATAGCTCAGTGGTTTGAGCATTGGCCTGCTAAACCCAGGGTTGTGAGTTCAATCCTTGAGGGGGCCACTTAGGGATCTGGGGCAAAAAATTGGTCCTGCTAGTGAAGGCAGGGGGCTGGACTCGATGTCCCTTCCAGCTCTATGAGATAGGTCTATCTCCATATATTATATTATGATGATGATGACACAGGAAGCTCTGCACCCGCCAGAACCCTCATGCACTAGTCTCAGAGACAGGAGAATGAGCGAGAGGAACCACCGGGCTAAGCCAGGCTGGCCATGCCTATGTTCTGAGGGCCAGGCATCCTCCAGTGACCATGCAGCCCAGTTATGAGGGTACAGGAGTGGGAGCCTATTCCTGCCTGCTCTGCCCTTCGGTTTCCCCCTGGGGATAATGCTCCCTACCCCTTTGGTAAAGTACACTGAGGTCTACAGCTTCAAACCACTGTAGCAGAGCTGGGCGTTTGTATTCAGTGTTCAGGGCTGTGGTGCCCACCTTTCATCTCCCACCCCACCAGCTAACTGGGTCCTTAAACACCGAGCGCCTCTTGCCCTTCCCCTGATGGGCTCACTCCTGATTACAGACTAGAATGGCTCTGCCTGGTTCTCAAGGGAGAAAAATCAAATAATAGCCTCGCTGTTATCATCTTTAGATTTCGAGGTGCTTTACAAAGGAGGCCAGTATCATTTTCCCCCATGGGAAACTGAGGCACAGAGCAAGCAGGGACTTGCCCAAGGTCACCAGCAGAGCTAGGGGGTGAACCGAGGTCTCCTGAGCCCCATTCAGTGCCCTGCCCACGAGGCTATATCACAGCAAGGGAGACGCCAGCTTGCCAAGGGGCATGAGCCATTAGGGCTGCCTGGTGCCACACAGAGCACATGATCGGTGTGATCGTGCTGAAGGGGACTTTCGATCGGTGTGTAGAAAAGGATTTTGGAATACACTGGGGGAGGGGAAGGGGATAGACAGCAGAAGTAAATACAGTACAGAGCACAAGAGTGGTTATCTACTGCCATGCTGGCGCCCGATAGTTCCCAAGAAGCCCTTTCAAGACGTTCAGACACCACAGTGAGGAGGGCTTTATAAGCCGAGATAGACTCTCTGCAACAAAACTGCACCTATTTGTCTGTTGTGAGACAGCTGCAGAGCAAAACACTCTGCTTTTTACGTTCCCAAATCCAACAGCTTTAGCCCCTATGGCACATGTACCGGATCTCGCCAGATTCCTTTGCAAAACTGCAGTCGGCTAATGAAAGTCAAATGCCTGGGAATTGGGGTGAACAGAGAGAGGAGGTGAAAGGATCTGAGCCCCCCTGTTCCATTTCTATGGACCAAGGAGTGCTGGAGAATTGCCCCCACCCTGTTCTAGTTAAATTCAGTCTCTAGGCACATTCAGCTTTCCAGAACATGGGCCAGACCCTCAGCTACAGTATGTCAACGTTGCTCCATTATTTGCAGTGAAAGATCTGGCCCATTATTCTACTGCCTGCAGAGTACAAGTTAAGCTGCTCTGACTTCACTCACCTTCAGGAAGTTCACAAGCTGCTTGTCAATCAGCTGCTTCAGCTCCCCCTTGGTCAGGGTGTCGAAATGCCCGACGCGTACCGAATATTGGTGGAAAATGTTGATGATTGTTTCAATGGCTTTTTCCAGCTCAGAAAAGTCCCCCTTGATCACTTGCTGGGTAGACTGAAAGGGAAACCATTGGGCTGAATTTTACCAATGAACCATCACAGCACACGAAGCAGCCAAGCTAGGTCTGAAAGTGCTTCCAGACATTGCAACGGTTTGCTGCATTTAGGAGTCACACTCACAGATAAGGCAGGAAGAAATAGGCTGCTAAGACTCCGCCTATATGCAGGAAAAGTCCTCACCATTCCCCTTAAGCTACACGCTTTAAAAGAGAATATTAACGTGAGACATAGGAAATTCAGGTAACCTGTTACACTGCCACTCACCTGACTCATTTTGTGCAAGGGAAGAGCGTGAAAGAACCAAGAGCAAGAAAGAAGGTGGAATGAGGAGGGGCAGGAGGGCGTCCCCTTTTATAGTCTGTCCAGCATTCTGCTCCGTCCCCCACTTGCGAAACGCTTCTATCTCACCTGATTGCAGTACAGCGCCGTTACGCACCCGGGCATTGCCTAAGGTTTTCGTGCAGTTCCTTAAATGGAATTCCTGTGGCTTTTTCTGCAACTTCAGATGCTTGGAGCTTGGCACACCAGTCAGGGTTGTTGTTCAGAGAGCTCAGAGCTGTGTCTCAGGGCTGTGGGCCCCCCATCCCCCTTCTGCCACCACTTCTTCCCGATTGTGACTAAATGTTGCAACAATTGATTTGGCCTGTGTTCTCTCTCTTTCAGAAGGCGTCAAAGAGCAGGGGAGGGGGGGGCATTGGATGGTGAGAGCAGGTCTAAGTAATGGGTCGACTTTGGTCCCCTGCAATTTCTTGGGCCCATATGATTCCGTTTTCACAAGAGCCTGGGGGGTTAGTGGAAATGCTTGTGACGGCAGCGAGGTGCACGCCTGGGCCTTCACCTGCCAGTGTTCATTATTTCGATTTCAGTAGCACTTCGATCCCCAGCAGAGCTCGGGGCCCCATTGTGCCAGACGCTGCACAGACGCACAGCGAGAGACAGACCCTGCGCTGGAGAGCTTACAGTCTAGCTAGACAAAGGGCGGGAGGGCAAACAGCCGGGAGGTGACGGCCCAAGGTGGCCCACCAGGTCACTGACAGAGTTTGGAACAGGACTCGGTTCCCCTGAGTCTTAGTTTAATGCCCCTCCCACTGGACCAGGCTGACCCCCATCACTGGGGAATCTTGTCTCTGTCTCTAGGCTGGGGAGGAAAATGCCCAAAGTATCTGGAGTGAGTGGAGGAGGGTGGGACGGTCTGTGTGTGCAATTATTCTTGCTAATGACACGGCTGGGTTGGCCTGTCTTAGGGTGTCCCACAGCAGCCGTCACCCCGCGATATCAGCCCTGGGAAAGTTCTAGCTCCCTGGGACTCCCTCGCTGACTGGGGCTGAGGCCAATGTCGGCACCGTCCAGGGGGCATTTACTAGCCAGGCTGGGGGTGCCTGGCGGGGCATGATCGAGCCGGGGAATTATCAAGTGGCTTCAGTGTCTTTTCTATCTCCATTAAAGCGCACTTCCCTCGGCCTCCCTACGCTCATTCCCAGGCTTCCTTCCCGGACCCACCAGGGTTATTGGACCAGACGTGGCGTCCTCCTGCACCTCCATGCGGTCAGTTTTCATCCCCTCCCAGCCAAGCAGAGCAGTGTGGCCAGTAGAAAGTGGATGGCCCAGGGATGAGAGGCCTCCTGCTTCAAAAGTGTCTTAATGGTGCTTAGATACAATGGTGCCGGGCGAGTCAAAAATGCGACGGCGGGAGAGACAGACGGAGGGGTGCCTGGGTGGATGGAAGGAGGGAGGAACGGAGAGAAGGAAGAACCGGTCATCTTGAAACACTGCTTAAGATCCAACAAGGAAGAGAGAAAGCTGCTCTAAAGGGGCATCTTCTGATCTGGGGGACCTTTGGATGCTGTGCAATACCATCATGGCCAGTGGTACATCACCTGCCCCTCCCTTCTATACAGGGGCACGTCAGAGGTGGACAAAGGTGGGCATGGTGTTCTGCCCAGTCCTTAGTGGGCACAGACGTCCCCGGGGGATGGCTATAGTTACATCAGGAGCTGCTCCAGCCCTCGATGGCCCCAGGAGCTGGGAGGTGGAGAGCTGGCTCAGAGCTCCCCCCATCCTTCGCTGCCCTGAGCATGGGGTTCAGCCATCAGGCTGGAACATGTTTATAACCCAATGTGGTTCCAGGTATGTAGCCACAACAATGCGCTAGCCTGCATTTTTCATGCCAGTTTATCCCAAACTGCCTTCAGCTTAAATAGCTCTTCTGCCTCCCTGGTGTGTCTCTATTTATAGAGAGCAGTCAGATCCCCACCACCAGGCTAAGCACGCAAGCTCCTTTAGTCTCGTCTCATATACTGACCCCGGCCCCAGAGACAGAGCATCAGGGAATTCACAGGGAGGATAAAGGCAAATGTCTCGTATTCTGTGGTTATAACACGAGAAAATCTAGAAATTGTGGAAGAACTGGAAAGTGGAGGGAGTTGCCCTAGTAGAAATTGCCGTGAAGAGACTTAGAGAATTGACAAGGAACTGCTTATTATCTCACCGCCGCAGCTCACGTCACCCGCAGCTCACATCACCCGCAGCTCACATCACCCGCAGCTACGTTTTCTCGTCCTATTCCGCTTCCCTCCTCACTCACTGTTCTCTCGTTCTAAGGCAGCAAAAGGAAACCGCTGCTGGGTTTTGGGGAGTTCTAGGGGCTCAGAGGTTTTCTTCCTGGAGGACGCCTTCATGGCTAGCCACAGTCAGTCTAGTGATCATGACCATGAACTCACTGGAGCGGAGTGGTTGGTCTTTGTTGCTGTCCAGTTCTTTGGAGATAGCATTTCATTTCTGTTGGGGAAGGAGGTATCAGAAATCTCTGACTCGGAAAAGGACCATGATGCAGCAAATTCCTCCATCCCACCCCACAATGGAGCCTTTGCCCAGTCGTCTTAGGGTACATCTACCCTGCACCCACACAAAAAGTGTGTGCGTAACTTGAGTTAAAATGGCAGTGAAGACACTGCAACTCTGCTTGTACCTCAGGTTAGCAGCTCCAGGTAATGCCCGTAGGGCAGCCTGGAGTTGAAGACATGCCATTATGCAGGTGTGGTTGTCTACCAGTAAGAGTTGTGGGGATTGCTCTGCTGTGTATCCTGCAGCATGCAGGGAAGTCATTCACAGCTGCTGGTGCTCGGCATGTTTGAAATGAATAATGGGCATCTATTGCCTATGTGCTAGTTACGGGGGCTGAAAATACCTTCGATAGGCTGCTGATTTATTTCTTAGCCTCTAGGTTTCTTCCATGAGAGATTAAAAGTTGAGACCAAACATATTAAAATTAGATTTACCTGACTCACCGAAAAAACCCAGCAAGGCTAAAACAATCCAAGAGGCATCAGGAGCCCTCGGACTGGGAGAATTTCTGTCCGTGCTCTGCACTGCCTGATGATGAAATGTTTCCTGCTGCACTGATTCTGGTCCGTTCACCGCATATCCCCTTAAGGGGTTCGGAGGGCCCTGATGCAACAAAGTTCAAACTGCAGCAACTTGCATCTTCTTCTGGGGGTACCTGACATGGAGGGGTCACCCACTGTGACTCCCTTAAACCTGAGAGATTCAGTCCAAAGGAGCCCAACGGTCAGATCCATTGAGCATGAGTCTTTCCATTGACTTCAATGGGCTTTGTACCAGGCCCTAACTAAGAGCAAGGGATCTAACCCGCAGCACCTTATACATCCCCTCTAGATTCGGCCGGCTTTGTTGATGTGTGGGCCGCTGTCCATCCAGGATGGACGGTCTTGTCGTTAAGACACTGGGGTAATAGCCAGAAGGTCCGGGGTCCGGTTCCAGCTCTGGGCAAGTCCTTTGATCTCTCTATGGCTCAGTTTCCCCATCTGTGACATGAGGATAACGTTCTGCCTTTCTTCCACAATTGGGTGGATTTGTCTATTTAGTTTATAAGCTCTTTGGGGCAGGAAATCTCTTATGTGCATGGACAGCACCTCGCAAGGTGTCCGTTGTGGCCTCTAGGTTTTACTGTATATAAATAATAGCGATGCCCAAATGGTGATTGGCCCATATTGTTATTGGCCTTTTTCAAAGTGGCCTAGTCCCATTGACTTCAATGGAGCGTTGCTGATTTACAACAGCCGATAATAATTCTAATTTACCGGTGATTTCTGTGTTTCCAATCCTCAGCGGCCAGGAGGAGTTGAAAAGTTTACTTTTACTTTCCAAAAGGAGTTTCCTTGCTCAGTGGGGTTTTTCAAGCTGTCAGCACTCCACTGTTTGCAGAGACAAGACCGTGGCACTTGCCTGGAGGGCTCTCAGATCAAAAGCGAAGCAAGATTTTCTGGTGGCCTTGTATCAAAATGCTTCCACTGTGGACTAACTTTGCTTTCACAAGGTTTTTATTTTCACCCGCCTTGGAATGATAATTGCAAGGGCTCTGCTAAATGGAGCTCCCCCGCACGTCGTCTGCTAAACGGGGCTGCACATCGGCTTGTGTCACTGTAGCGCCTTCAATTGCATTCGTGTCTGTCGGCTGCAAGGGCAATTTCCTAACTCCCAGCCATCGTCCCCTCTCTGCAGTGATGGAAAGTCACCAGCGTCACAGTAAGTCACGGACCTCCTGGGGGGGGGATCTTTTCCTGGGCTGCTAAGTCAGAGCGTCATTGCTCTATTCTGTGCATTGAGTTTACTGTTCCACCTCTGTACAATCAGCTTCAGGATCATGGCTGCGTCCAGTCACGGCATGCAAAAAGAAGTAATGTCTGCGAGCCCTCTCCTGCCTCCTGGGCTGGGTCTGAGCCAGGCCATTCCTGAGCAGCCCTGAGGATGTCTGAGCTGCTGGGGTGGTTCGACGCCATCAGGGATCTCCCTGTGATCTAGGGTGACCAGATGTCCCAATTTTATAGGGACAGTCCCGATTTTGGGGTCTTTTTCTTATATAGGCTCCTATTACCCCTCACCCCCTGTCCCGATTTTTCCCACTTGCTGACTGGTCACCCTATGGTGACCCTCCCAGGCCCAGTAGACGGTCCCTAAGGCCACGCCGCAGTGGCGGAGTAGCACGAAGCAGAAAGAAGAGGGACTGCGATGGGGAGCAGCTGGAGGGAGTCTCAACGCCCCTTTGCTGAGGACCCTAATAAAGATTGCGATGTTGAATGTCATCACCTGGCAGCACCTAGCCTGAGATTGGGGCCCCGTTGTGCTGGGCGCAGATCCAGAGTGCGACAGTCCCTGCCTCAAAGCGCTCGCACTCCAAGGGGTGGAAGGGGCAGTGGCCCCCTTTTTACAGATGCGGGAGAGGGAAAGAGACTTGCCCCGGTCACAGAGAGTCTGCAGCAGAGCCAGGAAAAGACCTGATGTCTCCTGAGTTGTCAGCCAGGTGCCTCTGTAAGCGTCGTTATCATAGAATCCTAGAATATCAGGGTTGGAAGGGACCTCAGGAGGTATCTAGTCCAACCCCCTGCTCAAAGCAGGACCAATCCCCAACTAAATCATCCCAGCCAGTTATGCTGGTTTATAGCAGCTGTGAATCTGGCCCTACGTTGTCCAGGATCCCCATGCTGTGATTTGCACTAATGCTATATATTCCTTCACTGCTGTTCCTGGATTTCCATTCTGTAGCTATAAGGCTGTTTACTGTCTAATTATTCTGTTTTCAGAGCGTGTTTGAACTAGTCAATGCCAGCCATAAATTATCCACGTTAGTAAAGTGTCATTACAATAAATGATGGCATTTGCTCCCTGTTACACAATATAACCAGCCTATTTCTCTTCACCCTCAGGCTTGACATTAATGCATTCTCATTCATTTGCTGCAAGACTGAAATGACGGGGTTGTTTTTTTCCAAGGAAAGTGCTGATTTATTGCCACATCCCGTCCACCGAGGTTTAATTCTGATCTCTGTGCCGGAAAGGAAATGGCCCCCTCGACACATCCGGAGGGCGGCGGCACGTGCACCCAGCCCCATGCTGTTTGTTTCACAAGATCTCCTTAAGGGGGCTTGATCCCAGGTCTGATTCTCCGTCTCAGTAGGGGAGGAGGAAGGGTTGACTTGTAGTTAAGTCAGCAGACTTGGGTTCTAGTCCTAACTCTGCTGCCTTAAGCAAGTCACTTAGGCCAAAAGATTTAAGAGGCCTCTAATGATGGGTGCTTCCGTTTTTGGCCTCTTGTTCTGTTTGTACAGCTCCTAGCGCGATGGAGTCCTGATCTGTGGCTGGGGCTCCTAGCTGGCCCTGATTGTGGGTGCTGACCATTAGCTAATCTCAGCCCCAAGCTCTTTTGAAAATCTAGCTCCTTGAGCCTGATTTTCAGAGCACCTGGAGCTCCCATTAATCAGGCCGAAAGGGTCTTAGGTGGAGTGTCCAAACATGCAAAACCAGATGCCACTTTTGGAAACACTGGCTTGACAGAGGCTGACTCCCAGGGGTTCAAGCTGCAGCTGTGGGTGCCCCCCCCCTTCGGAAAACCAGACCTTTTATGGCATGATCCTACAAAAAATGCCAAGCCCCCTCAGTTGCCATTGGGGCCCTGGGAACTGAGAGAGATCGGCATCTCTCAGGGGCACCCAACACTTGGCATCTCTCTGGGCCTTGGACTGGTAAAATAGGGACAATAAGGCTTCCTTATGGAGGACATAGGAATAGCCAGGCTGGCTCGGCCCAGTGGGTCCTTCCAGCCCGGGAGCTTGTCTCTGACAGAGACCAGCACCAGTTGCTGCAGCAGAAGGTCTAGGAACCCCTGCAGAAGACGGTTATAGAATACGCAACCCAAGTGGAGATTTTGTTCTTGAATTCAATTGCCTAAATGTCAGCGGGGAGTTTAGAGAGACACAGTGGGGGAGGCCAGATCTTTTACTGGACCAACTTCTGCTGGGGAGAGAGACTCACTTTTGAGCTTACACAGAGCTCTTCCCCAGGTCTGAAGAAGAGCTCTGTGCATCTCGAAAGCGTCTCTCTCTCCCCAAGAAAAGATATCACCTCCCCCACCGTGTCTCTCTAATATCCTGGGACCAACACGGCTACACCCACACTGCATGCAGGGGAGTCTGTAAGGCTGGATTTATTACTGTTTGTAAGGGGCATTGAGCTCCAAAGCTCTGGGGAAGTGCGAAATGGTCTTCTGAATCCAGAGGCGGCTCGCTAATTTCACAACCGAAACAAATGGGAAGCCTGCAACAGCTGGCAGGGGCCCCATTTCTCAACACGTTTGTCAGCTAACTACCAGTTGCAGCATTTTCGGCTGAGCTCGGGAAATTGCGTTTGTCGCTTTGTGTTCTGAGATGCAGCAGATTTACCGGAGAGGCTGCATTCTTAGCAAGACTCAACTGGCCGTACCCGGCCATGTTCTGGTTTGAAAGGGGACCATTCCAATTGCTCTCTCCTGCTCCTCACGGGAATTTTTCTGCCTTTCTGTTTGCAACCGGTCTAACAAGGCATGTTTGCACACCATCAGCCACACACCACATAAAGATATATTCATAGAGTCTTTCCTCCAAGCGCTGAATACGCTCTCTGTGTGTATCGCTATATATTGAAGAGGAAAGAGTGTCTTGCAGTCAAGACACGAGACTGGGATTCAGGAGTTGTTGAATACTGGGTGAATTGGGACCGGTTCACTATGGGGTAGATTTTTTTTCAAAGAAGCTCAACTCCCATTTAGCCACCAAAATAATTGGCCTTTATTTAGTGCCTTCTGGCCTCAACATCCACGAATCAATGAAATGCAGTGCAAGGAAACCACGTTTTCCTTGTCTCAAATTCAGTGTCTCTGCAAGCTGATCGGCTCGGACAGCCCCTGCACCCCACTGATTTCCCTGGGAGTCTGTGCGTTGCTACGGGTCTAGTCATGAAAATCAGCTTGTAGAGTGAGAGGAACAAGGAGCGTCAATTACTGTGGCATGCCGAGGCCCGTGATCCTGATTGGAGTCTCTAGGCCAGGGGTCGGCAACCTTTCAGAAGTGCTGTGCCGAGTTTTCATTTATTCACTCGAATTTAAGGTTTCACGCGCCAGTCATACATGTTAACGTTTTTAGAAGGTCTCTTTCTATAAGTCTATAATATAGAACTAAACTATTGTTGTATGTAAAGTAAATAAGGTTTTTAAAATGTTTTAGAAGCTTCATTTAAAATTAAATTAAAATGCAGAGTCCCCCGGATCGGTGGCCAGGACCTGGGCAGTGTGAGTGCCACTGAAAATCAGCTCGCATGCCGCCTTTGGCACGCGTGCCATAGGTTGCCTACCCCTGTTCTAGGCATTACTGCAATACAAATAATAACAACAAACCGAGAGCTTTAATGAAGCTTTATTATCTCATATGATTATCCCATGGCATTACATCTGTCATATAAGCAGATAGTTCACATCTCACTGTAACACAGTGGAAAGAAATCTGTGCTAGTCAATTTATCTTTTTTACAAATTATAAGATCTTTCCCTTGTTACATCAGAGGATGGGGACGGTGCTTCTATTCTCTGTGGAATTTCTCATGGGTACAAATGATCAATGTGGTTATCAGTATCATATACTCCTTAAAGCTAATCTCCTGATCCTTATTTACGTCCAGTTCATCAAATATGCCTTTGAGTTGATGCGGGTCATTTGGATGCTGTTGAGAAAGTGTGGGAAGGAGGGACATGGCATTATTTGCAGCAGACTCTTTCTAGGAAGAGGGCTGATTAGAGCCGACTGAAAAATACAAAACTAGCCGTGTGAAACATGGGGACATTTGGATGTTTGCGTGTCAATTTGGTCTTTAATTTTGCCATCAACTAAAATTGTCAAGAGCATCGTTATCATGTTTTCCATTTTTTTAAAAAGGCATCCCTTGTTTGCAAAATACGTATGTAAAGTTTGTGCATCATTAACCATTTTTGAAAAGAAAAATTTGGTTTTTTTTAAAAGGCCTTTTTCAATTAAAAAAAATGTTTCATCGGGAAAATGTTGACCAGCTCTGGAAATGCAAATTATGCAACAAGCTCCTAAACCTGACGATTTCCCCACAAATCCTCTTGGGCGGATGCTGATGTCTACAAGTAAAAGCCATGGGACTGTTACTGTGCCAAAGAGACCAGCTGTTGCATGGCTGGTTCCAGTCTTACACTCTTGTAACTCCATTGACTTGACTGAAGCTACTCCTAATTTGCTCTGGTGTACAGCAGAATCAGGGCCAATAGCACCCTCAAATTAAAAGAGGTGCAAACACTGAGACAGGACCCAGCAATCTTTATTGGAGCGTCCTTTTCCCAAGACTGCCTGGGGACCGGGGGCCAAATTCTGGTCTCAGCTGCATTGCTGACATCAGTGGGGTTATTCCAGATTCACAGGGAGTTCAGAATCTCGTCCTGTGGAAGGATTTTAATGGAATAAAGATGGGAGGCAGCAGACAGAGGAGAAATACTAAAATAGAGCTGCTTTTAACTTAAGAATGTCTGGGATAGTGTCTAGCTGTACTGAAGCTATGGACTCTGAATGAAATTGCCTTCAAGTGGGTCACACCACGGTAATTAGAGCAGAATCCGGCCCATTGACCCAGTACCTGCCCACTGAAATGTCCTTCCATTCCTCCCGGGGCAGGACAAGCTAACCCATCTTGGGCTGACTCACCTTCAGCATGTTCCCAAGTTCTTTCTGAATCAGGCATTTCAGTTCCGCCTTGGAGAGCTTGTCATGATGAGGCTCATTGCACGAATATTTGTGGAAGACTTCGACGATGGCGCCAACAGCACCTTCCAGCGGGGTCAGCATCTTCCTGGAGAAACCTGAAAGGGGAGCGGGAGACCTGTAGCAGCAACTGGAGTGTCTAAAACCTGAAGTCTCCCTCCTGCACACCCACACTCCTTTCAGCATTCATTCATGGCGATAATTTGATGGGCAAAGAACCTCTATTAGGAAAAGGCAACTGGGGCCAGATCCTCAGCTGGTGCCAATGGGCAGAGCTCCGCTAAGGACAATATTATTATTATTTGCAGGACTGTAGTACCTAGGGGTCCCATTGCGCTAGGCGCTGTACATAGTAAAAGACAATCCCTGCCCCAAAGAGTTTACAGTTGAAATAGACAAGAGAAACCAAGGCAGAGAGCTAGAAAGTGGCTTGTCTAAGGTCAGCCAGCAGATGAGTCATTGAGCCTGGGTCTCCTGAGTCCCAATCCAGTCCCCGACCCCAATGAATCATGCCGCCTCTTTCACCAATGGGGCCTCACTGATTTACACCAGTTAAGGATCTGGCCCGTGATGCTAACAGGGTTTGCTATGCATGCAAGCTCAGCTAAAACTGATTTGTGTTACAAAAGCTATTAATTAACGCTACATTCATGCAAATTGGAATTAGCAACCAAAAACGTTCACCTCCTTCCTTACAGATGATGCATCCAAGATCTAAGCCAAAACAGGGAAAGAAGCAGGTAAAGAATATTTAGATAAGTTCGATGTATTCAAGCCAGCAGGGCCCGATGAAGTTCATCCTAGGGTATTTGAGGAACTAGCTGAAGCAATCTCCGAGCCATTAGCAATTATTTTTGAGAACTCCTGGGGGATAGGGGAGATCCCAGAGGGCTGGAGAAGGGCAAGCGTAGCACCTGTCTTTAAAAAGGGAACAAAGAGGACCCGAGGAATTATAGACCACTCAGTCCAACTTTGATCTCTGGAAAGATACTGGAACAAATGATTAAACAATCCATTAGTGAGCACCTAGAGGATAATGGGGTGTGATAAGGAATAGCCGGCATGGATTTGTCAGGAACAAATCATGCTAAACTAACCTAGTTTCCTTCTTTGAGCAGGTTACTGGCTTAGTGGATGGGGGGAAGCAGTAGACATGATATGTCCTGATTTTTAGTCAAGCTTTTGACTCAGTCCACATGACATCCTCTTAAGCAAATCAGGGAAATGTGGCCTAGATGAAATGTGAGGGCACGACTGGTTGAAAGGCCAGAGTAGTTATCAGTGGGTCACTGTCAAACTGGGAAAGCATATCCAGCGGGGTTCTGCACGGGTCCGTTCTGGATCGGGGACTATTCCATGTTTTCATCAATGACTTGGATAAGGGAGTGAAGAGTGTATTTATCAAATCTGTGGATGACACCAAGCTGGGAGGGGTTGCAAGCACTTTGGATGACAGGATTTGAATTCAAAATGACCTTGGCAAATTAGAGAATTGGTCTGGAATCAACAAGATAATAAATATAAGATAAAGATAAGTACAAAGTACTACATGTAGGAATTAAAAACTAAATGCATAACTACAAAATGGGGAACCACTGGCTAGGTTGTAGAACTGCTGAAAAGGACCTGGGGGTTTTAGTGGATCACAAATTGAATATGAGTCAGCAATGTGATGCAGCGGTGAAAAAGGCTAATACCATTCTGGGCTGGATTAACAGGAGCGTCGTACGTAAGACATGGGAGGTAATTGTCCCACGCTACTCAGCACTGGTGAGGCCTCAGCTGGAGTACTGAGTCCAGTTCTGGGTGCCGCACTTTAGGAAAAATGCGGACAAATTGGAGAGAGTCCAGCAGGGAGCAACAAAAGTGAGAAAAGGTTCAGAAAACCTGATCTGTGAGGAAAGGTTAAAAAAACGGAGCATGTTCAGTCTTGAGAAAAGAAGACTGAGGGGGAACCTGATAAGTCTTCAGATATGTGAAGGGCTGTTATAAAGAGGATGGCGATCAATTGTTCTCCGTGTCCCCCTGAAGGTAGGACAAGAAGTCATGGGCTTAATCTGCAGCATGGAAGATTTAGGTTACGTATTAGAAAAAACATCTTAACTCTAAGGGTAAAGTTGTGGAACCGGCTTCTAAGGGAGGTTGTGGAATCGCATCGTTGGCGGTTTCTAAGAACAGGTTGGCCAAACCCCTGTCAGGGCCGGTCTAGGCTCACTTGGTCCTGCTTCAGCACAGGGGGCTGGACTTCATGACTTCTAAAGGTCCCTTCCAACCCGACGTTTCTATGATTCTATGAAAGGTCGTCCCAGACGAAGCAAGTGTTAACTATGTGCCAAGCTACCTCCATGGCACTGCTTGGCGAAAACAACCAGGGAAGCGGCCAGCTGTATTTTGTGCAGATGATACAGCCTAGAGCACGACAACATGTTTGTACTCCGGTTAGCTCATCCTGCCTCCTCCCACCCACACCTGTTCAGTACATTCACCTGCTACTTTTTTGCACTAACTTCGCTCTTTGGAGCAGGAACACGTTTGTGCGGTGCCTCGCGCAATGGGGCCCTGACCTCGGTCGGGGCCGTTAGTCACTAAAATAATAAGTAACAATATTAGTTAATTCTATTCTAACCCACCGTTAATGTGGGTAGGAAGAGATACCTGGTACTTCTTGGTTTCTCTGTTCTTCTAGGTAACATGGATATTTCTGAGTTTAACTAAGCTTTTAAACATTGCTTCACGAAGGCGAGAGATCAAAGTGGACAGGATGTCTTAAAATCGGACTTACCTGGCTCACCAAGAAAATGGAACTGCTGAAAATGCAACCAAGCAAGAGTGAGGAGAGCTGGGGCTGGTGTCTCCTTTATATTCTATCCAGACTGGCAGCCACCACCCCTCATCTTCAAACACTTCGTAGGAGCCTGAGTGATGATAGTCAGTCAAAAATACATTCCCAGGTGTTGATTAAGGTTTTTCCGGTTCTCGGTGTTGAATTAGTGTTGGGATTTTTTCCTGCGCCACGTCTGTGTATGGGATTGCTCACCCTTACTCCCACTCAAGTAGCTGGAGGGAATAGCTAATTATAATGAAGTTCCTAAGATGCTTGGAAGCAAATAAAATTCAAGCAGTAATTACCCAGCCTTTCATCCTCCTAGGATTAGTTAATATTCCCTGCATAGGGAGGCCCCCTCTGTTCTGAATGGACATTAAAGATCCCAGTGGTGGTTGGGTTTGTTTTTTTGTTTGGTCAGGATTGGGGTTCCCCCTACTATCTTTGACCAACATCTCTTGCACCCAGATGAAATCTTTGGGGAATCTGAGAGACCATATTATGCCTAGTAAGGTATTAGTGGTGCTTTTGGAAATGGAGAATTTCCTGGAGAAAGTTTTATCAGTAGACTTGGAAGGATTAGACTTTTTTATTGGTAAAATATTGGTAAACATCAATTGGACTGTACACACCCAACCAGCAAAGAAATATTTCCATCTGTAATATCGAGGTGTACACATAGGCAAAGTTAGACAAACGCTGCTGGAGAACTTCTTAGAGTTTGATTTAAGGATATTGCCTGGGTGTATTTTGACACCGGATGTTGACAATTCGTATAAACTTTGTTTGAATCTCAATAAACACTGTTTATTGTCTCACCCTCCCACGATTTCCTGCAACCATGAAAATTGAAATGGATACAAAATCTTTTTTAAAAATGCTTAAAAATAAACATTATCATTATCCATCAAAATTATTATTATTTTTAAATTGAATTCTGCCAAGCCTGTTTATCAAGTAGGGAGGTTTCCGAAAGGTGAGCAGACTCTGGACTCTCACAGAAATTTGCTGCACCATTGGATCCCATCATTTGAAAATGCTCAGTCCCCAGGGCTCTCCTCGCTGTTCTTGGCTATGCAATCTGCATTCTCCCAGGGGAGCCCGTTTCCTAGTGCTGCTGAGGCTTCTTTCACTAATGACCTTGAAAAATAACATCCATGTCTTCAGCTGCCAAACTGGGAGGGACTGAAGCATAGTCTTAATGATCACAACAGCATAAAATCTAGATCATATCTTTCTAATTATATTGTTTTAGCAAACTCCACACACTATTTACATATTAAATTAAAAGGATGGGAGAAACAGGTTCATTGTGTGAGTGTTACAAGTAGACTTGAAGGAGTAGATTTTTATCGGTCAATGTCGGCAAATGTCAATTTCACATATACACACCCCTAAACAAACCAACAAATATTTCCATAGATATTAATCAAAACGTACTGATCAGCACCGTAAGAAGAATGCCGCTTGTGAATGTATAAGAGTTTGATTTAAGGGAATTTATTTAGTATATTTTCACATGTGATGTTGACACTTGGTGTTTTAAGGGTTATGAAGCTTTAACTGTTTGAATTCCAACATCTACTGTCATTACATTATTATTGTCTGCCCCACCCCCACAACTGTGACCATTTAAATAGATAAAAAAAATAAACGTTGATATTATCCATTGAAATTATAAAAAAAATCAAAATCAAATTCTGCTAAACCAAGTCACAAGTATCCATTTTCTCCTTTACTTTGAGGAACATAGGAATGGCCGTAGCGGGTCCCATCTAGCCCAGCGGCCTGTCTCTGACCGCGGCCAGTACCAGAGCTTCAGGGGGAGTGAACAGAACAGGGCCGTTGAGGTTATCCACCCCTGTCTTCCCCTCCCAGCTTCTGGTAGTCAGAGATTCAAATTGCCGCAAGCTCAGCCTTGCATGGGGTTTCTAACTAGCTTTGGAGTCGTGTCCGTGGTAGGTGTTGGCACAACCTCACTTCCCAGCCTTTGGTGTCGTTCTTTTTTGTGGTGTATTTTGCACACTTCCGACCTGATCTTGCAAATCTCACTCACCTAAGGGTGGCCTTTATGCCCTGCTGTTAGTTTGGGAAGGAAGCAGGTTTCAATTTCTCCACTTCCAAAAGGTTTTCATAAATAGGGAGGAAAGAAATCGTTGTCAAGATGCTGGTGACATCCGCCTTGGCAGCATGAACCTAAAATAGAGCTGATATCAGCCAGGTGAGTTTGATTGGAAGCGGGTATATTTCATAGTCTTGCAACTATTCTTGCCCCATTGTGGGGAAGATCCAGAAGGGATGTGGGTAGCTGGAACCGGTCAACATTTTCCCATCAAAAACATTTTTCAACCCCCCAAAAATGGCCTTTTTAAAAGTGACGATTTCTCCCAAAATAGGAATATAGGACTTGGGAGGAACCTTCTTGGTCATTGAGTCCAGCCCCTGCTATCAGAGGCAACACCATCATGTAATCCCCTTCGTCAAGTCCGGTAACAGGGTATTGGCCTCTAAAGCCAGAGGCGCTAGCTTGGAAGGCCAGTTACCCTGTTTCCATCTGTCCACAACTCCCACTGGGAGGCTGCTCCAGACCCTCCTTCCTCTGATGGCTGGGAATCCTCTTCTCATTTCCAGCCTCAATTTATTCATCCCCATTTGTTGTTGTACCAACATCGTCTTTTAGCTCCCGAGCATTTACCCCGACTGATGTATTTCTAGAGGGCAGCCAAACCCCCTCTCAGCCTTCCTTTCGCTAAGCTAAACAAGCCACGTTCTCGTCAATCTTAGTAGCTCCAGCTCTGCACCTGTTCCAGTTTGAAATCGTCTTTCTTGAACAGGGGTGACCAGAAATGGGCCCTGTATTCCAGATGAATGTCTTGTCCTGTGGCATCCGTCCTTCTCTTTCTCTATGACAAATACCTTGCCTGATACGTCCAATATTAATTGATTTCAAAATATGCTTCTTCTTTTTTTCAAATGAAACTTTGCAAACTCAAAATGTTCAGCTTTCAAAAACCAAAACAAACCAAACACCAAAATGTGGGAGTTTTTTAAAAACTGGGGGGGAAATACATACAGAACATTCCCTCCAAAATGACATTTTTTTAAATTTCTTGCCAACGTATTAACAGAAAATGCCATTTTCCAGCCAACTTTTGTGACAGCAGGTAACTTCTACACTACATTGTGTGGCATTGTTTTTAACAAAACCTGAAGCTCTCACAAAACTCACCTGTTGGGAAGTTTTGATTGTAAATACAAAACTCCAGACAAGGGTGGCCGAAAGGGTCACGAATCGTTGGATTCTGGGTCACCGCTTTGCACGGGCACTGTGTGAATTCAGTGCTCCTTCCCTTATGACAGGTACTATCTGTGCACCCTGCTTGGCAAAGATACAGCCCTGATCCTCTGTTCCAACCGAGGTCTGCTCATCGCAGAACCCAGGGGGTCGGGTGCTAAATTCCATCTTTGCACATTTCTGATTCCAGGACACCCAGAGACTAGTTCAGCCCCCAGCACGTGTTAGAGCAGCCTCAGGATTGCTCTAACTTCCATGAGCTGATAACAGCCCCACCAAAGAGCTCTTATGTCAGCAGGGGATTTTTGGAGCGCAACATGCTCATGCCTTACTCCTATGCCCCAGCGTGCCTCCGGGGGACCCCGTCACTAAGGTAACCCAGCATGGAGGTGTGGCGAGCAAAAGGAACCCACTGCTGGCTGTCCAATCTTGCCAGCTATCCCTTTGGCATCCCTAAGCAGTGCAGAGAGAGGCAGTGGTGGGGCTGAGAACCTGGTTCAAGGCTTGTGTCTGAGAAACTTCTGACCATAATGAACCAACCCTGTTCTCAGTCCAGTGGGGCTCAACCTTGTCATTAGACAGAAGATGATGAGCAATAACAATAAGCGAAGGGGCAGGGTGGGGCTGCAGGTTCACGTGTCTTGTTTTTCACTTTGGTGAGCTCTGATTTGTTTGCTGAATGAGCCGTGGTCTCTGTACAACGGGAAGTGGAGGAAGTCGGGCGGGGCAAGAGGAATCATAGAATCATAGAATATCAGGGTTGGAAGGGACCTCAGGAGGGCATCTAGTCCAATCCCCTGCTCAAAGCAGGACCAATTCCCAACTAAATCATCCCAGCCAGGGCTTTGTCAAGCCTGACCTTAAAAACCTCTAAGGAAGGAGATTCCACCACCTCCCTAGGGAACCCATTCCAGTGCTTCACCACCCTCCCAGTGAAAAAGTTTTTCCTAATATCCAACCTAAACCTCCCCCACTGCAACTTGAGACCATTACTCCTTGTTCTGTCATCTGGTACCACTGAGAACAGTCTAGAATAGAGGGGCCTGGCTGCAGAGGAAGGCGATGTGAAAGAAGAGGGGGATTACGGAGAGTTTTAGGCAAGGAGGGACCATCAGATCAGCGAATCTGACCTCCAGTATAACACAGGCCATGTCGCCCAGCTAGCCCTGTATCGAGCCCGAAGACTTTAGTTAGACTAAAATATTTCAGTCCTCAGGAAAGTAGGAGGACAGGCAGAGAACAGGAGAGACCGAGATGCCACCAATATCAGAGGCCCCTGATTGATAAGGTGAGACCTGCCCAGGTGATCCTAGCAGTGAACCACTCCCCAGGCTGCAGAGGAAAGTGAAAAACCCCCAAGGTCCCTGCCAATCTGACCTGGGGGGGGAATTCCTTCCTGATACTAAATATGATCAGTTTGACCCTGAGCATGTGAGCAAGACCCACAAGCCAGACCTCTAGAAAGAGGGTTCTCTGGACCAGCTCAGAGCACTAGTCCGGTGTCCCATCTCCAGCCATGGCCACCGGACCGATGCTTCAGAGGAAGGTGGGGGGGGAAAAACCCAGAATACATCTAACCACTTGTGCATCAGGGAGGAAATATTCCTTCCTGACCCCTGCAGGCAACCAGCTGAAGCCCTGAAGCATGAGACTGGATTACAGGTTTGATTTAAGGAGGTGAGAGGCACGTGACGTCCCAGCAACAAGGAGTAATGGTCTCAAGTTGCAGTGGGGGAGGTTTAGGTTGGATCTTAGGAAAAACTTTTTCACTAGGAGGGTAGTGAAGCACTGGAAGGGGTTACCTAGGGAGGTGGTGGAATCTGCTTCCTTAGAGGTTTTTAAGGTCAGGCTTGACAAAGCCCTGGCTGGGATGATTTAGTTGGGAATTGGTCCTGCTTTGAGCAGGGGGTTGGACTAGACACCTCCTGAGGTCCCTTCCAACCCTGATATTCTATGATTCTATGATTCTATGAAAACGCAAGGCCAGAGCCTTGGCTGGTATAAATCAGTGTCACTCCCTTGACCTTGATGGAGCTCAAACTCTTACTGTCCCCGACCGTAATTCTCCACTGAAATCAATGGAGCTACACGGATCCGCACCAAATGAGGATCTGCCCTTCAGATCGTGGGTTTGTTTGAACACGAAATGCCTGGCCAGGAGCGGGCACAAGATGGAACCGAACGAAACAATCTGTGTGAAAGCCTGAAAATGGAAACCACTGCTTTAATCTTATCTCCGGATTTCACATTCGTTGTGGTTGTTATTGCTGTTCTTATCTAACCACCAGGCACGCAGCTAGCACAAGAATTAAAAGCCCTTCAAAGCAGAGGATGACAGGGTCAGACACCCAGCCGGTGCCATTGAAGTCAATGCGGTTATGCCCATTTACACCAGCTGAGGATCTGGCCCCAAATATACAGGACCAGGTTCTAAGCTGAGTGGTGGCCACAGAAGAACTGTTTATAGCTCTCCAATACCGGGGGCCCCAGATCATTCAGTACCCTAGGTCTTACACCACAGACAACGCCTGTAGCCAGTCCTGTAATAAGCTAGCTAAAGGTTTATTACAGGGGTCGGCAACCTTTCAGAAGCGATGTGCCGAATCTTCATTTATTCACTCTAATTTAAGGTTTCGCGTGCCAGTAATACATTTTAACGTTTTTAGAAGGTCTCGTTCTATAAGTCTATAATATATAACTAAACTATTGTTGTATGTAAAGTAAATAAGGTTTTTAAAATGTTTAAGAAGCTTCATTTAAAATTAAATTAAAATGCAGAGCCCCCCGGACCGGTGGCCAGGACCCAGGCAGTGTGAGTGCCACTGAAAATCAGCTCGCGTGCCGCCTTCGGCACCCGTGCCATAGGTTGCCTACCCCTGGTTTATTAGCTCGGAAGAAGAAAGAAGCGTTATTTACAGGTTACAGCAAGCAAACATAGACACCCCAATGAGTTCCCATCTAAATCCTATGAGTGGCAGAGTTGTCGTGATCTGTCCATTCAAAGTGTCTTTCAGGGCAGACCCAGGAAGCAGCCCGTGGGGATTTCTGGCTTCAGATCAGAGTCTCTGGCCCCTCAGAGTTCAAACAGCCCAAAAGATGCAGTTTTTTCTTGTTGGGGATTTTTATTCCCTTCCCCCAGAGCTCAAGAGGATGGGACAAGTTCACGTGCATGTCTCCTCTTCATGGGCGGGACAATCAACAAAGGCTTTTGTCCTCATGGGGTTCCCCAATGGTTTGTTTGGTGTCTATGGACCTTCCTTTGTGGGCAGGAGATGATACCTCCTGTGGCAAACTAGTATCTCACACCGGGTAATGCTTCTCTCCTGACTGTGGGCGTTCACAGGTTCAGAGCAAACCCTGAAACATTTCCTTTAAACAAGGGCTACAGACACTATGAGTGAGATCAATGCATGCAGCAACATACAAGCGCTGTAGACACTGAATACATTTGGATAAGCCTCATGCAAAACGTACACCCCGGTGACCTGGTCTGGTCAGGGCCGGCTCCAGGCATCAGCGCAGGAAGCAGGTGCTTGGGGCGGACAATGCAAAGGGGCGGCACGTCCGGGTCTTTGGCGGCACTTCGGCGGCGGGTCCCTCGGTCCCTCTCGGAGGGAAGGACCGGCCGCTGAATTGCCGCCGAAGAATGCAGCGGCGCGGTAGAGCAGCCGCCGAAGTGCCGCCAATCGCGGCTTTTATTTTTTACTTTTTTTCCTCTTCACCGCCTGGGGCGGCAAAAAAGCTGGAGCCGGCCCTGGGTCTGGTCCCCAGTGATGAGGCTGTCAGTTCCTAGCCACTGCCTGCAGCCTGGGCTAGCGCTGCCTTCTGGCCTGCCAGCGTCACGCCAGGTCTCTCTGCCGCACTAAGGCATCCACACCGCCCTGCGCAGACCCTCTGAGGTGGCTCTGTGGCTTGAGCTGCATCCACACTGTAGAATACCAGGGCTTGGACCCACGGCACAGCGGGAGTCGGGCTCTGACCCACCCCCCTTGCAGGGTCCTAGGCCCCAGGTCCAGAGTGCTGGCTGACCCGAGTCAGACGGGTTTGTGTGTCGACAGAAAAGGGGGCTTGGGCTCAAACCGGAGACAGAGCCCAGGCTTAGAGTGCAAACGTGCCCTCGATGTTCCAGTTCCCCATCTGTAAATGAGCCTTCCTCAAAACCCTTCGCTTGTCTGAGTGAGTTCGATTGTCAGCTGTGCAGAGCAGGGACTGTCTCACTGGGTGTCTGTGCAGCGCCTGGCACAACGGGGCCCAGTCTTGGCTGGAGCCTTTGGGCATTCCTGTAACACAAAGAATAAGAATGACCTGGGCCAAATCCTGAACTGGTGTAAACTGGCCTAGCACCATTGACTTGAGTGAAGGTTGGCTGATTTCTATCGGCTGATAACAACAATTCGCCACTGGTCTCTCTGTTCAGCTAAAATACAGCTCCGGTTCTCAGGAGCCAGGTTGAGTAGAAAAGTTTATTTAATGCGGTTTTAAATCTGCCAGTGCTTGACTCTCTTACTATGTGTCTGTACAGCGCCTTGCACAGCGACACCCCGATCTCAGTCGGGAGGTAAATACTAAATACTGAAGCTACTGACTTGCTCAGGCTGCCTGGCCTTTATTGTTCGCTATCACTCGCTTTACACGTCTCCCAGAGAAACCCACGTCTGGCAGGGTACCAAGGGGCTGTACTGTCGGCGCCTTTCTTCATTTCTTACCGTCAAGGTTTGTGAAATTGCCGTTTTGTAACGTTGCTTGGGCTGTACAAACCTTCCCTAAAATGCCACATGCAGAGGGCTGTTGTAACAACTAAAACAACTCACCCAGGCACAGACGGGGGCCAGAAATACAGTAACCAAAACCCCGAGCATCTAGCAATAGAGGAAAGGGGGCATCCCGTGTACCTTGAGCATTGTCATCCCAAAGTATGTGACGCTGCCATTAAGAAAACAAGAGTCCATTTGGCTAAGCTACTAAGAGAAATGAACCAGCAAAACTGGGTGTTACCTAATACAAGTGCGATATTACATGAGTGAATATTGTAACCAACTGATCAGCATGTTGCAACTTGCAGCTGGGTCTGGGCTGTTGAACAGAGTTATCCCAAAGCTTTCCATACACGTGATAAGCTGCTGCAACAAGTTTTCAAAATATATTGACTGCCCCAGAAAGTAGAAGATCACGTGTCCCGTTGCTGCTGCCAATAGAAGACCACAGAGTTTGTTGGTACAAGGCTTACCCCATTTTACTGAGTTTATGACCCAAGATCAGACTAAGGACTTCAGAGTTATCCAAAGTCCTTGGGGCTTTTTCTAACAGCATCTTAGACCCCAAGTCCTCACTGATTTAGCATCTCTATTTTTAATCCATTGTTGAACCATCGTCTCACACTGGTATTCTGGTAACCAGATGAAAAGTTGCTAACCATGAAGGCAGTCAAGCATTTGATCAAGTTACCAAGGGATGGGGTTGAATCTCCATCGTTTGCAATCTATAAGTCAAGATCAGACATATTTCTAAAAGGTAAATGCTTTGTACCAACCACAAGTTGTTGGGTTTGATGTAGGAATCAGTGGGAGAAATTCTCTGGCCTGCTCCACAGGAAATCAGGCTCGGTAATCATAATGGTCCTTCATGGTCTTAAAAGCTCTGATTTTTAGAGATGAAGCCAAGAAATGACATGACCACAGATCAGATATCAGAGGGGTAGCCGTGTTAGTCTGGATCTGTAAAAGCAGCAAAGAATCCTGTGGCACCTTATAGACTAACAGACGTTTTGCAGCATGAGCGTTCGTGGGTGAATACCCACTTCTTCGGATGCAAGTAGTGGAAATCTCCAGGGGCAGGTATATATATGCAAGCAAGAAGCAAGCTAGAGATAACGAGGTTAGTTCAATCAGGGAGGATGAGGCCCTGTTCTAGCAGTAGAGGTGTGAAAACCAAGGGAGGAGAAACTGGTTCTGTAGTTGGCAAGCCATTCACAGTCTTTGTTTAATCCTGAGCTGATGGTGTCAAATTTGCAGATGAACTGAAGCTCAGCAGTTTCTCTTTGAAGTCTGGTCCTGAAGTTTTTTTGCTGTAGGATGGCCACCTTAAGATCTGCTATTGTGTGGCCAGGGAGGTTGAAGTGTTCTCCTACAGGTTTTTGTATATTGCCATTCCTAATATCTGATTTGTGTCCATTTATCCTTTTCCTTAGAGACTGTCCAGTTTGGCCGATGTACATAGCAGAGGGGCATTGCTGGCATATGATGGCGTATATTACATTGGTGGATGTGCAGGTGAATGAACCAGTGATGGTGTGGCTGATCTGGTTAGGTCCTGTGATGGTGTCGCTGGTGTAGATATGTGGGCAGAGTTGGCATCGAGGTTTGTTGCATGGATTGGTTCCTGAGCTAGAGTTACTATGGTGTGGTGTGCAGTTACTGGTGAGAATGTGCTTCAGGTTGGCAGGTTGTCTGTGGGCAAGGACTGGCCTGCCACCCAAGGTTTGTGAAAGTGTGGGATCATTGTCCAGGATGGGTTGTAGATCCCTGATGATGCGTTGGAGGGGTTTTAGCTGGGGACTGTATGTGATGACCAGTGGAGTCCTGTTGGTTTCTTTCTTGGGTTTGTCTTGCAGTAGGAGGCTTCTGGGTACACGTCTGGCTCTGTTGATCTGTTTCCTTATTTCCTCGTGCGGGTACTGTAGTTTTGAGAATGCTTGGTGGAGATGACCACAGAGTACAATCATAGGACTGGAAGGGACCTCAAGAGGTCATCTAGTCCAGTCCCCTGCACTCATGGCAGGACTAAGTATTATCTAGACCATCCCTGACAGGTGTTTGTCTACCCTGCTCTTAAAAATCTCCAATGATGGAGATTCCACAACCTCCCTGGGCAATTTATTCCAGTGCTTAACCACCCTGACAGTTAGGGAGTTTTTCCTAAGGTCAAACCTAAACCTCTTTTGCTGCAATTTAAGCCCATTGCTTCTTGTCCTATCCTCCGAGGTAAAGAACAATTCTTCTCCCTCCTCCTTGTAACAATCTTTTATGTACTTGAAAACTGTTATCATGTCCCCTCTCAGTCTTCTCTTTTCCAGACTAAACAAACCCAATTTTTTCAATCTTCCCTCAGAGGTCATGTTTTCTAGACCTTTAATCATTTTTGTTGCTCTTCTCTGGACTTTCTCCAATTTGTCCACATCTTTCCTGAAACGAGGCACCCAGAGCTGGACACAATACTCCAGTTGAGGCCTGAGTAGAGCGGAAGAATTACTTCTCATGTCTTGCTTACACGTGTCTTGCATCTCTGCAATGAATGCAGACGTGACAGGGCTCTGAGAAGGCTGAAGACAAGCAGTATATGACACCACAGATTAAAAGTTTCCATAAAAAGGGAGGAACAATATAAACTTTTGCACAGGTATCATCTTCCAATTTTCACTCGTGACAAAATTACAGATTTCCCATGTCTCCTTGCACACTCCCACGTGTAAGTGACATTTCTAGAGCAACCCCTTTCTGAAACCATCTACAAATAAGTGAGGGCTTGGGTCTTTTAACTGGATGAACAAAGAAATGGAAAGCCGTGGTTCTCAATCTTTTCGAAAGCAGGGCCCCACGTTGCAACAGCAGAATGGGTCGTGACTCCCAATTCCCACCCAGCCATAAAGAAAGTGAGAGTGACGGCAACCCCAATATTGATTATTATTCTTGTTATTCTTGTTTGTTTGTCTTGCGGTAGCACCGAGGAGCTCTTGCTATGGACCAGGGCCCATGGTACGAGGTCGTGTACCAACATAGGGCAAAAACACAGCTCCTGCCCCACAGAGCCCACAAGCTAAGTATAAAACACGAGGCGACAGAAAGACGCTGGCAGACAGATGGAGAAGCTCAAGGGAACAGTGAGATAATCTTGGTCCACATGACAGGCAGCTGCCTCACCAGGAGCAAGAAACATGGAAACCCAAGTACCATGTTCATGCCACACACCCCCACAAAGGGCCCAGAACCCCCCGGCTGTTACCCCACGATCAGGTCACTGATACAGAGCGATCCGGATCGCTTGGGAACCTGGGCGCCAGCAAACAAGATGGGTTTTTAATACGGCTAAATGCAAACGTATCCATCTAGGAACCGGGGACGCTGGACACACAGGTGAGCCTCGGGAGATCTGGATTCAATTCCCAAAGCTGCCACAGACAACCGGTGCGACCAGATGTCCCTGGGCCTCAGTTCCCCATCTGTAAAACGCAGGATAACAACCTTCCTGTCTCCTGCCCGCCCCGGTCTATTTAGCTCGTAAATTCCTTGGGACAGGAGCTGTATTTTACTCAATGCTTGTGCAGCGCCCGGCACAACGGGGCCCGAAGCTCAGTGTGGGCTGATAGATGCTACAGTCATAAAATAATGAAGGAAAATCCCAGCGACTCTGCAGCCAAGACCTGAAATCAGAGTTGGGTCCTGAACCAGGCCCTGCCATCGCTAAGATCTTGAACAATGCAGAGCGAGAGAGAGAGAGAGCGCTGTACTGCGTGGGGCCTGTCTATACTTGGAGGTCTGTTGTATTAATGTAGATGGGAGTGAGGGGTGGAATAGCCCATCCCCTCGTTCTTTTCTCCACCAGTTAGGCCGAATATCAGACACACCTATTTTGGGTCACTGATTTCCTGTTCCACGCATCTCTTGTTGACCAGGCATGATCCTAACGCAGCCCTTGAATGATATCAGGAGGGCTTCACGTCTGTCCCAATTCAGTCTTTCTGTCTCCCTCCTGCGCCTTTTCCCTTCCACGTTCCTTGTTCCAGGTTATTGCGACACTTGACAAACTTTCGCTTACTTTTTCCCCCCGATGAGCTCACAATTCGGGTCAATTCGTAGGCCCAGAAATCACAGCGGTTCTTAGGGGACAGCTCACGAGAGAGCCGTACGTTCTAAGGGCAGACGGGCCGACTGTCTCTAATCTGACCTGCTGTATATAAAATCCAGGCCACAGAACTTCCCTGACTTAACTCCTGTTTGAACTAGAGGCTTGCTTTTCGAAAAACAGCCCATCTCGACTTAAAAAATGCTATTGATGCAGACGGGAGCAAAAATACTCCTCTTCCTTTCATCTGAATTAACTTTAGAGTGTCAGCAGGCGCGGGCACGGACTGGTTCCAGAATACAGAGCTTCTGGAGCTCGGCGGCCGGCTGCTTAGAGACTAAATCTTTTTCTCGTCCAGTTTTTGGTGTCGGTTCAAGCCGGTGGGAGGTGCTGGGTGGACAGCGCCACCGACTCGCCTCAGGGCACCGGCACCGGATGCTGCAGCAGGGAAAGAACTTGCTGATATGCAGCATCTGCTGCCACCTAGAGATACGTCCTGAGCTGAGCAGAGAAACTTCCCCACCCGCCTTGCAGGGCAGATGGATTCTGATCCCCTGGAGTCTGACTGTTCCCTCCCCAGGGCCAGCGTGCAGGGGACCCTCGGTGAATGGAGTGGGGGGATAGCCCCAGGGCCTGGACTCCACCAAGGGCCCCCTTCAGGGATCCATGGTGGGGCAGGAGGATGCAGAATATTAACCCACACCAAGGTGCACGAGCTTTTGTGCACCCTCCCGGGGGGAGAGGGGGGGCGCTACAAACCCCATCGTCATGGGCAGCCAGTGGCTCAGACAGAGGGACCCCCAGAGCTTGTGCAGATGGCCCGAGCTCAGGGGTCATGTAGAGCTGGGGTGCAGCACCATGAACTGTCCCACCGAGCGGGCAAACCCCCCTGCACCAGAACGATCCCGCGAGTCCTCACGGAGGTTTCCTCCCCTTCCTGTGTCCATGGCGGAGGGAGCGGCCTGGACATATAAGCCAAATGGTCGAGAAGTGCCCTGCCAGTTCCCCCGGGGACCAGGAGCTGCCCAGGGCAGAGCCGGCTCCCCCACGGCTGAGGATGAGGCTCCAGTCGTGGTCGCTGCCCGGGGCGAGGAGAGAGATTGTGCGGGGCCAGCAGCCGCGTAGCGTGGCGAGTTCTGGGCTTCCTTCTGCACCCAGACTTACCCCCGCACCGGGAGCTTTAGGGACTTTCCGGCCACTCAGTGGAATTGGCAGCAGGGAAAATAACAACCAATCGTCCTTCCCCTCCAGCCTGATCCCCTGGGACACTCGGACCCCTCCCGGCCGCTCTGGCAGCGTGAAGGGGCTTTCAAGTGGGTGGAAGTGGCCCCCTGGGAATCTCCCACAATCAGGGACTCCCCAGCCAGTGAGGAGCTGGCATCCACCCTGTTCACACCTCCTGGGGTAGGGAGTAGATCAGGGGTGTGGCCAGAGCATCCTGCACTGTGACTCTTCCCTGCTCCTCGGGACTTCTAGGGGCCAATGGGAAGAGCATATGTTAGAGCAGCCCTGAGGCCGCTCTAATTTACCCCAAAGGCTGAGTAGGCCGTTGCCTGGCCCCAGAATACAGGGAGTGCAAAGATTAAAGCCCTTTTTGCCCTCCTACCACCAGGAGCGCCGCCAGCCTTTTCGACGCCCTAGGTGGCGGAAGGTCCCGCCCCCGAAATGCCGCCCCCGACAGCGGCGGCGGAAGGTCCCGCCCCCAAAATTCTGCTGACGACCGGGGCGCTGGCAACCCCCAAATAGTAACGATGGGTTGTGCCGGCCCTGCCCACCACACATCCCTGTTCCAAGCACAGGAATGCAGTCGGGCCCTTGGAATCAAGTCATTCTCCGGCATTCCCGAGCTGCGCATCTGCAGGGAGTCCCATCAGGCTGTTACTTAAAGTCAGCCTTGGTCCTGCTCAGCTGTATTTGCCTTTCCTTGGCATGCTACGGTGGCTGACTAGGAGGGTGCTCGGTCCCTGCACGCTAATTCCACGTGGATGTTTCCAGCATGCAGAAGCACCCGACTGCGCAGAAGCCAGGCGCCGCTTTGCTGAACTCTTTCAGCAGGATGACGCTAGGAATTGCCCTAGCTGGGAGATCTGGATGCTTCACAGAAAAGAAGTGGGGTCTGGCTATGGGGAATCCTAGATGGAACCCCCCCACACACACACACACACACACACACCCTTTTACCTCCCCTCCACACACACACACGCTGCATTGTGCTGTCTGATTCTCACCGGCCTTCAGTACGTGGAAGCGAATGTGAATCTCCCCAAGCCAAAGCCAAAAGGACTTTAAACCAGAAGGGGTTTGGAGCCCCCCTTTTTCCAGGAAATGATGTTAACAGGGGGGTAATGGAAACGTTTCATTTCAAGTGTGACTTTTTTTATCATCTAAAATAACCAATGAAAAGAGAAACCGAAATGTTCGGTTCCAAACAACGCTTCCTTTCACACCTGACACGTTCCCGCAGAAAAATTTCCACTAGCTGCGCTCTTTACATCTATACAGAGATAGCACTCTCTTGTGACACCTCTCGCCCTGTCACGGAAGCAGCGTGATTTCACTTAGCTGGGGTCTTTCAGAGCCCCCAGGTCTCAGTGACATGTATAAGGGCTGCACAAACCAGATCCGCCTTTAATTATTTGAATGGGAGAAGAATTTGTCTGGTGCCTTTATTTCTGTCACAGTTTCATGGCAATGGTGGTGCAAGGAGTGAATGCTGAACCTGAGAGGGAGCGTGGAGAACGGACCGTGGGGCCAGGGTGGAACTACTGAGTTTTGGTTCCAAATAAGCCACGGGCGAGCGCTGTGCTTGGGAAGGGCCGAACGCAAGTACCGCCCGGGCTGTGAAACGCCATTCTGGCTCTCACATAGCAGGGCTGGAAGGGCATCCCGGCGTGTTCTGGAGCACTGCAAAGAAACTTCCAGGAACGTCCTTTACGGCCTTTAGCAAGTTACTTTTGGACTCTCTCTTTCCCATCTCTACAAGGGTAACAATAGCATACACCACATGGGGGCACTCTGAGTTTAGAAAATGCATTGAGAAAGTAATGCCCAGATCTGGCCCATATATTTTTCCGAAGATCCCAGCATGGGTGTGACCAGAGATACATGTGGTTATCTGCAACCTCCATCGATTATGAAAAATGCCAAATTGCTCTGAGAGGGGTGTCAGTAACAAACCAGGAAAATGTACCTGATAAACTTCAGGTGAGCAACCCCATTAGAATCACATACTGTTGTGTGTCCTCATCTGAGTGTGTCTCTGGAGAAAAAGCCAGGGAGAGAGTATAAAAGATGCAGGAGCAAACACTGACTGGTAAGCCACTGGACACCTTTCTAGGGAGTTGGGTAAGTCCGGTTGTAATCAGTGATTACTATTTTTCTCAATAAGAATAATTTTGGTCCATAATTTCTGCTGTTGTTTGTATTAATCATTTTTTCCCAAGTATCAGATTTAGCCAATGACATAAAACAACCTTTGCTCACGTGCATAAGAGAATCTATTGTAGCAAACATTTTCAGTGCTATTGCTTTTAACCAAAATACCATTTACAAATGACTCTGGACTAACTGCAGCGGCATTCTGTTGGCATTTCTAATAGTGGTTTGTAAAATCATTAGCATTAGTAACAAGGAGTAAGTGTTTGGGAGACGGAGATAAAGAACTAGATTCTACTGTTGCCACATTAAGTATCACTTTAGCCCACAAGGAATCTCATTGACTTCAATATAGAGCTGGTCAAAACATTTTCATCAAAAAACGTGTAGGTTTTTTTTGGGGGGGGGTGGGTGTTGTTTTGTTTTGTGTTTTTTTGTTTTGCTTTTCACAGAAAATGGCTTTTCGATTAAATGTAGATTTTTCTTGTAAAAAATTCAGTTTTCCTCAAAAATTCAAAAACGCCAAAACTAAAAAATCTGAAATGAAAAACCAAAAATTAAGAAAAATGTCGATGAAAATGGGAAAAAAATCATTTTTGCCAAAATATTGTGCAGAAAAGAGAATAATTTCCCCCAAAGGTTCTATTTCACTAGGATTACGTATGGAGCACGGCCCTACTAAGCATGAGTAAGGGCATCGGAATCCAGCCCAAGAAAAAGTCTTACAGGGGCATGCTTTACAATTGCACGTTACGAAACCCAAGCAGAGGATACAAATACATCCATTTAATCTCACAGCATCATGAAAGGCCTTAGGGAAAATGGTGCCCTGGGCACTTTCTTTGGCACCCTTCAAGTCCTGTTCCCGGAGCAGCGGTCAGTCTCTCTGCAGGCAGAGCAGCAGCAGGTCTGGAGAGCAGAGAGGACACATGTGAGCGCCTGACTCCCGCCCCACAGCCCCCTTTATCCCCTCCCCTCGCCTCTGGGCATGGCCCTTCTGCAGCCTCTTGACCACGGTTCCCCCTCCTGACCACGGCGCCCTGGGCGGTCACCCATGTCTGCCACCCATAAGGCCGGCCCTGGACCTGACAGAGATGTTGCCGTCACCAACCTCCCTGGAAGCATGTGTGAGTGAAGCTAGAGTTTGCGTCTATTTCTGGGGAGGGATTCGGTGCCTGAGGGAAACGTATTTGGGGCCAAACAGATGTTCTTCCCACGGTATTGCAGAGCCCGGCTGGGGGCGTCACCATGAGGAGACCGGTTCTGGGGTTAAATGGCTCCATGAGGCTGAAACCACGACATAGGTGAGTTTATTGGGGCTTTGGTGGGACCCCAAGGCACGATCCTGCTATGCACAGACACAGGGACGCATTCCCCTGTGTGTTTAAGCTTGGCAGTGGTGGCCGTAATGACTCATGAAAATAGCTCTTTGCCAGGTGTAGGAGCCGTCCCATCACACACCCCTTCCCGTGTCGTCCGTCTGTTTGCCGTTCCCAAGGAAGTCCTCAGGCCCTCAGAAATCAAAACACCAAGTGCCCATCCCCCACGAGCCACACCAACCCTGTGCCCAACCAGCCAATACAATAACAATGCAACGTCCTCCCAGTGAGCAGAGGGCATTTGTCTCCCAGAGAGTGCTTGTACTAAGGGCTATTTCGCAAACGTCTCTTCGTTGCAGGGCAGGCCCCGTCCCGGGGACATCAGGGAACTCTTTAGAGCAACCAGCCAAGATGGCGATCAGAACCTGACCTTGGAGGAATATGACGCCCATTGCATTCGCCACGATAAAGACGGGTGTGGCCCAGATAGGGACTAACCTAATGAATAGCTCGGACGAGTTGGACGTGACTTGGAGACCTGCCTCTTTATAACACTGGCTTCCCAAATCGTTTCTCCTTGTAGGTATTTTCATCTAGTCTAGATGCATTAGAAACCAGAGATCTGGTCTGGCTGTCGGTAGGGAGGGTCTTCCAGTCTTTGGCCTATGAACATTGATGTTCTTCCAGTCTTTGGCCTATGAACGCATCCCCCCCCCACACACACACACACACACACCCGCCCATCCCCTACGTGTTGCAGCCCACAAACCATTCAGAGTCAGGACTCAAAGGTCTGACCCTACCCACTGAGTTCACTTGGAGTTTTGCCTTCGGCTTTGTCACAGTCCAGGGCAGCTGCTTCTGTAGCCCCCTTGAGGGCACCCACCCTAAGCTCCCTGCTCCTCAGCCGTCCCCTCTCTTGGGGTAGAGATTAGAGCCATGTCTCTCTCCCTCCGGGCTGCCCCGTTCCCCGCCTACACCCGGATATTCCCAGCAAACCAGACTGTCTGAACAGGCCCGCGTCTGTGCTTTGCTTCCTCGCCAGAGCCTAGGAAGAGCGGTTAGAAGTTACCACACAGCTCTTTCTAATCTAGCCTCTTGTATTCGTAAGGTGAAAGCACTGCAGAGAGCACCGCCCCTCCTCTGAAGCCCCGCCCATTCACTGAGGCCCCGCCCCCTGCTCAGTCCACCCCCCCTCCCTCTGTCATTTGCTCTCCCCACCCTCACTCACTCGCTCATTTTCACCGGGCTGGCTCAGGGGGTTGGGGTGTAGGAGGGGGTGAGGGCTCCGGCTGGGGGGTGCAGGCTCTGGGGTGGGGCTGGGAATGAGGGGGTTGGGGTGCAGGAGGATGCTCCCGGCTGGGGCTGAGTGGTTCTGAGTGCGGGAGGGGGCTCTGGGCTGGTGCAGGGGGTTGGGGTGTGGGAGGAGGTGCGGGCTCTGGGATAGGGATGAGGATGAGGGGTTTGGGGTACAGGAGGATGCTCCAGTCTGGGACCAAGGGGTTCGTTGGGCAGGATGGGTATCAGGGCTGGGACAGAGGGTTGGGGTGCAGGAGGAGATGAGGGCTCTGTCTGCGGGTACTGGCTCTAGGGTGGGGCTGGGGATGAGGGGTTTGGGGTGCAGGAGGGTGCTCCAGGATGGGACCAAGGGGTTCAGAGGGAGGGAGGGAGGGAGGGGGATCAGGGCTGGGGCAGAGGGTTGGGGTGCAGGAGGGGGTCAGGGGTGTGGGCTCCGGGCGACGCTTACCTTGGGCGGCTCCCGGAAGCAGCGGCATGTCATTCCCCCCCTCCCCCCCCCCCGGCTCCAACATGGAGGCACGGCCAGGCGGCTCTCGGAAACAATGGCATGTCCCCACGCTGTCCCCTAGACGCCGGGGCAGCCAGGGGGCTCTGCGCACTGCCCCGTCCACAGGCGTCACCCCCGCAGCTCCCATTGGCCGTGGTTCCTGGCCAATGGGAGCTGTGGAACTGGCGCTTGGGGCGGGGGCAGCGTGCAGAGCCCCCTGGCTGCCCCGGCGTCTAGGGGACAGCGTGGGGACATGCCATTGTTTCCGAGAGCCGCATGGAGCCAGAGGAGGCAGGAGCTTCCTTAGCCCTGCTACGCTGCCGGCCGGACTTTTAACAGCCCGGGCAGCAGTGCTGACTGGAGCCACCGGGGTCACTTTTTGACCGGGGGTTCCGGCAGTCCTACTCATCCCCCACCAAAGAGGGCAGGAGGAGGAAGGGAAGCCATGGCCCGCCTCTCTTTCCTGCACTGGCCCATGGGGCTGACCAGGCAGACGGCGAAGAGAACAGGAGGCCTGGCTAACAGGTGGTGTTTGAGTGCTGCCTCACCTGAGCTCTGGAAATACCTGGGAAGAATGAAATGTTGAAAGATAATTCGAGTACAAAAAGGATCTGGGTCGTACCCCAGTCAAACGGTCGCCTTTTTTAGCCCATTGCCGTCGGGGGTGGGGGGTAGCCCTGGCAGAGCCCAGGGACGCATCAGAATCAGTGGACCCCTGTGCTTCTAACACTGTTCAGATCTGCCCATTGCACCACCTGGCTCCCGTTTGGATTCTAGATTCCCTGGACATTTCGGGCCTTTGATTACAAACGGTTTGGGACCGGGACCATCTCGCACCCAGCACAAAGGGGCCCTGATCCGGGCGGGGGTCTCTGGGCGTTAGTGCAGTGCCCAGGGTAATAACGAAATGCTGAAACCCCAGCCCCACTGCTCCTGGCATGGTCCTTGCCAATGCGGATGGCCCATCTTTGAGGTTTCTTCTGCAGCAATCTCCTCAGATCGTTTGCCTCCAGGCCCACCCCTGTGTCCCAGCCTCAGACCAAATGAAGGATCCTGGGGGAAAAAACATGAGTTAGTTCAGGTGATGTTAGACGTTACAGGCCAAACGTTTTGCTCAGTGACGACCAGTTGGGTTAGAAGGTTTTAAAAGAGCTGGTTATAAACGGACTTTGCCCCTGTCTCCTAAGGACTCTCAGAGACGGATCAATGACGTATCGAGTTCCCACTACTCTGCTCAGTAGTGGGAACACTAAACTGCTTTTATGCAGTTTTCTGAAGGCCTGTTTCAGCAGCGATTGCTCCACAGAGGTTCATGCCGCAACTTGATTCTCTCCCTTTATGCCAATTAGCAGATCAATTCCTACTTCAATATAGACATCCGTAGGACGGGTCACACCCACTCTGGGGTCAGTGGCGATGTTCCTGCATCCCAGCTGAGCGTTCTCACCCCAAGTCCCTCGTGGAGGACTCCCTCTTAGTCTGCGAGAACCTCAGTCTCTCGGCCTTCAGAGCAGGGGCCGTTTAAACCTTCCGCTCTCCCCTGGGGGAGCCTGGACCCTGATTGTCAGAGGGACAAACTTCATGAGCTTTAAGAGAGAGCTGGGGCTTGCGATGGTGGGGTTGGGGCTGACGTCCGGCTTATGTCTTCTGTTCATAAAAGCTCATGTCAGCCGGCCCCCCTGCAGTGGTCAGAACGGAACCCCCCAATGTATTCCTGGTCTCCTTTCCCTGAAGCAGCAGGGCTGGCCAGGGCGGGAGATGGGAGACAGGAGGGGGAGGGCCAGGGCTCTGAGCCAGGTGCACCGTTTGGGGGGCAGGGGAGGCTCTACCCCACCCCTGAGTTTAGTCCCTGAGGTCTGCTCACAGCACACGCCCTAGCCCCAGACAGCTCTTGGCAACACAGCTTGAGTGTGGAAAGTGAGGAGTTCTGTGCTGCTCCCAGCTGCCTCCCTTGGGGCAGGGAGTTTGTTTCTAAACAGAGGCCGGGTGATTACGATAACAAAAGCGTGTAATTAAATTAAAATTAAGGATCCTGAAAGCACTGCCAAGCACTCCAGGTAAAAGACAGGAATAAATGGTGAGAATGGAGAGAAGTCAATAGCGGTGTCCCCCAGGGGCCTGTACTGGCACCAGTGCTGTTCAACATACTCATAAATGATCTGGGGAAAGGGGTAAACGGTGGGGTGGCAACATTTACAGATGATACAAAATGACTCATGATAGTTAAGTCCAAAGCAGACTGGGAAGAGCTACAAAGGGATGTCACACAACTGGGTGACTGGGCAACACAATGGCAGATGAAATTCGATGTTGATAAATGCAAAGTATTGCACGTGGCACAATATAATCCCAACTCTACCGACAAACGTGGGGGTTTAGCGTGGGGGTGCTGGGGGCCCCTGATATATAGGTCAGGCTAACCGGTCTGGTGGTCCCTTCTGCCCTTAGATTCGGTGGGGGTACGGCCCCGAGGTGGCTAGTCCCCTGGGCTGTTGCAACCACGCGCTATGGAGCTAGCGCCGGTCTGTCTCCTCGAGCCGGGCGCCTCACCCAGCAGCGTAGCCTCTCCTACCATAACTAGGGGGGATTGCAGCGGGCAGGAGACGGCAGAGCACATGAGCTCTCCGTCGTGCCCAGAAGCCAGGACTCACAGGCAGTGGGAGCTGGTTGTCCCTGCTCTCCCTGGCTCATCTTGCTGTATCTCTGCCTTTTCCTCCTGCCTGTCAGGGAGTGTTTGCAACTAGAACCCACATCCTGGTGCCTCTCTTGGCCTTGCAAAACCAGCACAATGGCTCTCTTCAGTGGGATCTGGCAGCATTTTTCTGCACAGACCCACCTGTCCCGCTGCACCCCGCTCGTCAAATTCCAGCTCGAGGTGTGTGGAGTGCGTGTGACTGTCAGAAGTACAGCGCGCCCAGAGGAGCGAGCCAACCGGAGATTCCCTGCGCAGGCCCCCTCCGAGCTCTGCTTGGGGTCTCTGCCAGCCCAGCTGTAGGTGAGGGCCGGGCAAGTCACCACTGGCCCAGCTCCTACCAGAGGGGGACGGGGCGTGCGCAGGAATTTAAATTTGACCCCTTCTGGAGGGGCACCTTCTGTGAACCCCCAGGAGCTCTCTCTTCCCTCCCCCAGCAGGAGCTTCCTCTTCCTCCCTCTTCCCCCCTCCCCCCCCAGCAGGAGCTTGCTCTTCACTCCATCACCCCCTCCGGCCCTGCAGGATCTCCTCACTCCCCCCCCCCCCCCCCCCCCCCCNCCCCCCCCGCCGCCCCAGCCCCGGACGGAGCTCACTCTATTCTCCCCGCCCTGGCCCCAGCAGGAGCTTGCTGCCCCCCCACCCCAGGGCTGGAGCAGTTCTGTGCCCCCGATGATTATTCGGGGGGGGCTGTGCCCCTGCTTGCCCCCACTTGTGCACGCCCCTGTGAGGGGGTGACATAACACGGCTCTCTGAGGACAAGCTGAGGGCCAGCCCTTGTAGGGTGACCAGACAGCAAATGTGAAAAATTGGGACAGGGGGTGGGGGGTAATAGGAGCCTATATAAGAAAAAGACCCAAAAATCGGGACTGTCCCTATAAAATCAGGACATCTGGTCACCCTAAGCCCTTGCGATGCTGCCCAGCCAGAGGCCACAGGCAGACTCTGGCTCATGGGAGACCCGTCCCAGCAAGGAGAGGTTGGGCGGCTGGGATGCCATGTAACTCTGGGGTTCCAGCGGTGGAGTCTGAGCTGCTGTTCACTGGCAGGGAGATGGTGGGGGAGACCTCCTGTCCCTTGGGGAATCCGGGCACTGCCCTCACAGCACTGGCCGGGGAAGGCAGTAGCTTTTTGTCTCCTCCTGCTTAACTTCTGTCCGCTATTGCCCTAATTCCTGGACACGTCCGATATTCTCTCCCCTACCCCTCTGCCCCCACCAGCCAGACCAGGACCTGAGGAAACGTGTGGGAGACGGTTGCATCTGAATCTGGGAGTGCACAGGCACCATTATGATCCTCTTGTCTGACCTCCTGCCTAGCGTGGGCCAGATAACACCCCCCCCCTTCCCCCGGGATTCCTGCACCGAGCCCAGTCACTTGTGGTGGCACTAGAGCCCATCTCTTAAAAGGGCCCATCTGGATTGGAAGATTTCAGGCAGGGCTGGCTGATAACCTGCCATCAAAACTGGTTTTCGACAGGCCACTCGGTTTTCAATTAAATGAATTCTTTGACGAAAAGCGTCTACTTTCCACAGAAACATTCCGCTTCTCCTGAGGAAAAAGAACACCCGAAAACTGATACATTGCAATTCAGGGTCTCCTGGGAGTTGTTTGCGTCATGCCCCCTTCCTTTTTGAGGGGCCAGGTTCCCTAGCCAGGCTGCATCTCCCAGAATGCACTGCAGCTAGGAACTCCCATGGTACACTGCAACAGCTGAGCAAGAGGGGAGGTCAGGGAGCATCATGGGAGATGTAGTCCAATGAGGGATGCCAGCCTGTAGAGAAGAATCAGAGCATGAGAAATCCAAACTACAACCCCCATGAGGGGGCACGTGGCAGCAATTCTGAATAGAATTTTTCTAGCTTCAGCCAAAAGTTTTTGATTTTTTCACCAAATTTCCATGGCGAAAACCACATCCCTAGGCAAGAGATTTAGTTGGGGTTGGTCCTGCTTTGAACAGGGGATTGGACTAGATACCTCCTGAGGTCTCTTCCAACCCTAATATTCTTTGATTCTTTGCAAGCTGTTCCAGTAGTTAATTACCCTCGCCGCAAAAACTGCACACTTTTCTTCCAGTTTGAAATTGCCTTTGTCATTTTGCAATGTACCTATTTAGTCAGCCCCAAATAGAGTGCACTGATTGGGCGTTAGAGAGGTGGAGAGCAATCAGCAAAGGCTGTCAGGCCCCGAATACACTCAGAGCTGTCATTCTTCGAAACTCCCTGGATTTGTCTCCCACCCCTGGACAGCTCAGACCCCAGTTTCACGTGGGACTGACTCCCCATTTCAAGTGACCCTGGAAGATTTAGTATCCTCCAGGGCCTGTGGGGTTTTGTTGCATTAAAAAGTAATTGCCTCCAAAATATCCTCTCTTTTTTTTTTTTTTTTTGCTTCTGATTTCATAGATCCTGGGAGCCAAGCTAGAGAACATGTTCTGACCTGTTTGCTTGTTGCCCCATATCTACACAGATGGAAATCTTTTCAGCACAGCTAGCAGCAATCTCCTTTAATGAGCCCATTTGACCAGGCTGAACATTTTTGCATTCCAATAAGCACATCTGCAAAACAATCAGCTCCAGCCTTCAGCCATCCCCTTTGTTTGCCTCTGTGCCTAGACAGCGTTGGGACCCGAATGACAGTAGTACCTCCTCTACGAAGTCCTAAAGTCACGATCTACAATACCAGCCCCACTGGATGGGATTTGCATGGCCTAGAAAAGCCTCCCGGGCCCTGTCTGCACACACTGGCTTAAAAACTGATTTAAGGTAAACGAGCACAAACCTTGGTGTGGACACTCAGTTCGGTTTAGCATCTCCCCAGGTGAAGGGAGTGAGTGTCAGAAGGGGAAGTATGTGACTTGAAACCAGGCTTGCTGGGGACTGTGGAAGGGGGCGAGTGGCTTTCCAGAGAGATGATCCTTCCTGAGCACTCAGGCAGAGGGAAGGCGAGTGCAGGGAGCAGGAGTCAGTTAGGAAGGTTGGAGTTCAGTGTTAGCCAATACATATACGTTACGCATAGTATACACCATGTTAATAGGTATGATGTGCTTGGTATTGTTACAGTACACGTTATGTACTGCACACCATACGCCCGCAGTTCTGTTCACCCTGTCGGGTATCCCACAAACCCTTTGAAAAGCTGAAGTCAGCCTTGACATTCGAAAATAGGAACCGTGTCAGAGCAAAAGTGCATGAATACTTTCTCCCCAGGACACTTAGGGAGTCCTGTCATGGCTCATCACTATCTGGAGTGGAGTTTACCGAACTAGGCATGGGACAATACAAGGAGGTACCTTACAGACCAGTCCCGGGGATTCTAGCATCCAGAATAAAGCAAGGTACAGAACAAGGAACTGGTATGAACTGGTGGATTGGATGTAGAGAAAGGTTGGGTATAAATACTGCTAGCTGAAATGCATCTCTTTGAAGCACACCTTTTGTGTAAGGTGAACACGCTGTGAGAATATGCTTCCCAGACGGAGGGGCTGTATGTCATATTGTACTGTTCTGTCTTTCGACAATAAACGGGGCTACGCTTGGTTATCTGGTCGCTTGAACATTTTTAAGACTGAACCATGAGGGCAGTCAAACGATCGGCTGCAGCTTTTAGTCAATATGTGGGATCAGGAGGTGTTGGCTGAGACGCCCTGGCTAGGAGGGTTTCAAAAGTCTTTTGAGCCTATATGGAAAACGAGGGAGTGGATGGACCCAAAGCCGGACTGGGAAAACCCAACTATAGACACAATTCTGGACCCCCGAATGGGGTCAGCACTGTTTGGATGAGATGCATACACACGCCTAGGACAAAGGAAAGTCCAACACCTGATATCTGGCAGGCTCCTCTGTACCCATTTGCTAGGATAAGGTCAATCTTCATCACACCATTTAGTCCGGGAGTTCCTTGCCACACCATCCAGGATGCAGAACATGCCGGTCACTTTCCAGAAGCTGGTGATTCAGGGCTAAGTGATTTTGTGGTGCTACTTAAAAGTGATTGTACCCTATCCAGCCAGAGATGGGATGGGCATATTATAGCCATGGTTACTTATTATTTCTACAGCTCCAAAAGTGTACCAGAGGCATGTGAGAGAAACATCCACCATCCTGAATGGTGCAAATGTAACCCACTCAAGTGGTTGCTCCAGGAGAGGATAAGAGTCTACTAACATTACCCACGAACGGAGTTACTCCTTTAGCTCAAGTGGTGAAGGCTCATCTTTTAGCACTGATGGTCCGGAGTTCAATTCTGCCTGACCACCCACCCAGCAACGTGCCGGGTCACCAGAGCTAACATGGTGGATTTCGGAGGTGGGAACATCAGGATGGGACCATGTGCTCCAGTGAGAGCTGTGTACCAGGGTGGTCTCATCGCTCTTTGCAAGCATGGCCTGTTGTGCATATAAACACAGGGTAAAAAGTGATAGGAGAGAAAGGGTGCTCCAGAGAAGCTGACCCAGCATTAAGGAGAGCGCTTCTGTCACAATACCTCTGCCTAGGGAGAGGAGTGAGGCCAGGGGTCGGCATGCACAGCTGAGCATCTCCCTAGCACCATGAGGAAGATGCTTCAGGCCATGTCCTGCACTCTGCCTCTGCCCTCTTGCAGGAAGCAGGAGACTTGCTGTCCACTGTATTCTGCTCACGCTTGTATCGGACCAGGTCCCATTTGCTCCCTAATGTGAGTATGATGCGAGGACTTGAACGACCAAGGTGCGAATGCAACCTGATATGGCATTAGCCTGTATTTGAACAGCACTGCATGATTGTGTCATGTTTAATCACCCGCTCTCACTGCTATTCAGCTGTATTTTGTTTCCTGCCTTGCCGTTTGGCAGAAGGCCAACGCTGAGGAATGCAGAAGGGAAGCAACTTGCCTCAGTTTACCCAATGTCCGAGTGGCGCAGCGGTGGGAACAGAACCCAGGAAGCCTGGCTGGTGCTTAGAATAGACCCCATGTGTCTTGACTCCCAGAACCTCCGTTTTACCCAGCAGACCAGGGGTAGGCAACCTATGGCGTGCGTGCCGAAGGCGGCACACGAGCTGATTTTCAGTGGCACTCACACTGCCCAGGTCCTGGCCACCGGTCTGGGGGGCTCTGCATTTTAATTTAATTTTAAATGAAGCTTCTTACACATTTTTAAAACCTTATTTACTTTACATACAACAATAGTTTAGTTATATATTAAAAACTTATAGAAAGAGACCTTCTAAAAACGTTACAATGTATGACTGGCCCGCGGAACCTTCAATGAGAGTGAATGAATGAAGACTCGGCACAGCACGTCTGACAGGTTGCCGACCCCTGCACCAGACAATCCTTCCTCCCTGTCCAGTGAGATGAGAAGCAACATGACTTGGCTACGTTCACCCCGTGAGTCAGTGGCAAAAGTGAGAGCAGAACCCAGGAGTCCTGGCTCCCAGTCCTGTGCTGGGAATAGAGCCCAGACTTCCTGACTCCTGCTTGTATCTTATCCACCGGGCCACCCTTCCTCTCCCACCCCCATTTACACGAGCCCTCACACGCTGTGATTAGCACACAAGTCCAGCAGGTTACACCATTGTCAGGAGACTGAAGAACACAGCAAACAGACACAAGGGATTGTGTTAGAGGCAAGTTTTATTGCTACATTATCAGCCCAAACAGGCAAAGATTCTCTGGTTACATTCGATATTTGCAAAATCTCGTCTTCTTTTAACTCAAAGGGTCTCCCTGATTTCGGTGGTTAGGGTCATCGCTGGGGTTAGTGCCACAGCCATGACACCCGTGCCCAGAGGAGCTTCCAGCAGCGGGGCCAGAATTATGCTCATGCCCAAGTTAATTGGGGCCATGCCCATGCCCATGCCCATGCCCGTCACCCTGCTTCCCAGGCGTTGTGTCACAAGCCCCGTGTGAGATATTATGAGCATGTATGGCCAATTTCGCCAGCGTGGTAGCGAACTCTTCGAAATGGAGGTATCCATTTCTGTTTTGGTCGGCCTTCTTAAACAGGTTTTCTATGTATTCGTCCTCTGTCTGCCCGCGCTGCAAAAGAAGGAAGAGTCAAAGGAAGAATCCATTAGCAACACAGTGGTAGGAGGTTGCATTGCCCAGTGCCAGCGGTGGTCAATGAACCCTCCTTGCAACTTTTAACAGCAAAATACTATTCTGCGACTTCTGCATTTGGGGAGAGATTTGAAAGCTCCAAAGGGCTGCTAGACACCCGGCTCTCAGTGACTTTCAGGGGGATTTAGCTGACTACTAATCACTGACAGAGAAAATATAAAAGTGAACGTGCTTCGAGAAAACCCTCCGTGTGTACCATGAAAACCCCATTCATCTCTCCGAGTCTACTCAACCATGTCTTTGGTCCTTACTAGCTGTGCCTGCTTTTCCATCAAGGCATTTGCCTAAGACAGGAAGAGAGAAGGTCCAGAATAAAGTTCAGTATCTCTTGGTCTCTGGATGTTTATCGATCGAGTGTTCTTCTCCACGCTAGTGGAGCAAACGGTGGGTTAAAGCAGCATAAATAGACGCTCAATAGCATTTGCTTTCAGATTAACTTCTACTGCCCCACTTGACTCTCGGGACCCTAATGTGGTGAACGTCTCCCCGAGAAGTAAAGGGAAGGAAAAGGAAGGCCAGATCCCCAGGGGCAGTAAATCACCATCATGGAGACTCCCAACACCTCCCACAGACAGCACCATGTCTCTGCTTACCGGGAGAGTGCACTTCAGAAATGATTTGGCATGCTGTTTTAGCAGCTGCTTGAACTCATGCTTCTGCAGGAAATCATCCGAGTCAGGCTTTTTTTCAGAGTACTTGTGGTACACTTCAATAACATTATCCAAGGCTTTTTCCAGGCTGCTCGCCATCTCGCTGAGTGTCTAGGGAACCTGAAACAGGAAGACAGTTATCTAAGAAACTGTTAGACTGTAGAATACACGAATGAACGCTCCCTTCTGTCTCGGTCTGCCTTGATCAACGCTTGTCCAGTCTGCGGAAGGTACCAAGAACAGTATCATGTTATTACTGGTTTTCGAATAGCTCGGAGAGTGCTGTGCATAGACAGTCCCTGCCTCTAAGAGGGGATGAGGCAGAGAAAGGATTATTGATCCTATTTCACAGATGGGGAATTGAGGCACAGAGAGATTACGATCACTCAGGGAAGCTATGGCAGAGTGGGAATTAACCCCAGCTCTCCTCAGCGTTAGTCCAGCAGGGTATCCAGGAAGGCAGCTTTTCCTGCGGAAAGCAGGCGTTTGGATGTTCCCTGACTTACCTTTCCCATGAGCCCTGTGTCTGACCCCCCTGATGTTCAAACACAGAATCTAAAGCCCTCTCCGTGTGCCTTGGAGACTATCCTGTACTTGCAGCAGCATTTCCTACCCCTGCTTCAGTGTGTGTGTGTGGGGGGGGGGGGATCCTGCTTCGTGATCTCCCTAAAGCAGCCCGGCAATATCCCCTGTTTATAAAGCGCTATACAAGGCAGTTGGTTAGAAAAGCCAGGGTGTGGTTCAAATAAATAAATAATCGGGCTACTTATCGTAAACAGACTTACCTGAGTCTCGGAGAGTGGAAGAGGAGGCGATCAGTCAGGTGTGGTGAAGCCAACGCAGAGATCAGATGCTTTTATACTCTCCTTGGGCTGAGTTTTGCACACACACAGACAACGCCCTCAGACGGTGGCATTATTGTTTTCATTCTTTAACACTATCTGGAGCCTTGTGCAACACACCGCACCCGACACGCCCAGGCGAGAATTCTGGAACTGGTACAGAAAGTGACGCCTGCCGGGGTTGCTTCAGAGGCACGGTTTGGGCGTTTGCTCCGTGCGACCAGCCAGCACAGGGCACAGACAGGGGTGCAGAGGGGTTGCAGGAATCCTGAGGCTGGTATGTGTGTTCTAGTTCCCCAAACAGCATTGGGGGGGTCTCAAAAGCCAGTGCCACGCTGGACGTCAGTGTCATTGCAAAATGCCCATATGGATGTAGGGTGTTATAGTCACTGTCTTCGAGTCTCTGTCTGTGTTCACCAGCAAAGGTGAAAACCAAGTTCTGTCAGACAAGAGATGTTTAATCTGTAAAGCTGGTCCACAGCGGGCCACCTACCACCAGTCTGAACTGAATGCAAAGGAAGGATTGTGAGAACTTCAGAAAGAAATGAAGAGGAAGAGAAAAACAGCAGGGCGGTGAGGGGGGGGGGTAGAACCTCACTTCGAAGGATTGCTCTGCTATATTTGGGGTGCAGAGAAGACACCCCCTGCCTAGGAAGTCAATGGATAGCGGATTTGCTTTATGAAAGTGGGATCTCAACCAGGCTTGGTTGAAAATGCTGCCAGATCTTCAGCTCCTATAAATCAGTGTCGTTCGTTGATTTCAATGGCACAAAGTTGACTTAATACCAGCTGAGGGCTCTCTGGCCCATTGACTTCAATGGAGCTATGCCTCTTTACACCAGCTGGGGATTTGGCCCACTGACTTCAATAGATCCATGCCCCTTTACACAGCTTAAGATATGACTCGATGTCTTTAGTTTCTCAAGCCAAGAACGCAATGTTCCAGGTCAATTTCTGCTTCCTGGATATGTGGGCGGTAGGTAATGGCCCATATTTCTTCATTCTCTTGCTTTTAAACCCATGAACTATCTGCTCCGCCCTCCATTCTGCATCTCCCTAGGGACTGCTCCTTTCTCAACAGTTTTCTAAGGGAATCGTTTCTTGCAAAAGAGGAGAGCGCTACGCCCCTGAAATCAGCCCAAGGCTTATTAAATGGGTGGCATTTCACAGCAGCGTTTTTCGTTATCTTACTAGGAGCAAAACTGAGACAAAGTCAGCAATTAGCCCCTATTGGCCTGGCTTCTTCTAACTCACCTGGTAAAACAGCAATTTGGCACCTACCCTGAATTCTCTGAGATTGGCCTTTTTCCCCACTAGAAATCCATTCTCCATAACCAGCATTTTGCACTGCGGAGCCGTGTCACCTGCCAGCTTTTTCCTGCCTTCCGTAAAACTTGTGAGACTTGAAAGAAAGAACCGGACGTTGCTCCAGTAATTCCTTCTCGTGATGGGAGGATTGCACGGCCCTCTTCCCTCCACTCGTTCTGGAAGGGGCATCCCAACCTTGTCCACCCAGGTCCCGCTCCCCCAAGCACACTCCATGCACTTCATGGGAACGGAGCAGTAACACCAAGTCATTCCGCCTGTCCCGATGCCAAAGTCTTGCCTCGCCTGGAGACTCTGCCAGCTGTGCGTGGATGAGTTGCCAAACTAAAGTCATCGCAGCACACGATAAAATCTTTGGGCATTTCAATCAAGTGCATCATCCTTTTGATATAACGTTCAATGCCACCTACTGCGTTGTGCAGCCGTTTCTATTTCTCCAAGGGGTGTGCCTCAGGAACCTCAGTTCGCAGGCTCGACCCCCTCCTTGGCACGCTCTGTAAGGTAACAAAGACAGTAACGTTCAGCTTGCCTTGATTTGGGGTCAAAGCATTTCCCTCCCTCCCCGACACTCCTTCACACCAGCTGTACTCCCGGTTGAGGAACACCCCATTAACGCAACCATCTGAGTCAACCATTCACCCGTAGTCATTACAGGGCAAAGTTTAGCTTTTTTAAAAAGAAACCTTCACACTGGAAGGTCAAATGGCCCAAGCATCAGTCTTTAAAATATGTCCACTGGCTGCCTTCTTCAATGGGAAATATCCCTGCCACACTTATCGACTGATTCATAGATTTTCTAAGGCCAGAAGGAGCCATCTAATCCAACATTCTCCATAACCCAGGCCACAGAATTTTACCCAGTAATTCCTGTATCCAGCCAATAGTATGTCCACACTACGAAATTAGGTCGCTTTTATAGAAGTCGATTTTTAGAAATCGATTTTATACAGTCGATTGCGTATGTCCACACTAAGCACATTAAGTCGGCAGAGTGTGTCCTCACTACCGTGGTTAGCATCGACTCATGGAGTGGTGCATTGTGGGAAGCTATCCCACAGTTCCCGCAGTCTCCGCCGCCCATTGGAATTCTGGGTTAAGCTCCCAATGCCTGATGGGGCAAAAACATTGTGGCGAGTGGTTTTGGGTACATGTCGTCAGTCGCCCCTCCCTCCGTGAAAGCAACGGCAGACAATCGTTTCGCGCCTTTTTTCCATGCAGACGCCATCCCATGGCAAGCATGGAGCCCGCTCAGCTCAGCTCACCGTCACCACTGCTGTTGTGTCCTGGGTGCTGCTGTCAGCAGACGGTGCAGTAGGACTGCTAACCGTCGACATCCACCGCTTCCGCTGCAACTCTGCTCTCCTGCAGACGCCATGCCACGGCAAGCATGGAGCCCGCTCAGCTCACTGCTGCTGTTGTGAGCATTGTAAACACCTCGCGCATTATCCTGGAGTATGTGCAGAACCGGGCTAAGAGACGCCAGCCCGAGGAGGATTCTGATGAGGACATGGACACAGACGTTCCTGAAAGCACGGGCTGTGGCAATTGGGACATCATGGCGGCAGTGGGGCTGGTTGATACAGTGGAACGCCGATTCTGGGCCCGGCAAACAAGCACAAACTGGTGGGAACGCATAGTGTTGCAGATATGGGATGATTCCCAGTGGCTGCAAAACTTTTGCATGTGTAAGGCCACTTTCCTGGAACTCTGTGAGTTGCTTTCCCCCACCCTGAAGCGCAGGAATACCAAGATGAGAGCTGCCCTGACTGTTGAGAAGCGAGTGGCAATAGCCCTGTGGAAGCTTGCAACGCCAGACAGCTACCGGTCAGCCTTAGAAAGATCTCCAATCTTGATTTAGAGACTTCAAGTGACGGAGAAACCATCGTGTCTCTTTAGAAGATGCCCCAATGGTTCAGTACCCTCACTGTCAAGAAATTGACCTTATTTCGTGTTTGAATTTGTCTAGCTTCAACATCCAGCCATTGGATCTTGCTATACTTTTGTCTGCTAAAGCAAAAATGACCTCTAGTATCAGACATCTTCTCCCTAGGTAGATACTTATAAACCATGATCAAGTCACCTCTTAACCTCGTCTTGATAAACTAAACAGATTGGACGTCTCAAGTCTTTAAAGCAGGTTTCCCAGTCTTCTAAAAACATAATTCTTGTGTCTCTCTTCTGAACTCTCCCCAATTAAGGTTAATGAAGGGCTTTCGCTCCCCTGCACCTCACTTCTCTTTCTATAGGATCTGTCTATAGTCACTCGCTGAAACCCAGCCATTGCTAGAATGGTGCTAAATTGACTTCCTGTGTAGGTAGGTTTTTATTGATGGCATAAACCTGTCTACCAGTCATGCTATAAACTAAATCATGAATTCTCAACCTCTAGAGGTCGCAAATAGGCTTCAAGGGGGTCATGGCCACCCTCTCCTCCTTTATGGCTAGATGGGAAGAGGAGTTGACTAATTTTTTCTGTTGTAATGATGGAAAAGGTGATAGCCTTGTTAGCTATGGCTGGTTCTGTTTCATTAGGTTCCCTATAGCTTTTGAGGGGTCCTCTCAGGTTCCTGGAGATTGTTCATGATTAGAAAAGTTATTATTAGTTATTTGGATTGCAGTAGCCCTGAGGATCCCTAGCCCGGGACCAGGCCCCCATTGCGCTAGGGGCTGTACAAAGCCAGAACCAAAACGATGATTTGGAGGTGAAACATAGCTTTTTCCATTCCTCCAGGCTTCCTGGCCGGTAGCACAGAATATAGGGCTTAGGAATGTCACAATTGCATAAGTATCTATGCTGAGATGCTGGAAAAAGAAACCAAGGGATGCTGTGAAGACAAAGGCTTCACTTAATACCTTTCATTTCAAAGGCTTCAAAGAAGAGTCCATTTCAAACCATGGCCAAATGACACACGTGAGGGAGGAGAGCTCTGCTCCGGGCTCCGGCCTCTCCCTGCTCCCTCCTCTTCAACCCCTTCTTTTCCAGCCACTGGCCTTGCCCGGACCTGTTGACTCAGTGAAGCTGCAAGAGAAGATCTGCCGTGCCGTTAGCTCTGAGCACACCGCGGTGCCCTCTGGGGCGGGATCTGGCAGCAGATATCAAAAACGCCCTTTGCTCAGTTCCCCGGCGCAAGGACAGCTTCGCCTGCACACGCGAGCTGCGGCAAAAGGAAGGCGCACTGAGGTTTGGAACTCAGCTAACTAACTACAGCAAGAGAGGAAGGCAGCAGCGCAGGGGAGGAGCCCTCAGCCTCCACGGCAAAGAATCATCGCCGTGGGGTGCCGGGCTGGGCACCCGGCTTGCAAATGGCCATTGTGGAGCAGGTCGAAAACAGATCCTGGCGGCTCCGGGCAGTGCTGTTGACTGTCCGGTTGGGGCTGGCAGGCTCCCTGCTAGACTCTGCGCACGTCCCCCGTCCGGCTCTTAGGCATAGGAGCAGCCAGGGGGCTCCGCACGCTGCCCCCACCCCAAGCGCCGCCACCACAGCTCCCATTGGTCGGGAACTGCGGTGGAGGTGCCTGCGGACGGGGCAGCACACAGAGCCACCTGGCCACGCCTCCGTGTAGGAGCCGGAGGGGGGACATGCCGGCTGCACCACCCAGAGCATGCACCCCTGAACCTCCTCGATCCCAGCCCGGAGCCGCCTCCTGCAGCTCAAACCTCTCATCCCCAGCCCCACCCCAGAGCCTGCAGCCCTCACACACCCCCACACGCCAACCCCCTGCCCCAGCCTGGAGTCCCCTCCTGCACCCTGAACCCCCCATTTCTGGCCCCACCCCAGAACCTGCAGCCCCAGCCCACAGCCTGTACCCCCTCCCGCACCACAACCCCTTGCCTCAGCCCGGAGTCCCCTCCCATACTCTGAACCCCTCGACTCCACCCCCCCTGCCCGGAGCCCCCTCCTGCACCCCAAACACCTCATCCCTGCCCCCCCCCATACTCCAGCCCCCTGAGTCAGACCAGTGACAATGAGCAAGTGAGTGAGGGTGGGGAAAGCGAGCGACCAGGGGGGATGGAGTGAGTGGGGGCGGGGCCTCTGAGAAGGGGCAGGTCATGGGTGGGGCCTCAGAGAAGGGGCGGGGTCTCAGAGGAGGGGTGGGGCAGGGCAGAGGTGTTCGGTTTTGTGCGAGTAGAAAAATGGTAACCCTAGGGGCAGGCCAGGGAGTCAGATGGCTACTGTTTATCGAGTGCCTGCGGTTTACTAGCCAAGACGGAAGGACCCCCACGCAGGGAGCTCACAGTCTAGGGACCGACAGAAGAGAGGATGCAGTCGAGTCGAGCTGGCTCCACAGATGCGTCTCGTGCCCTTCTTGTGAATCCCAGGGGCGGGGCTCGGAAAATCCTCCTCGAATGGAGGGCAGCGTGGCAGGACAGAGGCGATGCCGGGAGCAGTGGATCCTAGGGGCTGAGTGGGAGAAGGGAAGACAGACCTGCTTGTGGGCAAAGCCTCGGGAGAGCTGGCTTCAATCCCCACTCCGCCACAGACCCCTGCGTGACCTGGACCAGCCACTTACTTCCCCACCTGTAAAATGGGAGAATGATCCTTCCTTTGTCTGCCTGGCCCACCTAGACCGGGAGCTCTCTGAGGCAGGGGCTGTCTCCTGCCACGTCTCTGCAGTGCCCGGCCCGACAAGGCCCTGAATTCCATCAGGCTCGTAGGGGCCTCCACACACCGAGGGGGGGGGGGGGGATCAGTGGTGCTGCCTGGGGAGAGCAAAGGGGGCTGGAAGGGAAGCGGAACTAAATCAGATCCTCAGCCTAAATTTTTCCCCTTCACCGTCCCGCCCCAGTTCTGCTCCTTTGGGCAGCCGAAAACGACCCCTGTCACAGGGTGGCTGGGCCCCATCAGGGGAGACGGGCCCCAGCCCACCGGCGACCAGCCTCACGCACCTCCCCAGGTGGGGAGAATGCAGAGCGTGTGACCGGTGGGAAGCCACCGCTGGCTTGAGGAAGCAGCTGCAGGTGAGTCTACACGTCTACACTGCGAAACCCCCCTGCAGGAGCGCCTCTCAGAGCCCAGGGTGACAGATTCGGGCTCACGCTACAGCAGTGAAAATAGCCGCGGAGACATTCCTGCTCGGGCTGGAGCCTGGCTGTCAAACCCGGCCAGGGGCTTGGATCTCGGAGCCCGAGCTCCGGCGCAAGCAGAAACGTCTACACGGGTCTTTTTAGCGCCGTAGCATGAACCCCACAAGGCTCTGAGACTCGTTGCTGTGGGGCGGGGAGGGCTTGGATGATAACCCAGCTCCAGGAAGGAGGGCCGGGGGCTCCTGGTTCAACGGTGAGAGAACTATTCGAAACATGGAACTGGTGCTTGAAGGGGCCTGGAAGACCAATGTTTGTAGGGACTAAATATATTGGATCCCTGTCCCAAAGGGGAATGTTTTAAAATGAGACAGGCTGGGTGGAGTTTTGGAAGATCCCCATAAGCGAGGGGAAACTGAGGCAGGGCGCTGCAGCACCACCCCAGGCCACAAAGGGGTGCTCGGGAGGCAGCTGATCATTTACAGCCCCTCTCTCTCCTTCCCGCTTACCCCTTCCAAGGACGTATAGACCATCATCCATCCACTCCTGGGCCTTGTCTACACTAGGGAATTAGCCAGCACCCAGCACTTGACACGCATTGACTCCTTTGGGGCTTTCAGGACCTTGCTGCTTCTAAAAACAATGAGCCCTTAATTAGCTCCTTTATCTCCCCTCGTTAGGCGATCCCTCGGGTACTTTGCTTCTCTCCCCACTGAGGCGCCGAGATCCAGAGGTCAGCTCCTCCCACCTCCAATGGGTCTTAATTATTTTCCCCGACCGGCGGCATCTGGGTTGGCCCCACCAACGCACCCTGCATCGCTGCAGCCTATTTAGGTGAGTGGCGCATTAGGACGCTGGTGACCCCTGGAGAGGCTGCGGAAGCAAAGCCCAGAGCCGCCCCGCCGCATGGAACCAAGGGAGAATCATCTACCCTGCCCACTAGTGACATTCTGGGACGCTGTCGGGGCCTCTTTTGGTTGCCCAGAAGCCATGCACCCACCCTGGAGCCCGGCAGGGTTCGGAGGGAAACGCCGTCCCAACATGGGGTGGGGGGGCGCTACCTGGAGCGAAGAAACCAGTCCCCACATAGGCCCTAACACACAAGAGCGTGTGAATCTCCATCGAGCTGGTACGCGCCAAGGACACGCCGTCCATAGCTTTGCTGCCATCTCGTGGCCTGTCCCGTAAACACACCCCACTGCTAACACAGCCCACTCCCCACGCATGCCTGTGTCCCAGGGGTCGGCAACCTGTCAGAAGTGGTTCATTTATTCACTCTGATTTAAGGTTTCGCGCGCCAGTAACACATGTTAACGTTTTTAGAAGGTCTCTTTCTACAAGTCTATAATATAGAACTAAACTATTGTATGTAAAGTAAATAAGGTTTTTAAAATGTTTAAGAAGCTTCATTTAAAATTCAATTAAAATGCAGAGCCCCCCGGACCGGTGGCCAGGACCCGGGCAGTGTGAGTGCCACTGAAAATCAGCTTGCGTGCCGCCTTCGGCACCCGTGCCATAGGTTGCCTACCCCTGCTGTGTACACAGGGAGCTCTGTCTCATGCCTGCCACCTAGGGGCACTTCAGGTTGTTGCTCTTCTTTAAATGCTGTAACAGGCCAGGTTCAATGGATTTCAATAGTTCGGCTGCTTTTTACACACAGGCCAAGCTGTACGGTCCCCCATGCAGCTGTGCGCTGCCTGCAGCGGGGAATCCCTCTCCCTCCATCAAGCATGTCTCCCCCGAAGCCTGTATCCCTCTGAGCCTGCCGCTTCTGAGTCCTGGTTGTGTTGGGGTAGGTGATTTATTGCAGATAAACAACGTATTGCAGGTGGTGAGGAGATGGATGGATGGATGGATGATGGGTATATACGGAGAGAGAGAGAGAAAAATTGCAGGGAGAAGGAAGGATAGATGGATGGACAGATCGACAGATAAGGATACAGGGGTCGGCAACCTTTCAGAAGTGGTGTGCCGAGTCTTCATTTATTCACTCTAATTTAAGGTTTCGCGTGCCAGTAATACGGTACATTTTAACATTTTTAGAAGGTCTCTTTCTATAAGTCTATAATATATAACTAGACTGTTGTTGTATGTCAAGTAAATAAGATTTTTTAAATGTTTAAGAAGCTTCATGTAAAATTAAATTAAAATGCAGAGCCCCCCCGGACCAGTGGCCAGGACCCGGGCAGTGTGAGTGCCGCTGAAAATCAGCTTGTGTGCCGGCTTCGGCACGCGTGCCATAGGTTGCCTACCCCTGATCTAGGAGGATGGATGGGTAATTTGTTTACAATATTGACAACCCCAAACATTTAAAATCATGAATGAGGCACCCAAACTATCACACTGGCTTCAAAACCATGAGACTTTAAAAGACAACTTGGGGCGTGGACGTGTCTTTTGAGCTTTCAGATGCACTTGGATCATGTTTTCAGGCTTGTCTCTGAAACAATAAGGACTCGAACCTCTTTCTTTTTAATTCAAGCTGAGGTTCTCGTGTAATTAGGCCCTGCCGTTTCTGTGGCTCTGAACTCTGGGCACTGAGGACGAGAGATGAACAGAGCCCGAATGCAGTGGAAATGAAAATGTTAAGACGGATGCTTGGAGTTACAAGGCTGGACTATGTTCAGAACAAAAGAATCCAGGGAAGGGGGAAGGTGGCCAAGGGTGACCAGACAGCAAGTGTGAAAAATCAGGACGGGGTGCGGGGGGGGGGAAGGTGCCAATATAAGAAGGTGGCCCCAATTATAGAAAAGCTCCAGGAATCCAGGCTTCGATGGTCTGGGCCTGTGAAAAGAAGGGTGGAAGAACATATAGGAAACAGGGTGTTACACTTAGAAGCGGAGAGCAAGAAGACCCAAAACTAGATGGGTGGATGTCATACAAAAAAATTTGATTAACTACAGAATTTACGAGGCTTCAAGGCCGACTGGAACGGCAAAGAAGGGCTGCAAGACCCACTTCCGTATAGTTGGGACTAAGGCTAGAAGAAGTAGAAGACGGTTCTCATGTAATCACAGGACTCCAGGAGCTGCTGCTTTAAAAGAAAAACACCAAATATCACAAAAACTTGGCAACAGTGTAACAGTTTATGGGATGCTGGTTGGGGGTTAGCAGAGCTCCTGGATCAGATCCCCAGCAGCAGCCTAGCACTATCTCTCTGGCCCAGCAATGCTTGTTACTTTTGGGGACAAATCTCCTGTTTCAGAGGGTGTGACGGAGTGAGAATGTTTTGTTGTGTTATGTGAATACTGAGGGGGAAGGTTGCAGGGGAGCTGGGCTGGGACTGTCTGCATGGGGGAAGGGAGATACCTGAGCATGTAACATGAGAACCCAGGAGGGGAGTTGGAGACCAGGTAACACCTTTGACGGGGAATTCGGACAAAGGAAAAGGCTGGGGGAGGAGCCGTGGGGGAAGGGAGAAAGGAGACGCCTGGAAGGGGTTTTCNTGGGGGAGGAGCCGGGGGGAAGGGAGAAAGGAGACGCCTGGAAGGAGGTTTTCAGTTTTGGGGAAGCTGGCTAGGAATGAAGAGGGGACTCTGACGGGGCTGGGGCTTCCCAGCGGGGAGAGTGGCCTCCCTGGGGCCCCCAGATGGACCTAACTAAAGGGGATCCTGTTGTCTGTGCTGGCAAGACCTGTTTTGGACTGTGTTCCTGTCGTCTCAATAAACCTTCTGTTTTACTAGCTGGCTGAGAGTCCTGGTGAATCACAGGAAGCTGGGGGTGCAGGGCCCGGACTCCCCCACACTCCGTGACAGAGGGGCAGCTGGAGTAAATCAGTGGGGGAGCGCCATGGGCGTCAGCTGAGGATCTAGCCCAGAGTACTGTGTGTGCATCACTTGGCCTGCGTTAACGCCAGTGTGTTTCGTGCATTCCTGCTCCGGTTAGCTGTTTAAGAAGCAGAGGCCTGACCACGCTGCTCTTCCCTGTGCATGGCGTGTGTACGTGAACAATGAGATGCATCTCTGCTGGCTGATTGCAAAGAACAAACCAACCCTGGTGTGTGCTGAACGCGTCACTCTGGGATCTCTGACCTCGGCTGGCTGGTTGGTAACGTTGAGTGCCTGGAACCCCTGGCTTTGGTGTCAGCGAAGGCGGCTTCCCGCTGGAACAACAACACCAGAGAGGCCCATTTGGGTCACTGCTGAAGCCCGAACTGTGCAAAATGAGCGGCGAGAGAGGCTGAGAACCTGCTTGATCACCGTCCTGGCTCTTTGGCTGAGGGGTTCCGGGATCATTTAGCAGGGCCAATATCCTCGCCAGCAGGCCATATCCTCGCCAGCAGGCCAATATCCTCGCCAGCAGGCCAATATCCTTGCCAGCAGGCCAGTCCTGCAAGAATGTGTGTGTGGCTTTCGTTGCTATGTGGCGCGTCTGAGCCCTGCAACGCTGGAACTTCTTCTAACCACATCCTGAGAGGTTTGCCAGGCTTGGCACGGAGGCTGGTTCGCATGGCAGCCGGGTGTTCACGCAGCGACCTTTAGAATCCGCCGCCCCAATAGAGCTGCCTTGATTTACACCAGCAGGGCAGCTGCCCTAAATGTTTAGCGGTCACCTTTGCAATCTTTGCTCTAGTGTCTTTTGTCTGATAATGCTATTCACAACCGAACTCTGATAACTCTATTAGCAACCGAAACCTGAATACCACAAACACGCTCATGCCGGCCTGACCACAATGGCAAAAGGCTAGTCCCTCGGCTGGCGTAAACCCGAAGAGCTTCAGGGCAGCCCCTGGGGTGTTAAAATGAACTTCTAAGGGGCAATCCAGCAAAGTGCATGACTGCAAAGTTGCGTCTGACGAAGTGGGCGTTCACCCACGAAAGCTTATGCTCCAATACATCTGTTAAAGGACTCTCTGTTACTACGAAGTTGGACACCCATCTCTGTAGTGAGCCGGTTTGTCCTCCGGGTGCCGCTGCTGAGTTCTGTTATCTACACCAGCAGCTCAAAGCTTCCCAAAGACTGTCCCCCTTTCAGGAGTCTGATTGGTCCTGCGCACCCCCAAGTTTCATCTCACTTCAAAACGACTTGCTTCCAAAATCGGACCTCGAATGAGAGACGTGTCCCAGCTCACTAGTACTGACAAACTGCCGACGTTCGCCTTTTTACCAGATAATTATCCAATCCATCGATTGGAATATAAGCCTTGTACTTACATTTCAGCGTATAGGCTACAGAGCAGTAGAAACAAGTCCCTGTCTGTATGAAATTGGAGTTCGTACTGACTTCGCCGGTGCTTTTCATGGAGCCTGTTGTAAAACTAGGCAAGTGTCTAACTGAAGTGACGTACCCCTTGGCAGACCTCTGCGTACCCCAGGGGTCAGGTGCTGGAACCCCCTGGCTGGAAGCAGTTCCCCTCATACGCTGGGTTACAGTTTGGTTCAATGGCGCTCAGCTCCCCCACTGTACACATTGTCCCAGTGCCCCTGCCAGGGGTACGCGTACCCCCGATTGAGACCCACTGCTCTACAGTGCCCCAGAACACCAGCTTTCCGAGCAGACAGTTGCCCTGTGAGATCAGTCGTTAATTACCCACGCGTAAATCAGGCAGTTGCCCTGTGAAATCAGAGTCGTTAATTACCCACGCGTAAATCAGACAGTTGCCCTGTGAAATCAGAGTCGTTAATTACCCACGCGTAAATCAGACAGTTGCCCTGTGAGACCAGAGTCGTTAATTACCCACGCGTAAATCAGACAGTTGCCCTGTGAGACCAGAGTCGTTAATTACCCACGCGTAAATCAGACAGTTGCCCTGTGAGACCAGAGTCGTTAATTACCCACGCGTAAATCAGACAGTTGCCCTGTGAGACCAGAGTCGTTAATTACCCACGCGTAAATCAGACAGTTGCCCTGTGAGACCAGAGTCGTTAATTACCCACGCGTAAATCAGACAGTTGCCCTGTGAGACCAGAGTCGTTAATTACCCACGCGTAAATCAGACAGTTGCCCTGTGAAATCAGAGTCGTTAATTACCCACGCGTAAATCAGACAGTTGCCCTGTGAAATCAGAGTCGTTAATTACCCACGCGTAAATCAGACAGTTGCCCTGTGAGACCAGAGTCGTTAATTACCCACGCGTAAATCAGACAGTTGCCCTGTGAGACCAGAGTCGTTAATTACCCACGCGTAAATCAGACAGTTGCCCTGTGAAATCAGAGTCGTTAATTACCCACGCGTAAATCAGACAGTTGCCCTGTGAAATCAGAGTCGTTAATTACCCACGCGTAAATCAGACAGTTGCCCTGTGAAATCAGAGTCGTTAATTACCCACGCGTAAATCAGACAGTTGCCCTGTGAGATCAGAGTCGTTAATTACCCACGCGTAAATCAGACAGTTGCCCTGTGAGATCAGAGTCGTTAATTACCCACGCGTAAATCAGACAGTTGCCCTGTGAGACCAGAGTCGTTAATTACCCACGCGTAAATCAGACAGTTGCCCTGTGAAATCAGAGTCGTTAATTACCCACGCGTAAATCAGACAGTTGCCCTGTGAAATCAGAGTCGTTAATTACCCACGCGTAAATCAGACAGTTGCCCTGTGAGATCAGAGTCGTTAATTACCCACGCGTAAATCAGACAGTTGCCCTGTGAGATCAGAGTCGTTAATTACCCACGCGTAAATCAGACAGTTGCCCTGTGAAATCAGAGTCGTTAATTACCCACGCGTAAATCAGACAGTTGCCCTGTGAAATCAGAGTCGTTAATTACCCACGCGTAAATCAGACAGTTGCCCTGTGAGATCAGAGTCGTTAATTACCCACGCGTAAATCAGACAGTTGCCCTGTGAGATCAGAGTCGTTAATTACCCACGCGTAAATCAGACAGTTGCCCTGTGAAAGCAGAGTCGTTAATTACCCACGCGTAAATCAGACAGTTGCCCTGTGAGATCAGAGTCGTTAATTACCCACGCGTAAATCAGACAGTTGCCCTGTGAGATCAGAGTCGTTAATTACCCACGCGTAAATCAGACAGTTGCCCTGTGAGACCAGAGTCGTTAATTACCCACGCGTAAATCAGACAGTTGCCCTGTGAAATCAGAGTCGTTAATTACCCACGCGTAAATCAGACAGTTGCCCTGTGAGATCAGAGTCGTTAATTACCCACGCGTAAATCAGACAGTTGCCCTGTGAGATCAGAGTCGTTAATTACCCACGCGTAAATCAGACAGTTGCCCTGTGAGATCAGAGTCGTTAATTACCCACGCGTAAATCAGACAGTTGCCCTGTGAGATCAGAGTCGTTAATTACCCACGCGTAAATCAGACAGTTGCCCTGTGAGATCAGAGTCGTTAATTACCCACGCGTAAATCAGACAGTTGCCCTGTGAGATCAGAGTCGTTAATTACCCACGCGTAAATCAGACAGTTGCCCTGTGAGATCAGAGTCGTTAATTACCCACGCGTAAATCAGACAGTTGCCCTGTGAGACCAGAGTCGTTAATTACCCACGCGTAAATCAGACAGTTGCCCTGTGAGACCAGAGTCGTTAATTACCCACGCGTAAATCAGCCAGTTGCCCTGTGAGACCAGAGTCGTTAATTACCCACGCGTAAATCAGACAGTTGCCCTGTGAAACCAGAGTCGTTAATTACCCACGCGTAAATCAGACAGTTGCCCTGTGAGACCAGAGTCGTTAATTACCCACGCGTAAATCAGCCCCTTCCTGAGAAGGGGAGCGGTGTAGCGAGGGCAGGCAAGGGGCACAGGGCTCCTGGGTTTTAAGCCTGGCTCTGCCCCTTGCTCAAGTCTCTGTGCCTCCATTTCCTTTTCCACCACCCCACGTCTGTCTTGTTCACTACCTGGGAAGGGACTGGCTCATGCTCTGGGCGTGCACACACCTCAGCAGGCATGAGGGGGCCCTGATTCTAGCTGGGGCCTGTCAGTTCTCCTGCCGTACAAACAAGAACCGTCCGTCTCACTAGCAGGAAGCGCTTCCTTGTTGTGCAGCCCTAATATCCCTATTGGTAACGGCTCCTCTGCCCCGGGGCGAGTGACGCTACGCTGGGGCCGCACCTCTCCCTCTGCGCCATTCACTCTCTGCCCAATACGAAAAGCTCCAGCCCAGCCCGGATAAATACACAGCCCTAGGGGTCGCTCTGGATTGGCCCAGAGGGCTACAGTGGGGCGGGGGGGCATATTACTCACTAGCTAGATGGGGGGGTCTGGAGGCAGATCAATAGTTTATGGCACTAGACAGACATTCGCTCTACGCAAGCACCATGTACAGCGGTATCAGGTGTAGCCGGGCACCGCGGCATTCCCGAGAGGAACGAGTCCCTCCTTTGTTTGAAGAGCCCGCTGGGGCCAAGCATTGCCCGAGCGACACCGTCTGCCCAGGAGGGGCCGCATCCCACGCAGTCAGGACCAGAGAGCCGAGGGGGCTCAGGGCCCCTTTAAAGGAAGGTTTGTCAGCGGCACCCGGTGGCTTTTCTTGCCCTGGGGTCTCGCCGGATCTGGCTCCGGGACTCCGGCTAAGACCGTGAATAGCTCTTGTGCTGACAAGGCCCCAGGTGCGGGAGCCGAGCCCTGCCTCGCAGGTATCGCCATGGTGACACCTGCAGCCCCACCCCCTCCCCTGAGCACTGACATGGCTGCGCTGCGGGGCTGGAGCCACCCCATCCTCCCCTAACGTTACAGGAGCCATGAGACCGGGCTCAGGCACCGGCTTCATCTCTCTGCATGGGCAGAGCGTGCCAGGGCCTCTAGCCAGCTGCAGCCTTGTAGGGCAGAGTGCTTAGGGACCCCCGGGGCTCTCAGAGGCTCCTAATGGCTCTAGCCTCCTCCATATCCCCGTGGGGTGGGCTGCTGAGTGCAGGCCCGATCCGGGCTGCGAGGCAGAAGGCTGGGGCAGCAGTCTTTGCTAGAAGGGCTGGACACCCACCCCAGACAGTCCCCAGGGTCTCACAGGCCCGGCTGTGGACACCAGCTCGCTCGGAGGCTCGGGAGCCATTAGACCACGCCAAGCCAGGGCGTGAAACCGGCCTGCCGCGGTCAGAGTGCCCATGTTCACGAATAGTTTGTTAGAGCGTCTGATCTAGTCCTCGCTGACGTGGGACTCGCTCACAGGGCATTAAACCTTAACACACGTCAGCAGGGTGCTCAGGAGTCTGCACCAGGCTTACACGGGGTGAATTCCCACCCCCGATTGCCAGTCTAGAGACAAGGCCTCTCTCCCCCTGGCTTGGTGCATCACACACACACACACGCGCGCACACACGCGCGCACACACACACGCGCTGCAGCGTCTCCCTGATGCTCATCGCCCGCTCCTGACTTTCCGCCCTCACCCCTTAAACCCACAAACCCTCCACGCCTCGTTGATTCTGACGCATTCGGTTCGTCCCAGCCCCACCTGCGGCCCAGCTCCTGAAACCCTCTCAAAACCCAACGACGTTTATTGAGCTTTACAAAAACAGGCCCCATCGACAGCAGCAATGTACAAAACACAATTTTATTGGCTACGCAGTGACCTATCGGGCGCATTCCCCAGCATGCTGCTTCGGCCCGTCTACTACTACTTATATTTCAACAAAGCCTCGTTGTAAATCATGGCCAGGGCGCCTAGGAAAGTGACGTACTCCTGGAAGTTGACTTCCTGGTCCTTGTTCCGGTCCAGATCCTCCATGAGCCCAACGATTTCAGCATCCTTCAGTTTCTAGAGGCAGAGGAAAGCACAGGAGCCATTCACAACCCAGGGAGGGGACGGTTTGGGTGCCAGGTGCACTGGGGGGAGGGGGGTGTACATCGGTGCAGGGTTTAACATTTCCCAGAAGCCTCCTTTCCCAGCCCACAATTGCTGCTATGAGAGGAGAGATTTTGGTGGTTGGGTTTAGCGTGCAGGTGCTGGGGGGGAGGGGGAAGAGGGGAGGGGGCTGGTGGCCCCTGCTATACAAGAAGTCCCCCTAGATGATCTGGTGGCCATTTCGGCCTTCCACTCTATGACTCTTAACACGGTGACTTGGGACCCCCCAGTTTCTTCGTCATTTTTTGTTGTGTAAAGTGCAAAAGACGCCCGAACAGCCCGGTCACACTGGGTGTCACCGAGCAGGGAGCCCTGAGCAGGGATCCTGGGGGCAGTTACCTACGGCTCCTAGGGGGCACTCTGCCAGCTGGGGATTGCTGGAGTGCAGCGGCGCTCTGGCCACACACACCCCCTTCACCCTGCTCGTCCCCCGAGCGGGTGACACAGGAGCTGACTACACTAGATCGACACCCACGCCCGGGGAATTCTTAGCCGAGGAGATTTGCCAGCTTTGTAACGGTCACAGTGAAGCAGAGGGGGTGGAAGAAGAGGCAGCTCTGGCCGCCGGCTGCAATATTTCTGCATTCACAGAGAGCTGCGAAGACCTCCAGGAGGGGCTGTGGGCAAGGGCTCTGGAGTGGGACTTGGGGACGCAGGTTCTGGTCCCAGCTCTGCGACTTTCCGCAGCCTCTCGCCCTCCTACGCTTGGTCTAGTTAGGTTGTGAGCGTTTCAGGGCAGGGGCTCTCGTTTTGTACAGCACCTAACACAACAGAGCCCCAACCCTGCCCAGGGCCTCTCTACACTAAGGTAATGCAAACAACCCTAACGCGTCTCCTTCACTCACAGCAGAGCCAGCTGCAATCAACAGGGAGCTGGCCTGGGTCACTAATGTGCTTACAACAAGAACAGAGGATGGACTTTTCTGGGGGCTGATTTTCACCAAGTCCAACATGCAAATCCTCAAACACGTGACCCCGTCCCCAGCCACACTCACCGCCCCGATGGTCAGCTCCTTCTGGATTAGCTCCTTCAGCTCCTTCTTGCTCAGCGTGTTCTTGTCCCCTTCCTTTCCCGAGTACTTGTGGAAAGTGCAGACCAAGAGCCCGATGGCCTGGTCCAGAGGACATGCCATCTCTGCAGGTCGGTGGTGGGTAGATCTGAGGAGAGCAAGAGGAGAACAGTCGGTGAGTGAGGCCAGGACACGGAGGACCCGTTCTGGAAACGGAACCACTAGAACTGGAAGAGCAAAGCCAGCCCCAGAATCCCTGCCCTGGGGGGAGAGACAAGCCCGAACGAACAGGACAAGCTGGCAAGCCCAAGGAGCTGCGAAGTTTGGGGAACTTCCCCTAACTCAGCCCCGAAGGACTCTGCTCTGAGCCACGCCCTCCCATCCAGAGAGCACTCCACGGCACCTGCGGCCCTGTCACCTGGCCTCCCGCCCAGCATCTCTCAGGAGAGCTGCATAAACGCGGCATTCCCAGAAAAACCAGGGTGAGGAGTTTCTGCCCCTCTCAGCGCCCGGGGAGGGAGCCACCAGACAGCGGGCCTGGGGGAAGGAAAGGGACCTGCACAGAGTGAATGGCCAGACTGAGGGATTGTCTCAAATTTACACGGACCGTGGGCTTGGTCCGCTAGGCACTGAAGTCAGCGGACCGACTCCCGAGCACATGGGCGTTGGGCGAGGCAGCCGGTTAGGTTCTCTCACCTCAAAGCCGCCCGCTCCCCGCTGGCGCGTTAGCCCCAAGGGTGAGCTCAGCCCAGAGCCCCACGGGGGAAGGCTGTAGGTGACCAGACCCCAGGGTGAGGGCGACCAAGGAGGGCGACCAAGGGCCGAATTTGGTCTCGGGTCTGTGTCCTTCCTTCCATACGGGCCAAACCTGCCCCACCCGTCTGCCCCCAGCGCCAGAGGCGCAGCCCCGAGGTCCATCACTCCGGAGGGGATTCATACAGCCCCCCCCCCACACACACACACCCACACACACACACACACACACACACACCAGCCTCTTTCCATGCCAGGGGGGCCCGGACCCCGGCTGTACAGCGAGCCTAGGTATAAAGCGGGGGCGGGGTCCAGTGTTTTCCTCCCCCCGTTTCCACAAGGGGTCGCCAAACCCGACGCGTTGGGCTGTGGCGCAAGAGACTTGTCCGCAGACTGGGAGTCACCCAGCCCCGCCCGGCTCTGGCGGAGTTTTCCTCCCTTTACACCGAGCCGGAGGGCGCAGCCCCCGCGCAAGAGGGGCGCAGCCCCCGCGCAGATCCCGGGCAAGAGGGGCGCAGACCCCGGGCAAGAGGGGCGCAGACCCCGCGCAGATCCCGGGCAAGAGGGGCGCAGACCCCGGGCAAGAGGGGCGCAGCCCCCGCGCAAGAGGGGCGCAGATCCCGGGGCTCACACCCCGCGCAGATCCCGGGCGCAGCCGCTTCTTTGCTTGCGAGGCGCCCGGCGCGGAGCCGAGCTCGGCTCGGGCTGCCCGGAGCTGCGGCCCGTGTGAACACGGACCGGGCAAGCCCCAGGCAAAGTGGGGGCTGCACAACCCAGGGGGATGCGGGGGCCCCGAGCTCAAAGGAACGGACCCGGACCCCGGGGCTTTAGCTGCGTGGAGGGAGGGGGAGCCCCGCGCCCCCCGCCGGAGCGGGAGGAGAGGAACGAACCGGACTCACCCAAGACAACGGAGCGAGCTGCGGGTGCGAAGGAGGCGCGGGGCTGGGGTGAGGGAGCCGCCCGCGGGCTGCCGTTATATAGCGGGCCGGAGCCCAGCCCAGCAACCCTGCCCACGGCCCCGGGAGAGGGGGGCTGGGTGTGGCTTGGGGAGGCCCCGCCCCCTCTGCCCCGTAGCCCCGCCCACTCATGTGGCTGCCCCCAATATGCCCTGCCCTGTACATGCCCGGGCCCCGCTCCCTGTTCCCAGCCTCACCCAGCTCCCCGCCGCCAGCTTAGCCCAGCTCTGCTGCAGCAGGCCGGTGCCGGGGTGGGGTGCGACCAGCAATGCTGGCAGGTTCCCCGGGGCAAGGAGCCACCCCGGGGCATGAGTCAGGCAGGATAGCACCGGGGCGGGGGCTGCCCTCAGTGACCCACAGGACCCCGATGAAGAGTGGTGGGAATTCCCCCAGACACACAGACCCCCCCACTGACCCCAGAGCGCTGCCCATCCAGCCGCAGGACAGTCATCTCCCAGCCCAGCTCCCTCCCGGGAGCCTGGAAACCAGCCAAGGCCCAGGGTGTGTTGTTATTACAGTTACAGGTGCCCTGAGATCAGGGCCCCACCCACATCCTCAAAGGGATCAGGCACCTAAATAACTCCGGGCCATTGCGCCAGGCCCTGCCCCCGAAGAGTGTGCCGGCTGGATAGAGGTGCCCGGGGAATGGATGGACAGACAGGCGACGAGAAAAGAGATATTCTAGCCTGGCTAGATGGCACAGCAGGGTGGGCGGAAGGAAACACATCACACTGGGAGAACGGTGGGCAGAACGCTTTTTATTGAAAGTAGCCGGACAGTATCCAGAGCCAGGGGCTTTGGGTCCCGGTCTCAGTCCCCCCCCCCTTCCCCCCAGCTACTTGCTCTGTCCCCGGAAGAAGTCGTTGTAGGCCATACACAAGGTGGACAGGAAAACCGAGTATTCCTTGAAGTCGATTTCCTGGTCGCTGTTGCGGTCTAGGCTTTTCATGAGCTGCTCAATGCCGCCCTCCTTCATTCTCTGCAGGAAAGGGCGAGAGAAGCCAAACGGACTCGATAAAATCTGCAGGGATCTGCTCTGGCCCTAGGCGCCGGTTTTTCTTCCCCTTTATTGTAATCTGGCTCGTTAATGATGAAGTGAAACCTGGAGCCTCACTCCTGGGCTGCTGCTAACCATGCCGCAGAACAGGGAGGAGACGTTCCTGTTACTTTCCCTCCCAGTCGGGCAGCTGCGACATGGGAGCAAAGCTTCCTTGGGAAGAAAACAATCCCCAGGCCTGAAATGAGCACAGTGGGCAAAGATACCAGGCCAAATCCAGCCCTGGGGAAGGCATCCGTCCCCCAGGCACAGGGACAAGGAAGCTGCGAATCAGACCCCGCGTGTCTGATTTCACAAGATCAAACTGATCCATTGGTTGGGCCAAAACACTGGGGGGGGGACTTTGAAAAATTTTCGTTTTCCCCCCCTAAATTTCCTGTGGATTTTTTTTTTTCTTTCATGTTTTGGACGGAAAAAAAACCCAAAATTTTATTCAGTTTTCAGTTCTGCCAAAATCTCAAATCTGATCAGTTTGGGGAGAAGCCCAGGAGCGTTTCATCCGAACCAAAATGCTTATTTTGATCCCCCAAATTCCTCATTTTTCACCCCCCCAAAAATGTTTCCGAAGCACTCACCTCCCCCAGCCCCAGCTCGTTCTTCACCAGCTCCTTCAGTTCCCCCTTGCTCAGGGTCATCTTGTCGCCTTCCTTCCCCGAGTACTTGTGGAAGGTGCAGACTAAGGTTGCCAAGGCCTTTTCCAGAGGCGTTTCCATGGCGCACGTCCACATTAGTCTGAAAGAGAGAGCAGGGCCTGGCAAGGTCTCGCGGCGAAACGGGGCCGCCACTGTGCAGACAAGCCCCAGTGAGCAAGGAGCAGCCAGGCTGTGGTGGGGCAGAGGGTGAGTGAAGAGACCGGCCCTACAGCATTAATACTTAGCTTGCCACACAGCACTTTCCATTTGCAACGTGCTCTCCAGCCAATCGCTTCGTTCTTCTGGGTAGGACCCACCAAGCTCAGGGCCCCTGGGTGCTGGGTCTAAACAGACACCAGCCCATGTCACAGGTGGGAGACGGAGGCCCAAAGAGAGTCAGTGGTTTGCCCCAGGTCACATGCGGCAGAGCCGGGAATCAAACCCTTCTCCCGTGTCCCAGCCCGGCGCCCTGACCACGAGCTCACCCTTCCTCCGATGCTGTTGGGCTGAAGGTGAATGCAGAGTCCAGAGCAGTAACGCTTCTCCAGCGCTTTGCATGTTTCAAGTGCTCTGTGGCTAATGTTAGATACCAGGCACCCGCGCCTGTTACGCTGGGAGATGAGATGATTATTGCTAACAGACCAGGCTTTCGGTCTCCGTAGAGAATTCTCACACACACCCCAAAGTCCCAGATGCTGGCTCAGGAATGTAACCCCATGTACCCCCAACCAGCCAGATGTGCACACCTAGCCTTGTGCATCCAGTCAGATGTGCACACCTGGACCTGTGCATCCAGCCAGATGTGCACACCTAGCCTTGTGCATCCAGTCAGATGTGCACACCTAGACTTGTGCATCCAGCCAGATGTGCACACCTAGACTTGTGCATCCAGTCAGATGTGCACATCTGTGCCTGTGCACCCAGCCCCTGGGAGGGAGGGTCCCTTAGAGAGTCTGGGGGCACGGATCAGCGTTCATGTCGCACTCCCTGTCAGTACCCAGCCCAAGCCAGGGATGCTAATGATCCAATCGGACCAAATTTGGTGATGAATCCAGGTCATGGGCCACCTGCGGCACGTTGCCCATACGCTAAGAAGCAGTAAAATGCCACATTGTCCTATTCGAGAGACAAGCTGCGGGGGGGGAGGGGGAGGGGGAGGGGGAATATCTTTTCTTGGACCAACATCTGTTGGTGAGAGAGACAAGAAGCTGGGACCTCACTAATACCCTGGGACGGACGTGGCTACACCACCACGGCGTCCTCTCCTGTCATCACGCCGCCTCCTTTCTGCCCAGCGCTTGCAGCGTCTGCCTGGCCGTGCCCGGTACCTGGGTAGAGCGTGTGAGCTGCAAGCAGGCTCCGGAAGGAGCTCTGATTCATGGCACGGGGAGCCAGGGTGAAGTGGAGCCTGGGTGGCCAACCACATGCTGCATTAGAGGAAGCGGCCGCGAGGTGGTTAAGCCGGTTGCATCCGGTCCCTTCCGGGGCTGCCAGCTGCCTGTGCTGCCATGGGCAGAGCCCAGGAAGGAAGAGGCCAGCAGACCGGCTGGATACAGCGGTGACAGATGGGAAACGGGGGCACCTCATTCCTATCCCCCGGGGGATGGGGCTTAGCTGTGCAGGTGGCGCTGTCCCCGCCTTGCCGTGGCCCCGCTTCTCGGCTAGCTCACTGGTTACGGCATTGGCCTCGGGCTTCAATCCCCCGCTCTGTCACTGCCTCCCTGCATGACCCTGGGCACATCCCCTCATCTCTCTGGGTCTGCGTTAATAGCCCATCCTTTGCCTGGCTTGTCTATTCAGACTGGAGGCTCTTTGGAGCAGGGTTTCTAAGTGCTACCGTAACAATAAAATGGGAAGCTGCCTGGCAGGCGGATGGTTAATAATTAAGAGCGAGGATTATGAGGAAGGTCCTGTCCAGGGCCCCAGGGCAGTTGCACATGCTGGCTCATCCATTTCCCTTATCGCGGCGCTGGCTCATAGGAAGTCAGGAGCTATAAAATACGGGGATTAGAGCCTCCGAGCATTGCAAAGCCATTAAGTGAGTAAATACCAGCAATAGCAGTTAGCCACAGGGAGGGTGCGGCCGGGCACCTTGGGGCTAAGCCCTGCCCAGAGATGCAGAGCTGTTCTGTTGACTCACCCGAGCAACCAGAGCAGGTGGGTCTTACTGGCTGGGAATTTCAAATGCATTTAAGGGAATTCGGCATCGAATTTTGTTGTTTTCCAATCAGATCTGGGTTCCTAACTCTCTCGGTCCCCGTCCCCTTCCAATGAAAATCCCACCAACTCAGATGTTGCAAATCTCTCCAGGACAGAGGGAACTAAGGGCAGCAGCAAAGATCCTGCAGGGGGAAGCAGCCAAGCTCAGGAGGAGTTAACAAGGCAGGAATCTCCCAGAAGGGGGGTGAGTCTGGAGCATATCCAGTGCCTGTGGGGGGTGGGGAATGCCACCGTGCCCCCAGCCTTCAGTGCCCACCCGGCCTCTGGGAAATGAGCCACAGAGCATCCAGGCAAACAGAAAAACTGCTGCTGTAGCAGGCCAGGAATTCCCCCTGGGAATCTCAAGCCAACATTCCCAGGACGAGTTTAAAAAATCCTGGTTCCTCGTGGAAAAGTTGCTTCCCTTAGAGCCGGTTGGGAGGGAGAGTCCAAAGGGGCCAGTGGAACCAGGGCCCCAGGACTGGCGCCAGCAGGGCACCGCCGGGTGAGGCCAGTGCTGCTACTGAGCGTGCAAAGGAGGGAGACAAGCCACCTTCCCTGGGACCCCCGTAACCGGCGCGGCACCGTTATCTCCCAGCTCAGGAGCCGGAGCTGTGCCTGCAGGTGAGATCAGGTGATGTCTAAGCAGCCAGCCAGGGGAGAACTGGGCGGAGGAGACTGTGCCAACGCCCAGAAGCATCTCAGAGCCAGCGTCCCCTGCAGCTCAGCCCGCGTCTCCTGGAGAGTGACTGCCACAGCTGGAGGGAGGCAGTCCCCTGGCACTGTGAATAACAGGGCGGGGGGAGAATGCACATCTGGAGAGAGGTCTGCACAGCTGTGGCAGGGATCCCCCAGCACTGTGCCTGCAAGGGAGGGGTGTGCACATCTGGAAAGGGGCATGCACCTCTGGCGAGAGGGCCTTCTAACACTGTGTGCCAGGGAGGGGCATGCGCAGCTGCGGAGAGGATCTGCTAAGCCTGGGCACGCTGCCAAGGGTGCGGCACATCTGGCGAGGGGAGGGAGAGAGAACCCACTGAGGCGGCACTCTGGAGAGTCCGTTTTTTAAAGGCCACAACAGCCAATGTTATAAAACAAAACTCACTTACCAAGACGAGAGTAAAGGGAAAAGCAGAGAGTCCAGAGCAGGGCAGGCAGCTCCCTTTTATATGCTCTGAGCTCCCCGAGGGAGCCCTGGTTTCTAGCACGTGAGAGGACCAATGGAAAGCTGTTCTTGTTGCTAGGATCCTGGTTGCCTGCTACCTCCCTGCCCTTTGCTCTCCAGATGTTTTTCAGGTGTTGCTTGGACTCAGATCTGAATTCTCCTGCACCTGCTCTTGTGATGGCCCAGGCATGCGGGTCAGATGGGCAGACCCCACACCCGCTGCCCAGGTGAGCCTCTGACTTGTCCCATTCTCAGTTACACCGGTGTCAATCCAGAGTGGCTCCACTGAAGCCAAAGGAGTGACTCCAGATTCACTCAGCAGAAGCCAGCCCCTGGTGTGCAGTGACTCAGGCGGCACCTCTCACTATCAGCGCTTAGGGGGACGATTCCACCCAGGCCCAGGCATGGAGCTGCCCGTTTATATGGGCACAGCCTGGGCCTAGGGCTAAAGGAAACCAGGGCACTATCGCCCACTTCCCCAGCAGCAGCTGCTGCCTGGCCCCTGCACCTGTGGCGACAGGGGATTTCCTGGTGAGCAGGATGCACAGGCGGGCGGGGGACCTGTTGCTTAGCAGCCGGAGGCTGGGAGCAAGTTTGGGACGGGCGCCGGCGATGAAGGTCGCTGGACGATGCAAAGGGCCGTGGCAAGAAGGGAAGAGCAGAGAGAGAATTGGAAGCTCAGGGGAGGAAATAAGGGGGGGCAATAACAGATTTGGGGGGCAGGGGCTCAGTGTAGAGTCGAGCTCAGAGAATTCGTGGTCGTCCGATCGCTAGGGAGGAGCAAGATGTGTGGGGTGACCAGATGTCCCGATTTTATAGGGACAGTCCCAATTTTTGGGTCTTTTTCTTATATTGGCTCCTATTACCCCCC
>QXTE01000461.1:225312-255052 GCA_003942145.1 Platysternon megacephalum
GCCCTCCCCCCTTTCCCCCCCCCCGTGCACCCTGGGCTGCTGCTCCAGCCTTTGAAGCTGATATGGCTCGGGGTGCTCCGAGAACAGCTGGCCTCACCTTGCACAAGAGCCAGCCCTGGGGAATGCCCCGGTTGCAACCCACTGAAAATGCAGCAAATTCTGTTTTATCCCAGCTGAGCCCGCCCCAGCTCGGCCCATCCCTGCCCGTTTGCTGTTCACTCTGCGCGGCCAAACTCTGAGGTCCTTACTCAGGCGGTGCTCCCATCAGCCCCAGGGGCAGCTCTGCCTGGCTACCCACCGGCCACTGGGGTTGTCTGCACCGTCTTGGGGCTTCAGGGCCTGGGTTGCCACTGCTCATTCCATATGCTATAAGGTCACTGAGGGCCTGATCTAGGGGCAGAGGCCCATGGATGGCAGTGAGCTTCAGCTCACACCCCAAATTTAAACCCCCACACCAAATATTCCTGAAAAATGAGGGTTTTAACCCCAGACCTTTAGCAGAGACCTCTACCACACGAGCTAAAGGAGTAATTCTCTTAGCTGGTAGTAGTAGTAGGTTGTTATCCTCTATGTGCCCCAGGCTCTAGGACCGTTAGCTCTTTCTGCTGTTAACCCTTTGAGACTCAGCAGGCAAAGCAACAGAGGGAAGGGGAAATATATGGGGTTCTGCAGGATTCATTTTTTGTCATTGTTATACATCAGACCAGACCAGACTCAGAGGGTGAGGACAGGGCCGGCGCAACCCATTAGGCGACCTAGGCAGTTGCCTAGGGCGCTGCTATGTTGGGGGCGCTGGCGCCCCCACCACCCGTAGAAATTTGGGGGCGGGACCTTCCGCCGCCGCTGTTGGGGGCGGCATTTCGGGGGCGGGACCTTCCACCGCCTAGGGCGCTGGAAGAGCTGGCGCCGCTACTGGGTGAGGATCAGTCACGGTTCTATTTTTATCCATGCCTGTGACCCTGGACAATAAAGAATCTGCCCATCAGCATGGTATCTGGGCACCAAGAAAAAAAATCTGTTTGCAAAATACACCAGGGACCTTCTGTCACGGAGTCCCCGGGCGATGCTCTGTAACTGCTCCCCCCAAAGCCAGTCAGGACTTTGGGGAGCCTCCTCTCCCTCGGAGCAGACTGTCTTCAGGGCAAGAAGCTCACACGGCTTCGCCTCCTGGGTCTCTCCTGGGAGCATTCAGCATATGCCCCTCCGTGCGCTTCCCACTGCGAGTCCGCCCAGGCGGGGTCCTGGGGAAGCCACCGGGTCCTGCACCCCCCACTTCGCAGTCAGACGTGACTCTCAGCCAGCCAGTAAAACAGAGGTTTATTAGATGACAGGAACACGGTCTAAAACAGGTCTTGCAGGTACCGACAACAGGACCCCGTCAGTTAGGTCCATCTTGGGGCCCCAGGGGGGGCAGAGCCCCGTCTGGGCACCCCTCCATTTCCCCAGCCAGCTCCAAACTGAAAAAACCCCTCNCTATGGGCACCCCTCCGTTTCCCCAGCCAGCTCCAAACTGAAAAAACCCCTCCAGCCCCTCCTTCTCTGGGCTTTGTCTCTTTCCCGGGCCAGGAAGTCACCTGACCTCTTTGTCTCCAACACCTTCAGTTGGCACCTTTGCAGAGGAGGGGCCCAGGCCATCAGTTGCCAGGAGACAAAGTGTCAGGCATTTATGTACACTGGCCCTTGGCTCTGCCACAACCATACACCCTTATCCCACCACCTAGATACTTAAGAACTGCATAGGGGAAACTGAGGCACCCACACAGTATTCAGAGGAAACATTAAGAACAGTCCCACTTCGTCACAGCTTCTTTAAAGCAACCTTTATTGAAATAACAACAGCCTCATAATGCAGGGACTATGGGTGACGGACAATAAGGCAGGGAGCTATCAGCAGGGAACGGCAGGGATACACCCCAGATATTGCCCCCGGAGCTGAGTTTCTGGGTGTCTGTTCCCCGCTGCCTCCAGGGCCGGGCTTCACATCTTCCGTGGCATCTTGTCAGGGAAGTCCTGGAAGTCCTCATTGCACATCATGCCGACACAGGCCAGGAAGGTCGCGTACTCCTGGAAATCCACTTCCTTGTCCCGGTTGCTATCCAGGTTGTTCATGAGCCTTTGGAAGCTGGCTTCATCGGTTTGTTTCTGCCAAGGGGAGGGGAAGATAAAGAGAGAGTTTTGCATTAAAGAGCTTGGTTCCTGAGCTGGTACCCAGGCGGACAACTCCTCTGACCCAACACAACAGCCTCCTCCTCTGCAGCTCCCACTGCCTGGAGCAGCCTCCCGCCATCTCTCGGCATCAGCAGCTTCTCATTGTGCATCGCACACTGATTAGCTTGGGACGCAGAGAATCCCACATCCAGCCAAAACTAGGAAGGGTATTTAAAGAGGCAGAACATAAATACCCAAGTTAACCTCAATGGCCCAGCCAGCTAACCCCCCGGTCCTTGGGGCAGGTGCCAGGGACCTTTAATACCAACCCCATCTGTGTGGGAAGGACCCTGCCACACCCCAGTAACAATCCCCAGCTCTCTGAGTGCTGTGCCAAGGAGGTTGGTATCTTTAGCCCCATTCTACAGACAGGGAAACTGAGGCAAAGACAGGTGAAATGACGCGCCCACAGTCTCCAACAGGTTTTGAACCCAGGTCTCCTGAGACTCACTCCAGTGCTCCATCCGCTAGGCCGCACTGTCATCAGTGCCTCCCACAAGGAGCCACCCACCTGGGCCCAATGGCAGGATCAGGGCCTCCGTTTTCCCAGCGTAACTGAGAGATACGGTAGCACACACCCCGGGCCACAGCAGTGGGCCAGGACTGGCAGAGAACATAGCACCGACTGACTCCCCCCGTCTATCTGCTGTGTCCCATGAACATCGCTAGCCAGCGATTCGCCCGGCTGGCGCTTGTGACGTGTCCGGAGCCTGGCCCAGGCTGGTCCCATCCCACCACAGGTTACTGTCACTAACGCGCCCCGACTGGATTCCCAGGTCGCTGCTCAGCCCAGCGGGGATGGTCCCAGACTCCCTGTCGAGCCTCCGTTGCCCTTACGCTGATGTAGCTGGGCAGCTCCTTCGTGACCAGCTCCTTGAGCTCAGCCTTGTTGAGCTTGAATTTATCGCCTTCCTTCCCAGAGTACTTGTGGAACGTGGAGACCATCGTGTCCAGAGCTCGCTCCAGGGGCCGGGCCATCATGCACCGCTAGCAAATCTGACAGGTAGACAAGGGATGCTGGTTAGAGGGGGGTCCACCCCACCGGGGAGCACGAACCGGCCTGGCCAGGGCAAAGAAGTTACATTGTAGGACGGAATGAGCTCTGCTGAGTGAGCTTAGCATGGCCTGCGTGGGTTTACTTGTGCATTGCCAGCGAGGAAAGAGACCCCAAGCCAGACAATGGGGCGAGGGGCTTCCGTTTTCATAACTTGGAGCCGGTGGTAATGGGGTGCAGAAAGACAAGGTAGCTAGACATGGGGATCTGTTACCCCGTTGCACAGCTAGGGACGGGTCTTGTCTTTCCAATGACTTTGGGCTCCATGTAGGACTTCGGCCTGGCCGAGAGGTGTTTAACCCCAATCAGACCTTCAGAAGCCCCATATTAACGATAACCCTCTTCCTGCACGCTACGAGCAGTATGCCTCACAGACAAGCACCTGTCAGGGTTGGTCTAGATAATACTTAGACCTGCCATGAGTGCAGGGGACGGGACTAGACGACCTCTCGAGGTCCCTTCCAGTCCTAGGATTCTATGATCACTTAAACATCACCAGCCCATGCGGTGACCTGAGCTCAGCCCACAAAGGTGCTGAAACGTGGCTAATTATACGTCCATGCGGGTGCCATCTGCCTCCATGAGCGGCCCAGTGCAATGTCCCACCGGTCCCAGCAGAGAGAGAGTCACGCCCTCCTTCCGAGCATGGGCTAGAACTAACTCGGGAGCGGGTCAGCCACTCGGAGGGGCAGCTCCTGATCTCCGTCGCCCTGGGCTCAATCCAGGGTGACTCCACCGACTGTCCCAGGGTCTGCCCCAAAGCAGGCTCCGTCCTGCCTCAGGCCCTGCCAGCCCGGCGATGCGCCCCACGGGCAGGGCCCACTGATGTGTCACTCCTTCCTGCCTTCCGATGCCTCCTGCCTCCACTTACAACATAGAACATAAGAACATAAGAACGGCCGTACCGGGTCAGACCAAAGGTCCATCCAGCCCAGTATCTGTCTGCCGACAGTGGCCAACGCCAGGTGCCCCAGAGGGAGTGAACCTAACAGGCAATGATCAAGTGATCTCTCTCCTGCCATCCATCTCCATCCTCTGACAAACAGAGGCTAGGGACACCATTCCTTACCCATCCTGGCTAATAGCCATTAATGGACCTATCCTCCATGAATTTATCCATTTCTCTTTTAAACACTGTTATAGTCCTACCCTTCACAACCTCCTCAGGCAAGGAGTTCCACAAGTTGACTGTGCGCTGTGTGAAGAAGAACTTCCTTTTATTTGTTTTAAACCTGTTGCCCATTAATTTCATTTGGTGACCCCTAGTTCTTGTATTATGGGAATAAGTAAATAACTTTTCCTTATTCACTTTCTCCACATCACTCATGATTTTATATACCTCTATCATATCCCCCCTTAGTCTCCTCTTTTCCAAGTTGAAAAGTCCTAGCCTCTTTAATCTCTCCTCATATACCCGTTCCAAACCCCTAATCATTTTAGTTTCCCTTCTCTGAACCTTTTCTAGTGCCAGTAAATCTTTTTTGAGATGAGGAGACCACATCTGTATGCAGTATTCACGGCTCTCCTACTGACAGCACAGGCAGGGTGTTGGCTTCTGGCACTGGTGCTGAATACCAGCCCCGAGGCTAGGAGGGGAAAAACTTGGGGACAGAGGGGTGGCAGCCGGGGATGGAGGAGAAAAGCCCCATTGAGAAGAAGGGACTCTCCAGCCGCACCATGTGCATTGGCTGAGTTCCGCTGCAAGAACTGATTCCTGACTCCTGCCTGGAGTGAAGGGGACGGTTACTGGCTCTTGCTAGAGCCCGTGCAGAACTGTGTCTGGAGAGGCTCGGCCGCCCCACATCTGCAGCAGAAGAGAGCAGCGCAAGCAGCCAGATGCAGAAAGCAGCCTCTGAAATAAAGTCCAACTGCTCAGCAGCTGCAGAAAGTTAGTGCCTGGCTTTCCCTGCTGACTCACAGAAACCGTTGGCTCTGCTGCCCTCAAAGCCAGACCCCCGGTGATTCCCTAGGGCAGCCCCCCACCCTGAACGCGGTGCGTCAAGGCAGACCCGAAATGCAAACTGCTGGCATCGGAGAATAAAAGTAGCCGCCAAAACATCTTAGAAGAAAACAAACTTACCCAGGCAACCAAACAGGAAGAAGAGCAAGGGAAGGCAGGGCCGGAGTGGAGTCTGAGTAACAGGGCTCCGTATTTATAGCCCTAGTGAGAGCTTGAAGGGACACCCACTTGGGGGGGGGGGGGTTAGAATTAAAAAGAGGCCAATGAAAGTGCGAGTCTTTGCAGACAGCTGGCAGGACACGGGTACCCCGGGGCCATCACGCCCCCTCCCCCAGTCTTTCATGATGCTTTCCAGCTGTTTGGCAAGGAGGGACTTTCATCCTTGGTTAGGAGAGAGGAAGGCTGGGGGGGTAGGGGGAGCCGCCAGCCACACAGGCCATGAAATCCTGATTCCAGGCCTTAGCTAGACCAGGGAGCGGCAGTAGGGGGGAAGGTTGCCTAGATGGGATGGAAAATCAGTAGGGCTGGACAAAGGGTGCACGGGGGAATTAAGGAGAATAACATCTTCAAAGCCCTTCCCACAGTACGGCTCTGCGTGCTGACGGAGATGTCAGAGACCTGCGTGACTTCGCAGCGCCGAGCGAAATGCACCTGCCAGCTCGCTGCCTAAGCATGTATATAGGCCCGAGTGCCCGGCCCGCCAGGTCTGTCTTGTCGTCCCACTCGTCTCCAGGTAGGAGCCATTTTCCACACTGTCTGCGCTCACACGTTCATTCTGGGGGGACCTGGCCAACCGCGTACTGAACAGTCACCGCACCCAGGGTCATACGAAGTCTTTATTCGTATTTCAAACCAGCCAGTCTGACAGGACAAGCGAAGAAAACCCACAATCAGGAGAGAAAACCCAGAGACGCCTCACCCTGCTGCAGTGGAAGGAATTGGTCCTGACTGAGCACTTAGCCCTGGACTCGTTCCACGCTCATGGCAGTCAATTCTGAATAGGGCAAATAGGGCAAAAATACCTCCAGGATTGGAAACGTTGGTGCATCTCCAGTGCCCTGCTCATGATATTATTTAACTAAAATGAGATGCAAATTATTCATATTTCATAACTGCAAGGACTGTGCGGTGGAATTCAGGGTTGTGCAACTTAATCCTGTTTGGGAATTTCTGGTCATGAACTGGCATGTGGGTTGGAGTGCTGCTGCCCTCTGCTGGATGCAATCAGCTCAGTTCAACCATGTGTCATAAACCCTGTACTGCAGCGTTGCTCAACATTTTCAGGCTGGCAATCTCTCATTCAGTCACAAATGTATGTGACACCCCCCCTCCCCAACACACAACACATTAACTATGAAAGCAAGAGTACTACAATGTATCAATGAACCCAATATAACTGATTTGTGTGGCTGTGGATGGACCAGGGCGTGCTGGGAGTAGGGAAAGGAGATTTGCTTTGCTGTAGACTAATACATTTTTCAATGCCTCATGAACCCCGGGTTGCCTTTCATGACCCTCCTCTCCAGGATTGAGAAACAATGCTCTACTGCTGCTCATTGATGGAAAGTCTCCTTTAGCTCAAGGGAGTGGCTCTGTGTATTGGGGTCAGGTCGACATGAGTTCAATCCTTGACACACCACGACTTTTCCCTGTGTGAGGTTCCCAGGTAGCTGCACGGTTGCTGCCAGACCTATAATTTTGCTCTCCTGCTTTGTATTCATGCCCTGTACAAAGCCAGCTGGGTGGGTTTATTGTTCACGTGGCAGAACTACAGGGGAGTCCAAGAAAAACTCGTGGCACAAGGTGCACGCCACCGCCACGAAGCGAATGTACTCCTGGAAGTCAACTTCCCCGTCTCTGTTAGCATCCAGGATGCTCAGCAGTTCCTCAAAGGCGCCTTCCTTCACTTGTACCTAGGGGCAAGAGTGAAGATGAGTAACGGGGCAAGAGAAACCCCTTTAGGAGTCTTTCAAACTCGGTGACGGCCAGACGGGACAGATGGCCTAGTGGTTAGAACAGTAGGCTACAGTTCAGGAGACCCGCCTTCAAGTCCTGTCTTTGCCACGAATTCTATGACGGACCCTGGGCAAACCGCTCCGAGCTTTACTCCCCAGGGGTAATAAGGGACCAATAATTAGTCTATTTAGGTTGTAAGCTCCTCGGGACAGGAACGGTCTCTCCCGATGCATTTGTACAGCGTTGGTTCAATGGGCCTGGATCACACGTGGGGCTGCTCGGTGCTACCAGAACCTATGTAATAATGAGCTGAGGAAGAAATGTCCATCCCGAGCGCGTTGCGGATGTTCGACACCTTTCCCTGGTTGCTGTCACAGGCAGTTACCATTCCTCTGCCCTGCGATGAAATGCTGGTCCCCCACCACCACCCCGGTTTTCACAGCCCCGGCCACATTCTGAAGGGGCTGATCATGTCCTGCAAACTTGGCTCATAAGGCATTGAAATCGGACCAAACTGTCCTCAGAGCTGGTGTAACCCCGGGTGACAGTTCCAGTCCAAGCCAGAACCCCGGGGAGCAGGTGTAAATCGTCATGTCCCATTCCAGAGGCTGGTCCTCATAGAGGATAACAGCCTACTACTGTCATCCGCTACCAGGGCCACTCTTCTCGCTCAAGTGGCAGAGAGTCCAGGCTTTGGTCCTGGAAACCCGGGGCTCAGACGGAGCTGGTGGGGATTCGTACATGTGACAAGGAAAGATACGTTGAAAACAAATAAAAAAGTCAAGAGGCAGCTTGGATTAGTGGATAGGGCTCTGGCTAGAGAACTAGGCTCTTTCCCGGCTCTGGCACTGACTTGCTGGGTGACCTTGGTCACCTCACTTCCCCTCTCCATGCCTGTTTCCCCTCCCACCCTGGGTCTATTAGACTGTGAGCTCCAGGACTGTCTCTCCTGCTGGGTCTGTGCAGCTGAGGCCTCTAGGTGCTGGGAATTATTGTCATTCACGGTTTGTAACCAGTTCGGGGTGGAGACTGCTCTCGTCTCATCCCAACAGCTCCGTTCCAGCCTACCTCGGCACCCTCTTCCTCCGCACGCTTACTCACATCTCCCAGGCTGGGCAGCTCCTTCTCCAGCAACTCCTTCAGCTCCCCTCTGCTGAGCGTGAATCTGTCGCCTTCCTGTTTGGAATAGCGCTGGAAAGTGCAAACCAGCACAGCCAGCGCCTGCTGCAGGGTCTGCGGAGCTGCCATGGCTCACGCCCGGTGGAGCTGAAAGGCAGGAGCAGAGCAGGTGGGTTAGCAGAGACCACGCCCCCACTGGGGAGACAGAGAACGTGGGGGGCCCTTTGGGTGGGGCGTGTAGAGGAACCGACCCGGGGAGCTTAAGGTGGCCAGGTGGCCGGTTTTCGAGTGGAACACCCGGTCGAAAAGGGACCCTGGAGGTTCCAGTCAGCACCGCCGACCAGGCCGTTAACAGTCCAGTCGGCGGTGCTGCGGAGCTAAGGCAGGATAGTCCCTACCTGTCCTGGCTCCACGCTGCGCCCTCGAAGTGGCCAGCAGGCCCGGCTCCTAGGCGGGGAGGCCACGGGGCTCCACGCGCTGCCCCCACCCCAAGCACCAGCTCTGGCCAATGGGAGCTGCAGGGGTGGTGCCCGCGGGCGAGAGCAGCACGCGGAGCCACCTGCAACGCCTCCGCCTAGGAGCCAGGCCTGCTGGCTGCTTCCGGGGCGCAGCGCAGAGTCAGGATAGGCAGGAACCCTGCCTTACCCCCCATGTGCCACTGACCAGGAGCCGCTGGAGGTAAGCCCGCGTCCCAACCCCCTGCCCCAACCACCTGCCCCAGCCCTGAGCCCCCCCAAACCTGAAGCCCCCTCCTGCACCCCAAACCTCTCATCCCTGGCCCCACCCCAGAGCCTGCACCCCCAGTTAGAGCCCTCACCCCATCCTGCACCCCAACCCCCTGCCCTAGCCTGGAGCCCCCTCCTGCACCCTGAACCCCTCATTTCTGGCCCCACCCCCNAACAGCTCCGTTCCAGCCTACCTCGGCACCCTCTTCCTCCGCACGCTTACTCACATCTCCCAGGCTGGGCAGCTCCTTCTCCAGCAACTCCTTCAGCTCCCCTCTGCTGAGCGTGAATCTGTCGCCTTCCTGTTTGGAATAGCGCTGGAAAGTGCAAACCAGCACAGCCAGCGCCTGCTGCAGGGTCTGCGGAGCTGCCATGGCTCACGCCCGGTGGAGCTGAAAGGCAGGAGCAGAGCAGGTGGGTTAGCAGAGACCACGCCCCCACTGGGGAGACAGAGAACGTGGGGGGCCCTTTGGGTGGGGCGTGTAGAGGAACCGACCCGGGGAGCTTAAGGTGGCCAGGTGGCCGGTTTTCGAGTGGAACACCCGGTCGAAAAGGGACCCTGGAGGTTCCAGTCAGCACCGCCGACCAGGCCGTTAACAGTCCAGTCGGCGGTGCTGCGGAGCTAAGGCAGGATAGTCCCTACCTGTCCTGGCTCCACGCTGCGCCCTCGAAGTGGCCAGCAGGCCCGGCTCCTAGGCGGGGAGGCCACGGGGCTCCACGCGCTGCCCCCACCCCAAGCACCAGCTCTGGCCAATGGGAGCTGCAGGGGTGGTGCCCGCGGGCGAGAGCAGCACGCGGAGCCACCTGCAACGCCTCCGCCTAGGAGCCAGGCCTGCTGGCTGCTTCCGGGGCGCAGCGCAGAGTCAGGATAGGCAGGAACCCTGCCTTACCCCCCATGTGCCACTGACCAGGAGCCGCTGGAGGTAAGCCCGCGTCCCAACCCCCTGCCCCAACCCCCTGCCCCCGCCCTGAGCCCCCCCCAACCTGAAGCCCCCCCCTGCACCCCAAACCTCCCATCCCTGGCCCCACCCCCGAGCCCGCCCCCCCCGGTAGAGCCCCCCCCCCCCCCCCCCCCCCCACCCCCCCCCCCCCCCCCTCCCCCTGCCCAAGCCCGGAGCCCCCTCCTGCACCCTGAACCCCTCATTTCTGGCCCCACCCCAGAGCCCGCACCCCCAGTTAGAGCCCTCACCCCTTCCCGCACCTCAATCCCCTGCCCCAGCCCAGTGAAAGTGAGTGAGGGTGGGGGAGAGCAATCCACTGAGGGAGGGGGAATGTAGTGAGCAGGGGGCAGGGCCTCGGGGAAGGGGCAGGGTTAGGGTGTTCGGTTTTGAGCAATTAGAAAATTGGCAACCCTAGGGAGCCCAGGGAAGGCCCAGCCCCTCCCAGCTTTGGACAACTCATGCCCAGGTTGGTTATTGCTCCGCCAAACCCTGATGGGGCCTTCTGGCGTCCCCGGCCCTCGAGGGCTGCTGCCCCGGCAGCGACGGGAGCCGTGCAGGGGAGGTGGCGGGGAACGGAGACAGCGGCTCGGAGGAGTTTGCCAGCGCTAAGCCGGGCTGTGTCGCCGGGGGCATTACCAGCGCCTCAGAGGAGGCTCTCGCTCGCGCTCTCTCGACGCCTGTTTTCTGAGGTCTCTAAATCACACACCCGCCATCCACGTCGTCTCAAACTCAGCAGAAACATTCAACCTTGTCCCCCGGCCCGGCCTACCGCTTCTGAGCCAGTCTAGAGGGGAACCCAGCACTGGCCTCTGAATGGAAACCCAGCCGCAAGCTCGGCTCTGAGGTGGCTCAGACGGGCCGGCGTGGCGCCAGAGTCCACTGCAGCCTCCCCCTTGATTTCAACGGACTTTGCACCAGGCCCTCCCCGCCAGGACACAGAAACACGGGAGAGGCGCCATGTTCTGCAGCTGATGCGTCCACTGGGGGATAGTCTGGGGACAGAGGCCCGAAACCCGACACACACACACACAGGAAGGAATTTCTGCTGGGAATATCGAGCCGCGTACGGCCACTGGGTCCCGCATTGGGTGCAAAACCAAACCTGGTAGCCCAGGAGATGCCTTGCTTTGGAAAGGGATTTGAATCGTACGGAGTTGAACCACAGCGGGGTGTTTCCTTCCCCTCCACACACCCACACACTGAGTCACTCCGGCCTGTGGCAGGCAGCGCCTGCTTTTCCACCAGCTCCTCCAGCGTCCCTGCTCTGGCCCGCCCAGCTCGGAGGGGGCAAACGAGCTGAGCTGTGAAGGGCCGGGGCTGGGGGCTGTCCTTCAGGGAAAGTCCCCTCGGGTAGCTTTGGTGATCAGTAAAAAACATTGGGGGGGGGGGGGGGGGGGGGGGGAGAGATAGATAGATAGATGGGGTGGATGGGGATAGATAGATAGATAGCTGGGGTGTATGGGGGGAGATAGATAGATAGATGGGTCAGTCTTCATGGTGAGGATGGCCAAGCAGGGTTGGGCCAAGGCCAGGACAGTTTCCTGGCTGCTCCAGAGAGGACACGGGTTTATGGGGTCCTGCAGGAGTGAGGGGCCCCTATTGCCAGTTCTCCCCACCTGTGCAGAGAGCCAGACCCCAGCCCTCCCCAGGCAAGTGGATAAACACACCCGCCCTGGCAGGGCAAAGGCAGGAAAATGCCCAGCTCAGCCCGGCCCTCCTCGGGGGAGCCCCCAGCTGGTTGCGCTGAGCAGCTGGGGGAAGGGCAGAGGTCACGGGAGACGAGATGGATGCAGCAGGGCTCAAAGGGGTGACGCCGGCCACAGACACAACCCTGCTCTTTCCAAAGCTCTTCTCATCTGCCCATCCCCGGGGGTTAAAATACATCGTTTGGCGGCGATTTGGCAGGGCGGCTGCTGAGTAAATCCCCATTTGCCTTGAAAATGATGCGGCCGGCGCTGGGAGCCAGCCGGAGAGACAGACCGAGCGACCAGCCAAAGGCACATTGCAAGGGGTGCGGCAGCTCCTAACCTTCCTTCCCCTCCTCTGCCAGGGCTTCCCCATTCCCCCGCTCCCCTGCTGTCTATGCACCACTCTCTGCTGCTCCCATCGCGCCAGAAACCTCCACCGGCATCGCTTCCTGGGAGCAGCATCCCCACAGCTGGAACATCAGGGCAACCTCTGGAGCCCAGCCCAGCCCCTCGGGGAAAGATGGCAGCATTTAGGAACAAAACTCACCGACACGAACAACGAGGTTAAGGGTCCGGGAGAGCCAAGTGTGAGCAGGCGTGTAGGGAGGGTGGGAACCGTCCTGAAGCCACCTGCTTTACCAGCTCCCGGTTCAGACTCGGATGGGCTCTCCCAGGCATCGGGGTTAATAGCGCAGGCAGGTCTGGGAAACGGCCCCGAGCCAGATCCACCCAAGAGTTGCATCAAATTGGCTTCGAATCCACGCCCTGAGCCGCGCATGTTGTTGGAGCAGCGTCACGGACGGTTTTGAAATCCAGGCTGGGCGTTTGTCTAAACGCTCTGCTCTGGGAATTACGGGGGGGGCAGCTCTCCGGCCCGTGTTATCCCGGAGGTCAGACAATGTCCGCAATGGTCCCCTCTGGCCATCTGTGACTCCATGAATCCCTCAGCACAAGGAGCTCCCGAGAGGGTCCTGGACTCCTTTATTTACTGAGCACAAGCTCTTTGGCTGGGGGTCTCTCCCTTCCCATCCGTTCAAATCCTTTCTCCCCCTCTGGTGTGGGGAGGGAATCGAACCTGGGTCTCCCATATCCCACTTGAGCACTCTCGCCACAGGGCAAAACGTTGTAAGATGGGCTCCAGCCCACTTCTGAACAGGACCCAACCAGAGGTGCGTTCGGAGCTCGCCTACCGGCTCAGGCCCTGCACACCACTGGGACAGCCAACCGCCTCTCTGCTCCTGGTGCACAGGCCTTTCTGGGCGCGGGCACCCAGACACAGGCCGTGGGGCTGGGGTCCAGAGGCAGTGACGTAGGTGCCCAGGTAAGTTTAGGTGCCTACAAGGCTCAGAGGGCGTTTTGTGGATCATAGCGGAGCCAAGACTTGGATTTAGGCACCTAAACCTGAAACTCGCCTGCCCAAGCACCTTCCTGACCCCACTTTCTGTGCCTCGTTTCGGGGGTGACCAGCACGTCCCTGCTGCCCAGGGGGGTGCAGATAAACACATCAACCCCTGTGAGAGCCAACAAACAGCCTGTTCCAAGTGCTGTGTGCCACTCGCGCTGCAACAGGGCAACGCCAGATTAGGCGGATCGAGCCCATGACTATATTCCTGTCTAATGTCTCTTTAAACAAAAGATCACAGGTGCAGGGCTTGCTTTGTTTCTGACGTCGTCCCCGTCCCCCCAAGGATTTGTAAACTTGTTAAAACGTCCCAGATAAATAGTTTCAAAAACCTGTGAGCTGTTCAGCTACTCTGGTAACTGCGGCGCTAAGAGAGACACCGAGGAGCGAAGAGAAACAGGCTCATCGCAATATGGAAAAAGCTCACTGGTGATTTCTGAGCTTTTACATACTTTGAGAGGGTGGTTCACAGCTGGGGAATGAAGTGTCATTAAACCTTCAGAGGCTCAGTTTCTTACCTGGAGAACGCAGGGCTATGAAACTACCCCCCTTGGCAAACAAAAAATAACATAAAATAAATCCCCAGCTCTTTAAATAATGCATCGTAAATAAATAGAAAACAAGCACAAATTCCTGCAGCTGTATACAACCCTCTCTGGAAATGTGGCTGCTTCTGGCATGGGGAGAGGATCTTGTCTGCAGTTTTACCTTTAAATAATTGATTTAAAGATCACTTTAGCAGAGCAACTCTCCTCCCCTCCCGTTTGAATCTGGTCTCCCAATTAAGAAGTAAGTTAAATCTGTTGTCAATTTCCTTACCCAATGTGGGAAGCTGATTGGTTCCCCTCAGGGGCGTGGGACAGGCCAGCTGTGTTATAAAAGACCAGCTCAGGGGGTAGGGAAAGGCCCAGAGAGATCTGAGTATTTTCAGTGCTGGGGAAGTTGTGGAAAAAGTGAGAAGGGATGTTTTAAAGAGGAAAAAAATAACTGCCTTTGTTTGCGGTTTAGGCCTTTATAAATAGCCCAGGCGGATGTCTCTGGGGTGTAGCGTTTCAAGGAAGGATTTTAATGCTGGTTCTCTGCATGCAGGATCTTGCTCTAGGTACATGAGTGAATCATGTGGGTGTGGCACAGAGATGAGCAGCCTAGGACCATCGTACATGATGACTCTGGTTTTTAGATGAGGCTGGGCAGTGGCGGGGGAGCGTGGCTAGTTCACAGCTGGCAGCCCCATAGGGTAGGATTGAAGTTTCTCCATCTTGTAGGAGATTTAAATGATCAACTGACTTGCATGAGAGGCTGTCCTGTTTCCGTCGTGGGGGGGTTGCTAATGTTGGAAGAGTAGGTCCTAGGCACCACGTGGAGCCTGTAATTCAGCCCGGTTGCAATCAGGACACCTGGGGCTGCACAGGGGTTTAACCAGCCCAGCACTTAATTTGAAAGAGGTGCCAGGGCTCAGGCAGGTTTTTTTTTTTAACCTTCATAACTATGGCAACAAGCCCAGAGGCACTGGGGCTCTGAACAGCCAGGCCCAGGGCTCAGGCCTGGCACAAAGTAAGCACCAGACTGAACTATTTTGAAGGCTCTTCCCCTGAAATAAAAGCCCATCTCAGCAGCTCCGTGCAGCCTGACTCTTTCTCTGCTTCTGCTTTGCTTGGTAGCGCTGGGCGGCAGGAAGCGTGCAGAGAGCGTGCAGGCTGAGCCCTGGGTAGCTCGTGAGCTGACTGACAGGCGTGAGAGACAAGGCTATAATGGATCCCAGGGGGTGGGTGATGGGTTATGGCTATGCAGTGATGCAGTCACGTGGTTTAGGCCGACATTTGCCAGGGGCAGCTTATCCCCAGCCCCTGGAGCTCAGTTCCCTACATGTCCTCTTCACCTTCCATCCCTAGATCCCCCCACACACACACTTCCCTATGTCCTCTTCACCTTCCATCCCTAGATCCCCCCCACACACTTCCCTATGTCCTCTTCACCTTCCATCCCTAGATCCCCCCCACACACACACTTCCCTATGTCCTCTTCACCTTCCATCCCTAGATCCCCCCCACACACACACTTCCCTATGTCCTCTTCACCTTCCATCCCTAGATCCCCCCACACACTTCCCTATGTCCTCTTCACCTTCCATCCCTAGATCCCCCCACACACACACTTCCCTATGTCCTCTTCACATCCTCGGACCTGTCCCCTCCCCTTGGCACCTCTTCCTACCCGAGGGAAGAAGGTTATTTAGTGAGGACTCAGCCCAGCTTTCCTGCCTTCTGGCCTCTCCTCAGCATGGTGCAGCACGGCTCCGTTCCCGGCTCTGATGCCGCGGAGGGGGACTGGTTGTTAGGAGAACTCGGGTCCGTTCCAGCGCTCGGAGGGAGTGGGGGCTAGTGACTATTACGGCAAGGGGCCAGTGGTCAAGAAAACTAAGCTCCTGGCTCTGTGTAATAATAACCTCACCAAGCCAGAGAGGGGGGCTCATGGTCTGAAGTTTGAAACTCCCAATCTCTGTGCAAGCCCAGGTCAGAATCCACCCTGCTGAGATTAAGCAGTGACTAGTTCTACCTAGTTTGAAGAGGTTGTGGCACAATCAGCAAAGGCTCTGCCTGTTCTCCACGGCTCGTAAAATCCTCGATTGGGCAGCGCGCTGGGGTCGCTGCCTCCCTCCGCCTCAGAGGTGGCTGCATTTCAGTGGCGTTTTGCGTCCTACAGCACTCAGAGCTCCTGGGGGGGGGGAAGGGTGTTGTATAAAAGCAATAGATTCCCTACCTCTGGCTGGGGCGGGTAGGAATTGGGCAGTGTCCCTTTAAATAGTCCGGGAGCCTCCAGCGCTGCTCACCGTGTTGTAGTGTAGACGCCCCCAGCAGCGCAGCCGGGTGGCCGTGGAGCTTGGCCGGGTGCGTCCCTGGGAGAGCAAAGGCGCACACAAGGCCCAACACCAGCCCGGGGCTGGAATCTGAAGCCAGCCGCATTCAGAGAAGCACTAAGGGGTACATTTTTCCGAGAGAGAGTCATTACCCAGAGGGGCGATTTCCTACGGGTCGGGGAGTGGGGGGTGGGGGGATTCTCCATCACTGGCCATTTAAGAATCCCAATGGGATGTTTTCCAAAAAGCTCTGCTAGGGATTCTGTGGGGGCCGTTCTCTGGCCGGAGCTACGCAGGAGGTGGTGTCACAGACGAGAGGATCACAACGGTCCCTCCTGGCCTTGGCATCTATGAAGCTCTGCCCCCGAGGCAGGCGCCTACTCCCCCCCGTGTGTCTGCGAAACCAAGCCAGTCCCACATTCGTGGAGGCGGGTTCAGGGGGGGTTGGCACCGCCTGGGGTGGAATATCAGGCTGTTCTAGCCAGGTCCTGACACCCTGCCCGTCACTGGGGTATCTGGGCGCCTGCTGGGAAGGGAGGGTGTGTGAGGATCAGACTTGGGTTTTCTGCCCAGCACATGGTTTAACCCCCTCCCTTCTCCTCCTGCCATGGAGGTTTCACGGGCATGGCGGCTGTGTCAGGAGCCTCTGGGTCAGGCGGGAAGCCAGGGGCGTTACGAGGGGGAAAGGGAAGCCTTCCGGGGCCCCGATCCCAGCCCTGCTCACGAGACACAACGGAAACCTCTGGCTGAAGCATCTTTACTGTGCGTTGACCCCGTTCACACACAGCGGCCACGCAGGGCGGCTCCGGGTTCAGATCTTCCGGTTCCTCTCGTCGGCGCACTCCCGGAAGAACTCGTCGCACAGCTCGGCGGTGAGGGCCAGGAACACCGCGTACTCCTGGAAATCCAGCTCCTCGTCCCCGTTGGCATCCAGATTCCCCATCAGCTTCTTCAGGCCACTTTCGTCCACCTGGTCCTGCAGCGGGGGGAGGAGAGAGACACGGGCGCCGAATGCAAAACCTGCGCCGCTTGGGCCCAGATCCTGGTCAAATAGGGAGCCGGGCTCCACAGGCTGATAGATGGGGAGGAGGAAGGATAGTATAGTGGTTACAGCACAGAGCTGGGAGCCAGGACTCCTGGGTTCTATTACTGGCTCTACCACTGACCTGCTGCATGCTCTTAAGGAAATAACTGCCCGTGACTCAGTTTCCCCATATGATACTTCCTTTGTCAAGAGCTAAGAATGTACGTGCCACATCAGCTGCTATTGTTATTTGGAAACCACGTTGGCTGCGTGTCTGCTTGACGCCCGTCGGCTCTGAAAGCGTCAGGCCGAGCCTCTGTGGTCCAGCCCCAGAGTCCCGTCCCCCCCGCACCCGCATCTCCCTCAACTTACCCCGACAAAGCTGGGCAGCTCCGTGAGGAGCAGCTCCTTCATCTCCGCCTTGCTGAGTTTGTACCTGTCCCCCTCCTTGCCGGAATACTTATGGAAGGTGCCCACCAGCACTGCCAGCGCCTGTTCCAATGGAGACGCCATCCCGCCGCCGGCAGAGCTGGAAGGGGGCAGAAAATCGCCACCGGAATGATTCCCGGTCTTTAAAACCCGCCTTGCAGCGCGAGCCGAATGGCGCTCCGCCCCCGTTAGCCAAGAGCTGGTTCAGGGGGGAGGTGATCCCGCTCGGCGAGTACGCGCGTGGGGAAGAGATTTCTGCGAGCAGCCGCTGCTTTAATGGAACAAGGCATCCCAAGATCCAATGGCTGGAAGCTGAAGCTAGAGACATTCAGCCTAGAAATATGGCACAGACTTTTAACCCACTCTGAGGGGGTCTCCATCCCCTGGAGTCACTGAATCAAGACTGGGTGCCTGTCTCCAACTCAGCTGTAGCCAGCAGTGCTGGGCCGGATGCCGAAATCCCCGGGCGAGGTTCTGGGGCCGCCTGACCCAGGACAAGCTGGTCCCTTCTGGCCAGAGAATCTATGGACAGCAGAGCGCAGGGCTTGGGGAAGAGCAAATGGCACTGGGGGGGGGCTGATTCTCCAGCCTCCCCCCGCGAGGTCTCACCTTGCAGCACCCCCACTGTGCTCTGGGGCACGTTGCTGGAGCTAAAACGACATTATCTGGTGACCTCGCCGTGCCCCTCTGCCGGGAAATCGACTGCAAATGTGACGTGCCAGGATCGTAGCCTCGGGAAGGAGACAGAGGGAGGGAGGCAAAGCCCAGCCCCTCGTGTATAACCCTGTCCTGGGGGCCGTGCCTGCGTCTGACCCATACCAGAGCAGGTCTGGCTTTTCCTGGGGCTTTGGCAGCGTTCGTCTCACTGAACTGAACTCTCTGGGGCTGGCTCCAGGGTTCTGGGTCCTTCCTGCTGCAGGGTGCCTAGCAGCTAGGGCCCCACACGGGTTTCATCCCGCTCCCGCTATTACGGCAGTGGGTCCTGCAGGACCCGGTGCTCAGTCCCTGCTCCGCACAGGGAGAGTGCAAAGCAGCAATGGGGCTAGAAACCCCTACGTAATTCCCCTGCCTGCTTCGTGCCTTCATTAGCAGAGCACCGTCCCCCAGCGCCCCTGGGAAGGAGAGGCCGTATCCCCACCCTGATGCCTGTGGGGAAACAGAATGGTGAAAGACAGGCTCTGGGTTATGCAACAAGCCAGTGGCAAAGCAGGGATTCGAACCCAGGCGTCCTGGTTCAGGCTGCCCCTCTGGGCCTCTTTCCCCTGGCCAGCGCCGGGCGTGAGAGACACAGGCGGGGATTTCTGCTACACGCACGCTAGGAAGCAGAGCTTGAGCTGATGGGTCAGAACCATCCCCAACCCAACAGCCTCCCTCCCCCCTTTGAACTCCGCCAACAGCTCCGGGACGTGGCTCCGTAGCCCGCGTCTGCAGCTCCGAGCTCAGCCCTGGTTGCCCGTCCGGAGTGGACCCAGCCCCCTCACTCTGCACCTGCCAGGGAGTCCCAACGCCTCTCAACCTGCCCTTTGCAGCCAGCTACGGAGCAAGGCCGTGCAATGAAACCAAATAATCCCCAGAAAACTTACCAAGCCAAGCGGAAGGGGGATCCGAGCAGCGAGGGAGGGGAATGGAGGCCGGGGAAATGTGGCGCTATACCCAATAGGATGCAGCCTGCTTTCTCCAGCAGCTCTGGGAAGAGCAGACCTGTAAGAACCTGAATTCCCCTTCGAAGACGCCCTCCCCCCAGGCCAGCCTGCAGCGCGGCCTCCCTGATCTCATGCCTCCTGCTGGCTCTGCCAGCTGAATTTCCATCTTCAGCACCCAGCGTCTCTATTTCAGTTGTGTCCCGTCCCTGGGGAGGGAAGCTGGGTGGCTTGGATGGGGTTAATTAATGTCCAGGGGGTGCTTTGGACCTGGATAAATGCTGCAAGTCGTTTGTGGTTTGGATTGAGAATTGTGAGCTGAAAATGCAGGGATAAAGCCTCATTCGGGGGTGGATCCTGCCCCCCCCCCCCCCCCCATGACACCCAGGCCTAGCAAGACCCCCAGATATCACCCCACAAAATTAAAAGGCATTTTCCCCTTTGGGCTCTGTGGCTGTTGTTTAAACCATGACTATTAACGGCAGCTTTTCCTGATAACCAGCACAGACCTGCCACCCGCTAACGAGGCCCCGGGCGTGCGAGCTGAAACCTGTCTAGCAGGTATTGCAGAGCTGAGCACACCTGGGTAACTGCAGTCACACCCACACACCTGAGCACAGCCCCAGCCACGTGAGCTCAGCTGCTCCATGTGCCAGGAGGTAACATTCAAGATTGCTCCCTAGAAACGTTACGGGGCAGGAATTCAGACTGACCCCAGATTCGATTCCCAGAATAATCAGTTGCCCAAATACAAAATGGGAAATGGACTGCCAAGGCCGGGGTACTGCAGAAACAGATCTGGGGGTTATAGGGGGTCACAGGCTAGGAGTCCCCGTGATACTGCTGCAAAGAAAGTGAGCGTCATTCCGGGATGGACCAGCAGGAGTGTTATCAGCGAGACGTAGGGAGTAATTCTTCCGCTCTTCTTAGCGCTGATCGGGCCTCACCCGGAGCAGTGTCCAGTTCCGAACACTGCGCTTCGGGGAAGCGGTGGCAAATTGGAGAAAGCCCAGAGGAGAGCGTCTAGAAAACACGGCCTACAAGGAAAGACTGAAAAATTGGGTTTGTTTAGTGTGGAGAAGAGAAGGCTGAGGGGGGAACAGAAGAGTCTTCAGACATGTAAAAGGTTGTTATAAAGAGGAGGGTGATAAATTGTTCTCCTGAACCACTGGGGCCAGGACGAGAAGTAATGGGTTGAAATTGCAGCAAGGGAGATTTCGCTCAGACATTAGGAAAAACAGCCTGTCGGGGTCGTTAAGCACTGGAACTGATTACTGACAGAGGTGGTGGAATCTCTGTCATTGGAGGGTTTTAGGAGCAGGTTGGACAAACCCCTGTCGGGGATGGTCTAGATAATACTTAGTCCTGGCTGAGTGCAGGGGACTGGACTAGACGACCTCGCGAGGTCCCTTCCAGCCTGACATTTCTATCATTCCAGAATCCAGGCCTCTTCAGCCTCTGAGATTCTCCCGGGGGCTCTAGTCCCTCTGGTCTCCAAGCCTCCAGCTGCTTCCCTGCTGCAAACAGCCCTGGCCTGGGGTCCCTCCTCAGCCCTCAGCGTTTCAGCATCTTGGGAACAGCAGATCCAGGGGCCTCTCCACTTCAGTCCCTTGCTTCCTGACCCCCTCACCCTCTCAGCATAGCCCGGGCGCCTGCCTTAGGGGCAGGGTTGCCCCGCGGGTTCGTGTCCGCCTGCCTTGAGCCCCTGCTGCTCTAAATCGTGGCTCCGGGAGGGGTCGGTGTGTGTTTTAACCGACGCTCGGTGTGAGCGAAGCAACGGGCGAATGACGAAACTCAAAGCCCTGCCTGAGCCTCCTGCCTGCTGCTTGTGCTCTCTCGAGACGGATCACGTGGAAGTGAAACGACCCGGCTCACCGGTGGAAGGCGACCTCCCAACGTTGGTCCGGTGGCTTGATGCACAGCGGGAAGGCGCTCGGCTCCTACGGGGGGCGGGCGGCACAAGAACCTACAGGGAACTGACCAGTGCAGGGAGGCTTTCGCCACAGGGCTACGCGGCTGACCGGGGTCTCGGGAGCCACCGAGAATGCAGCCCAGCTTGGAGAATTCGAGGTTATCGTTCCAGGCTGGCATTGCACAGCCCTTCACACGCATGGGCCACCAAAGCTCAGGCACCGAGAGCTTTGCAAGCCGAGTCGGCCCGAGATCGGCCCATATGGTTCGAGTTACAGGCGCGCCGAGGCTCAGCTCAGAGCATGCAGAGCCCAGCGTGTGGGGTCCTTTTTTCTTTTCTTTTCCTTTTCTGCTTGCGTCACTCGGAAACGACTTGACTCATCAGGCTCAAAGTTTCCAGAACAATCGCCCCCGGGCTGGGACGCAGCATGGGGAATCCTAGCCCGAAAGGAATCGGCAGGGGAAATTGATGAGTAATTTTAAACAGCTAATTAGCCAGGAAGTTAGACCTGAACCTTCTCTATGGTGGCCACTGCTCTCCCCTCCCCTCATTATCGGCTGGATTCTGAAAGGCTCAGGTGAGACTCTGGAGACCAGCACAGAAAATCTTGCTCCTGAGACACACCCTGGCATAAGCATCTTTAGAAAGACTTTTATTGAAAGCCCAGGTGATTACACTGGAAACAAGGAGGCCACGGGGGGCTGAGGCACGGGAATCCCAGCCCCGCAGGCGTCTGGGGTCACTTCTTACGCAGCTGCTTCTGGCGCTGCTCCTTGAAGAAGTCATTGAAGCCCATGGCCACGCAGGCTAAGAAGCAGGCGAACTCCTGGAAATCCACCTCGTTGTCCTTGTTGACATCCAGGTCGCTCATGATCTTCTGGAATTCAGCGTCGTCCATTTGCTTCTGTGAGAAGCGGGGGGAGAGACGCCGGGTTAGCTCAGCGGCCTGCTTCTATGTGGGGTCCCTGCCACCGCCAGGCTGCAGGTCGGACGCTCAGCCGGTCAATGCTAGAGCAGCCCAATATCCTGGCTCCCTCCCCCTAACCACTCGCTTGCGTGGTTCAGCTGCTGGGTATGTCTTGTCTAGGAGCATGGCAGCCTGGATCAGACCAGCCGGTATCCCGCCTCCGACACTGGCTGGCACCAGCAGCTTCAGAGGAGGGTGCAGGAAACCCCCAGCTGGCCAAGCTGGGACAGTCCACCCAAGAGGCTAAGATTTACAGTCTAACTCGTGTAAGCACATGGTTCGTTAGCCCTTCCAAAATATTCACCCTCGTGAACTGATTGTAGTCTAGTTAAACTAGGAGTACGTTGGCTCCGGGACCGTCACTCATGTCTGGGCAGCACCAGCACAATGAGCCCCTGATCTNTGGCTACCCCTCTGATACTAGTTAAACTAGGAGCACGTTGGCTCCGGGACCGTCACTCATGTCTGGGCAGCACCAGCACAATGAGCCCCTGATCTGGTGGAGATCTTGGGGTGCTGTCACCCTCCAAACATTAAATCCTGGTACGTCTTCACGTAACCCGGGCTAACCGCGTTTGGCTCTTTGTCCCCCTCTAGTGGCTGCACCACATCTGGAAGGCTGAGTCTGCTACTGCCTCTGGGTTAATGGGCTTAGTCGGAATCTGGGTGCATGAGCTGAAAGTCTCCAGGTTCTGTTCCCACACGTGACCAGTGCAGGGGCCTTGTTAAACGCAGACTAGGGGGCCCAGCCCTTCACGTGGCAATTTGGAAAGCATCGTAATTTGATTAGTCCTTGAAACAGGCGGATTTTGTGTATCATATTCCCATGGAGCTTTTTTTTTATTATTATTGAAATTTTCTTTTTGTTTTTTAAATTTTTGGTAATTTTTGAAAATGCAAATTGTTTTATTTCCAAAATCAAGGGGATTTCTTTTGTGGGGAGGGTTTTCCAAAAATGAACATTTTGATAGTAAAAAAAACCCATTGTTTAAACTGACCAGAGTTGAGAAAGAAAGAAAGAAAGAAAAGAAAGAAAGAAAGAAAGAAAGAAAGAAAGAAAGAAAGAAAGAAAGAAAGAAAGAAAGAAAGAAAGAGATATTAAAAAATCAGTACATTTTTGTGACAATGTCTGGTTCTGAAAGATGGTCGGGTTTCACCATAAATACTAGTTCAACCAAAAAATGGTGACCATTGGGATTCTTTTCCCTAATATTCCCCCTGACTCTTCCTTCTCTTAATTTCTTCCTGCTGCAATTGTCTGTCGATCTCCCTGAGGGCTTGTAGCGGTGCCCATCCCCACAGTATCTGGGCACGTTGCACATGAAATAGGACAATAGCACGGCCCTTCGTGGCGTCTGTGGCTTCTCTTCCCATTCAAGCTACTCTTCTCTGTGCCGTGCTAAGGGCAGACGGGACTATGACCATCTGGCCTGGCCTCCTGCGTGACCACAGACCTCTACGCAGAGGAGAGTGGCGCCAAACCCACCTCTCCATCTGGAGACCAGAGCACAAGGCAGATGGAGCCAACCCGCCACTGGTAAATAATTCCTCCCCGCTCCTTGACTGACACCCTTCATGGACCGGTGTCGCGTTCCCCGCCCTCTTTGAGACGTCACCCAACACGTCTCAGCATTTCAGGCTTTCCCTGCACCGCGGCACTTACACTCTGGAAGCTCCTTGGTCAGCAGCTCCTTGAGCTTGGCCTGGCTGAGTTTGACTTTGTCACCTTGCTTCGCCGAGCACTTGTGGAAGGCCGAGACCATCACGGCCAGAGCCTGCTCCAGGGGAACTGCCCTCCCGGGCCGCGCGTGAACCTGAGAAGCAGAAGCAGGGGGGGCGGGTTAGAGCCGGGGAGGGGAGCAAAGGGAAGGTGGGAACAGAGTCGTCCTGCCCCTCGCCCAGGCTCACAGAATAGGAGGGAAGATGGTGCCTGGGGTGTCTCAAACTAGCCCCGCCATCTTGGAAAGGGATTTGCCCCACTGGATGCAATGTCCTCCGTCATGGAGAGGAATGGCCACCGCTGGAGTCCGTCTCCGACTCCGTGCCGGGGAAGGGCCTTCACAGCTGGCGAGGGGTTGGCCCAGCTGTATGTGCTGGAGAGAGATCTCCACAGCTGGCGAGGGGCCTGGCAGCACAGCTGGAGACAACATCTGGGTGAAGGCTGCAGCAGAGAGTAACACGCAGCTCTGGCCTAAATCTAGAGCCACCTGCCCCGGCGGCGATGGCGAGGGAGCCCCGGGGGGAGCCGCTTACTGAGATCAGTGCAGGGGCTGTCAGCCAAGGAGCAGGGATGCTGCCGCACAGCGGGGACTGGCCATTTATACTGTCCGAGCCCTGCCACCCAAATCCCCTGCAGCTTTCCAAACAGCCAGTAACGGGCTCTCAGCCCGCAGCGACCCCCTGCCAACCAGCCCCGCTCTGCAGCCAGTGAGGAACGGAGATTCACCCACGCCCCGGTTTTGCCTAACGAGCCATGTGATCTCATTACCGGGGGTGGCTGGCTCTTCACTCGGGTCACTGGGCCCCTGTGCTGACAGGAGGGGATGTGGAATTGACCGGGCTGAGATGCAAGCTGACACAGGCGCAGTCTCCGGGGAGGCCAAGGTCAGCTCGGGCCAGCCAGTGCTTTCCTCACCCTCCCCACCTCGCTAGTCACCGACCCGCCGTGGGTCTAACCTGGGCCGTGGGGCACCCGGGCTCAGTTCCCTGGGCTGCCACAGACGCTGTGGGTGACCTTGGACCTTAATTCCCCATCTGCAAAATGCGGGGGGCAGGGGGGTGGTCTCTACATCAGAGAGTAAAATCCCTGACAGACTGTGAGGGGCCGGGAGAGATTCGCAGCCGGAGGAGCGGCCTGTGGCTCTGCCGCTGTCCTTAAGGCTGCGTGACCCGTAGCCCTGCTAGCCACGAAGTGACCGTCCCTCCCCGGATCGCTCTGGCTGCGGTTTCCCCTTTAGGCCAGTAGAAGGCGTACTATGCTGGGGGGGAGCAAGGGCCCAGCCTGTCTCCGATCGGCTGGAAGCCAGGCTTCGGTTCAGGCCCGGCTTGCCAGCTCGCTGGGGTCAGAAACGGGCCAAGCGCCTCGTGTGGCTTCTTCCGGCAAGCGCGGTTCCTGCTCTGTAGGCCTCCTGGAGCGTCTGCAGACAGGGCAGGACAGCTCGTGTCCCGCTGAGCTGCAAAGTTCCTGGGCCTGAATCAAACCAGACTTGCCCCAGCGTTTCGCTGCAGGCCAGGTGATCCCCCCTGGCGCTGAGGCCTGCAGGGAGCTCGTTAGCTGTGGCTGACGGATGAGGCCGTGGTTACAGGCAAAGGAGCCGGATCTCACTGGCCCGGGGGAATCTCCCCAGCACAGATTGCTCCCAGCAGCCCAGACCGGCAGGCAAGGTCTCCGCCATCAGTGCACCGGGGCTGCCGGATCGGACGTGGGGACCCCCTGCTCAAATATCGATCGCCCCAGTCTCCCGGCCTCCCCCCTCGTGTCACCGGTCCCCAGGGAGGAATGTGGCCCGACATGTGACCAATTGGCCCCATCAAACGTCACGGGCTCAGCAGAATTGCTCTGGAAGGCGCAGTTACCCCCAATTCCCGGGCCCCTGGCAGGCTGGGTGACGGGGTCGGGGCGGCATCGCTTGGCTCTGGGAGCAGCAGTGTTTGCTGGGCTGGGTGGCCGCTATTGTCACTCCTGTTTGCCCAGCCCCACAATAGCAAGCGGCTGTTTGATTAGAAGGTGGCAGCCGGGTGGATCCCGTGCACCTGAAACGTGAGCTGGGCAGGGCGCGGGGGCTGAGTCATGCCCGGGGCGTCTCTCGGGGCAGGAGCAGGTCGTGGTTCCAGGGCTGGGCCCACAGTAGCTTTTTTTTCTCACCTCTCAGTCACCGGTTTGAAGCCAGCCGAGGCTGGGTAGTGAGCTGAGCTCATTCCTAGGGGTGTCATATCAGAGCCTGGGAAACCCCTTCAAGGACCAGCGTTTCCTAGGTTTTCAGAGCAGAGGGAACCATGAGCCCATCTAACGCATCGCCCCAGCCAGAGCATTTCAGCCGCTCGCCCCAGTACTGAACTCCGATCTGCCAGAGCAGCCGGCAGCCTGGATCCGGCCTCAAGCAATGGAAACGCCACCCCGGCCCTGAATCCCCCTGGTGCCTTGTTCCTAAATGACATTTCTCTGGCTTTGTGACACCTTGTCCACTTGGCCAATGGGCCCTTTAGTACCAGGAAGGCGCTTAGACGCTGTGATCGGCTAAACAGCCGGACTCCTCGTGTCTCTCACTTCCGGGCATTTTTTCCAAGCTGTCGACTTGCGGGGCTTGGCGCTGGACAAAGCCGACAGCCCTTGCTCCAGAGAGCTGGCGAGCTCGGTTTCGTCCCAGGCCGGTTCTGAGCGACACGGGTGGTCGGGGCGTCTCACAAAGAGTTGGTGGGTTTCCCCGTAAAAGCCCAGCGCCCGCAGTCCCATCACTACAGCAGCAGCTCGTGGCTCGTTGTAAAACGATCGATAACTTTCTAGCTCGAGTCGCTAGCAGAGAACGGGTGGGAAACGCGACCCTGAATGGCGCAGAAGCCCCCAGGCGAATAAACAGAGCCCGAGCTGCTTGTTCCGTGAAATCCCACGAGTGCAGGGTGGGGGACTGGCCTGCGGAGAGAGAGGCCACCAGACAGACGGTCCGGCCTGGGGCTGGGGAGAGCTCGCCAGGGCGTCACTCAGGCCCTACCTGGGCGAGTGTTAAAGAAAGAACGTGGGACTCCAGCCCTGAAACGCACCAGAGGTGAAATCCCCCCGAACGCAAAGACTTATGTCCTGCTTCGGCCCAAGCTGCTCCTGACTCCAGGCCCTTGTACACGGGCGGGAGGTGCGCCATCGCCTTCACCTCGCCGTGACTCTGGAGGCCCGGGGGAGGGAGTGGGCAGGAAATTGCACGCTTGGTTTGCATGCTCCGGGGATGGTTTGATTTCTCAGGGATGAGGCGGGAAGCCACAAAAATTGCAATTTGCATCCAAGCTGGGTGTGCTCAGGGGAGTTAAGCTGTCGGCGTGCTGGGTGAAATTCACCGCTGGACACAGGGGGCGGGGGCCAGGAGAACCACAGGAGCCCCCCAACCCGGGAGCAAAGTTGAGAGAGCTCCGTGGAGCGGAGACTCAGGCCCGTGGTCGTTACTGCCCAGGGCTGGATTTGAACCCATGGCCTAGAGGCGACTGGCTCTTCTCTGCTGCAAGGAGCAGCACTCGGGGCCCCTTTGCGAGCACGGCTGTTATGAGAGCAAACAGGAAGGGGATGGCGCCGGGGGCTAAGAAAACCCAGCGAGGTTATCTTAGTGGCACAGGCCTCGCCTCTGGGCCGCGCCCCGCACCACGAACTCAGCCGCCCGCAGCCTGTGCCCCTCCGGATCCATGACGTGGGCTCCTGGCCTCTGCCCGCACCAGGGCAGCTGGGTGGGAAACGCTGGGAGGTCAGGACTCGTGAATTCCCCTGGCGCGGACGGAGGGGATCGCAGGGGGGAAGGGCTGCTGGAGTCCGGGGCAGGGGCGAATGAGGGTACCCTGCAGCAGGCACATCACCGGGGCAGGTCAACGGCCATGCAGCCATGGCGTGATGAGCCGTGCGACAATGGTGCGATGAGCCGTGCGACAATGGTGCGATGAGCCGTGCGACTGCAGTTTTAAGCCACGCTAGCTGGCCCAGCCCGGGCCCGCCTGCCCCTGCCCCCCCCCCCCTCACACACACCCCTTTGCCCGGTGCAACGAGGTTCCCACGGCAGGAGGGCGAGCGACACCACCTTGCACTAGGGCGTGGGAAGCAGCAAGCACCCTGGGTTGTTGGGGCGCAGGGTGGCTCCAGCCCAGCCCAAAAGCAGGCACAAGAGAGGGGGCCCCAATCAACACGACCCCGGGGTAACCTCCCCGGGCCGGGTCCTGTCCCCCTCAGCGCTCAGAGCTGCTGCAGGCAGCAGGAACTGCATGGGAGAAGACTCTCGCTTTTACAGGGGCCAGAGCGCGGACCCGGGACAGAGGGGGCCGGACGGTGCTGGATGAGCAGAGAGAGGAGGATGCAGGGCATGAGCCGGCGGGCAGGAGAGGTCCTTGCAGCTGCGGCGGGGAGGGGGTGTGCCGGGAGGGAGAGGGAGGCTGGAGAAGACAGAAGGGGGCTCCCCGAAAGGAGGGGGCTGCAGAGGCGAAGACTTGCGCCGAGAGCAGCCAGAGAAGTGGTGGGGTGCTGGGGGGCTTTGAAAACCCAGGCCCCTCCAAGGCCAAAGCGTGTGGGTCTCTCTGGGGGCTCCCCCTCCGCCAGCTCCCAGCTCCCAGCCTCTCTGGCATCTCGCCCCATGTGCCAGGGCGCGGTGCCCCCGGGGGGCGGGGGAATCTCACTCCCTGGGCTCCCAGCAGCTCAGAGCCGCTGAGGCTGTCGGCCCCCCCTGGTGCCCCTGCACAGTGCCCGAGAGACCACGCGCCCCCCAGCCCTGAGAGCAAGGGATGCTCAGGGCCAGGCCGGGCAGCCTCGGCAGGGGGAGGGGCACTAGGCTGGCTGCCAGCTGTTGTGCCAAGGGGCTGAGGGCAGCTCCACTGCTTACGCAGCAAGGTTCGGGGAGACTCACCCCACATGCCAGCCTCCCGCACAGGGCACAGCCAACACCTGGTAGGGACTTAGGGCTGCTGGACAGAACAGGCTTTGTCTGGTTCCTGGGCACCGGCCGGTCCTGGTGCAGATGGGTCCAGCAGCCGCCCCCGGGCACCGGTTTGTTCTTTGTCTCTGGGTGAGAGCGCGAGTGTGCGTGCGTGAGTGTGCGTGAGTGTGCGCGCACATGAGCGTGCATGAGCATGCGCGCGTGCATGTGTGTCCGTGTGTGTGCGTGCGTGGGTGTGCGTGCATGTGTGAGTGTGCGTGAGTGTGCATGAGTGTGCGTGCCTGCCTGTGCACTGCTTGGCAGGGCTATAGCAGGCTCCATTCTCCTGTATGCAACACCCCCCCCTGCCACGCACAACACCACGTCACCCAGCCCCTGCACGCTACACCCCGGGGAGCCACAACACACGCCCCACAAAGAGCCTGGGCTGTGGACACACACAGAGCCACACGCCCAGCACACGCATGAAACACGCCACGGCCACGCTCAGCCGGCAACGCGGCCCCAGCTGCCCTTTGTCTCCCACGGCCCGGGTCCCGAGCCGGCCGGGGGCTCTGGCGCGTCCCTTGGCTCCGGGCGCTTTGGGCTGAGCGATGGGTCACGAATGGTCCCTGGGGCGCAGGATGACAAACCCAGCTCGGGAGCCGGCGCTGCTCCCACACAGGGGGGAGCACATTGCTCACAGCACCGGCCCGGACGCCTGGGTCCCACTGAGAAGGGAGGGGGGGGTGTCTCCTGCGACTCTTACAAATGGTGTCTCACAATGGTGGGGGCTGGTTGGGGGAACCCATCACCCTGCCCCCCCCCAGTAGGGGGAGCAGTTCCCCCTTCGTTGCCCCCCAACAGATACTCAGAGCCCTCCCCCCCTCTCTGGTAGGGTCTACACGGAGCTGCCTGTAGCCCCCATCTGCCCCGCCAGGGCCATGGAGGGGAGGGGTGTTGCGTGGGGCGGGGGCCCCAGAGAACCAGCCCCCCCACCCCAGAAAAAAGGGTGGGTCGGTAGGGAAATGTGCCCCGCCCTGCCCGATGCATCACGTACTAGGGACCCTGCGTAGGATCCTGGCAAGGTGCAGCTGGATGGGACCTGGAGAGGTCACCAGCCCCCAGCGCTGAGACAGGGCCAGGTGAGCCCAGCCCAGCCCTGACCGCGGCTTGTGTGCTGGATTCCCACCCGCCCCCCAGTGCTGGATTCCCCCCCCCCAGTGCTGGATTCCCCCCCCCAGTAGTGCTGTGTGCTCAAT
>QXTE01000461.1:255685-274751 GCA_003942145.1 Platysternon megacephalum
CCCAGCGCCCAGCCAGGCACTCGGCTCAGTTAGCAGCAGCGCTCGGCACCGCCCCGGCCTTGTGGTTTCCCCGGCAGATTCCAGGGCAGTGACTCAGCCGCCCTGGCCCCAGTGCCAGGAGAGGGGCCGTGCCCAGCCCCCTCGCTCCCTGCACAGACAGTCCCTGCCCCCCCCCGGCTCATGACTGCCCCGGTGCTGGAGCCAGAGGTGCCCGTGGGGCATCGGGGCTGGGGGCGAGCGGGTGCCCACGGACACGCCTGGCGGGTAGCAGGTGCAGCTGTGCCAGGGCCCTGCGGGGGGGGGGGGGGGCGGCTGCTCTGCCAGGCGGTGGTGCCGGGGGGGGGGGGGCAGGGCCACGGTCTGCAGGGGAAGCGTCTTCCCAGCTCCCCACCAGGCCTGTGCTCTGCTCACAGCAGGGTCTGTCGTGGGGGTATGTGGTGGGGGGGGGGAGAGGGGGTAGCTGGGGGGGGGCAGCGTCTGCACCCCAGGGGCAGCTCAGGCCCTGGCTCTAGCCCAGGCAGCCTGTGACTCCCCCCAGTGGAAAATCCCCAGCAGGACATCCGGGCTCTCCCTGGCCCCCGGCCAGCAATGCGGGCGGTGCCGGAACCCGGGGCCAGAAACTGGGGCTGCTGCTCTCGCTGCTGGGCTCTGAGACAGGAGATCCGGGAACCCCCCCAACCCCCCCTCGCCAGATTCCCCCCCTCGGCCCCTCCCAGGATCGGATTCCTCCCCCCCCACACACACCTGGGCCCGATTTCTGGCAGCCTCAGCACAGAGACCGAGGGCTGCCTTGGGGCCCCTCTTGCTGCCAGAGAGAGCGGCCCTGCAGGGCTGGGCCGAGGCACACGGGTCGTACTCATGGGGTGCACAGCTAGACTCACGGGTCGGGACTGAGGGGCACCGGCAGAGCTGGGGGAGCCCAGGGCTGGGCTAGCAGGGGCTGCACGTCGGGAGTGAGGGGCACCGGCAGAGCTTGGGGGGGAAGCCCAGGGCTGGGCTAGCAGGGGGTGCCGGGCGATTAGCATGTACCCCGCCCCATGCAGCCCACTCAGGCCCCTGGGGGAGGCAGCGTTGTAGTGCTGAGTGGGCTCCAGGCAGGCGGCTGGGCCCCGTTGTCCCCCCCAGCCGCCTTTCGGGGAGGATTTTTCCCCGGCGGGGGAGGGCGAAGGCAAGAAAAGCCCTTGGAGTGGGGTCTCTGGGGAGCCAGACACGTGGGGGGGGGAGGGGGGCGCCGGCTGGATCCGGGCGGGGAACCGGGCCAGATCCTGGAGCACGGGGAGGATTTTGCTGCCCCAGAACCTCTGGCAGCGAGAGACCGAGTCGGGTTCTCCGCGGGCGCCAATGGGATGCAAAGGGGAATCCAGCCCCCGCCACGGCCCCCCCGCGGGCAGGGCACCAGCACAGGGGGCCGCCGCAGACCCCCGGCCTTGTGTCCGCGCTGCACTGGGCTGCAGACACACGAGGGAGCGAATTAGGGGCTCAGGAGGGGGCGCTGTGCCGTGGCACCGGGGGGCTCAGGAGGGGGCGCTGTGCCGTGGGGCAGGGGGCTCAGGAGGGGGCGCTGTGCCCTGGGGCAGGGGGCGCAGGAGGGGGCGCTGTGCCCTGGGGCAGGGAGCTCAGTAGGGGGCGCTGTGCCGTGGGGCCGGGGGCCCGAGAGGGGGCGCTGTGCCGTGGGGCAGGGGGCCCACGAGGGGGCGCTGTGCCGTGGGGCCGGGGGCCCGAGAGGGGGCGCTGTGCCGTGGGGCAGGGAGGTCTGTAGGGGGCGCTGTGCCGTGGGGCAGGGGGCCCACGAGGGGGCGCTGTGCCGTGGGGCCGGGGGCCCGAGAGGGGGCGCTGTGCCGTGGGGCAGGGAGCTCGGTAGGGGGCGCTGTGCCGTGGGGCAGGGGGCTCTGTAGGGGGCGCTGTGCCGTGGGGCAGGGGGCTCAGGAGGGGGCGCTGTGCCCTGGGGCAGGGGGCTCAGGAGGGGGCGCTGTGCCGTGGGACAGGGGGCTCAAGAGGGGGCGCTGTGCCGTGGGGCAGGGGGCTCAAGAGGGGGCGCTGTGCCGTGGGGCAGGGAGTTCTGTAGGGGGCGCTGTGCCGTGGGGCAGGGGGCTCAAGAGGGGGCACTGTGCCGTGGGGCAGGGAGTTCTGTAGGGGGCGCTGTGCCGTGGGGCCGGGGGCCAGATGAGCTTTACAGCGGACGTCCTGCCCCCTCCTGCTCATTCCAGGTCTCTGGCTCTGTTCGCATGAGCCAGGTCCTGGCCCCCTCCCAGCTCTGCTCACTCCATTCTGCCGCCTCAGCCGCCCCCCGCGCTGAGCCCTGGCCTGGACTCACGCGGGGTTGCTGTGGGCCTGTCAAACAGCTGCCCCTGCCCTCCCCAGAGGTGGCTGCATTGCAGCGGTGAAGAGTAAAACTGATTAACTACATAGATGTGGCCGCCCCTTTGCAAAGCCCTTTGTGTTCTCGCTGGGCCCGTAGAATCGGCCGACCGGTGCCCACCGTCTGCGGCAGGGCTCACGCGTCGCCCCTGGGCTCAGCTCCTCGCTCGCACCGAATGTCTCTGTTCACTCGGCCGGTGCTTTTCCCGGCTCTGGTTTCACACACACACACCCCCGTTCACACACAGACAATCGGGGCCGGATCCTGCAGCCGCTGAAGTTAGGGGGAGCTGGGACACTGCAGTCACTGGCAGTCATAAATTGTTCGCCCTCTATAACACTGATAGAGAGAGATGCACAGTTGTTTGCTCCCCCAGGTATTAATACATACTCTGAGTTAATTAATAAGTAAAAAGTGATTTTATTTAAATACAGAAAGTAGGATTTAAGTGATTCCAAGTAGTAACAGACAGAACAAAGCAAGTTACCGAGCAAAATAAAATAAAATGCGCAAATCTATGTCTAATCAAACACTGACTACAGATAATCTCACCCTCAGAGATGCTTCAGTAAGTTTTTTCTCAGACTGGACACCTTCCAGGCCTGGGCACAATTCTTTCCCCTGGTACAGCTCTTGTTCCAGCTCAGGTGATAGCTAGGGGATTCTTCATGATGGCTCCTCTCTCCCTCTGTTCTCTTCCACCCCTTTATATATCTTTTGCATAAGGCGGGAATCCTTTGTCCCTCTGGTTTCCCCCCCCCCTCACTGGAAAAGCACCAGGTTAAAGATGGATTCCAGTTCAGGTGACATGATCACATGTCACTGTAAGACTTCATTACCCACTTGCCAGCACACACATATACAGGAAGACTCACAGGTAAATACAGCCATCTGCAGACAATGGTCCTGGTTAATGGGAGTCATCAAGATTCCAAACCACCATTAATGGCCCACACTTTGCATAATTACAATAGGCCCTCAGAGTTATATTTCATATTTCTAGTTTTAGATACAAGAGTGGTACATTTATACAAATAGGATGATCACTCAGTAGATTATAAGCTTTGTAATGATACCTTACAAGAGACCTTTTGCATGAAGCATATTCCAGTTACATTATATTCACGTATTATCATGTTTTTATAAAACCATATAGACTGCACAACGTCACAGGGGGTTCCAAAGAGGATGGATCTAGAGTGTTCTCAGTGGTACCAGATGACAGAACGAGGAGTAACGGTCTCAAGTTGCAGTGGGGGAGATTTAGGTTGGATATTAGGAAAAACTTTTTCACTAGGAGGGTGGTGAAGCACTGGAATGGGTTACCTAGGGAGGTGGTTGTCACGGAGAGTGGGGGAGTCAGGGCTCTGCACCCCTCTTCCTGGGATTCACCGTGACTCTCAGCCAGCCAGTAACACGGAAGGTTTATTAGATGACAGGAACACAGTCCCAAACAGAGCTTGTAGGTACAACCAGAACCCCTCAATCAAGTCCTTTCGGGGGGTTTAGGGAACTTAGCCCCCAGCTTGGGGTTCCCTGCGTTTCCCCACCCAGCCCAAAACTGAAAACCAAAAAAAACTCCTCCAGCAGGTCTACCCCTCCCCCTGCTCCTCCTCCCCTTTGTTCAGTCTCCCAGCCAAAGGTGTCACTGCTCCCCACCCCCCTCCTGGCTCAGGTTACAGCTCAGGTAGCTTCCTTCCCATCCCCAATGTAACTCCCCTGCCACATTCCCAGCTCAAATCCGCCCTGCTCCCTGCTCCGGCACAGTGGTGGAATCTCCTTCCTTGGAGGTTTTTAAGGCCCGGCTTGACAAAGCCCTGGCTGGGATGATTTAGTTGGGGCTGGTCCTGCTTTGAGCAGGGGGTGGGACTAGATACCTCCTGAGCTCCCGGATATTCTGTGATTCTAAGGACCCGCTGCTGCCCAGACTGCACATGTCCCGGGGGACCCGCTGCAGCCCGGCGGGTGCTGCCTGTTCCCAGGGACCCAGGCGTGGCAGCTGGCATCAGGGCAGCGTCTCCTCCCTGTGCAGCAGGCTCCTCTGTGTTGCTTGCTCCTCAGAGGCACTGGGAAATGATCCCACTGGAACCCCCCCCCCGAGACATTGCACCCCCCAGAGCCACGGGGGATGCTGCCCGTCAGCCACTGGGCCCAGGGCAGCAAGCCTCTGGTCCCTCTGCAGCCATGCGGGGGCTTGTTTGTCAGTGTCTCGCCCCCACACAACCTCAGGGGCTTGGCCCCAGCACCAGGCTCAGCAGGAATATCCTGGGGGCTGCCCCGTACCGGGACGGGAGAGGCCACGGGGCCCCAACCCTAATCCCAGCGCTGCCACTCATGTGCCCCCTCCGTGCCTCAGTTTCCCCATCTGGACAAAAGGGGGTGACAATACTGTGGGGCCGGGGGGAGGTTGTGAAGATGAATTAGCAGAGAGAGGCAGACCTCAGGCCTGCTTTGCAACGCTTCCCTCCACCCACACAGGTCCAGGCTGCCCCAGCTCGGCCTCCCCTGTTAGCCAAAGCCCACGGGCCCGGGCGTCTCTCTGTTGACTCCAGCTGGCATCACGGGGCCCGGGGTTTATTACAGGTGCTCGGGGCAGGGGGGGGGTCAGTGCACAGGGCCTTGGGGGGCAGCTGCGCCCGCTCTGAGCCCCTACGCGTGACGGGGACCTGCCTGCCGAGCTCACGGCTGGTGCTAGCGTTTGCTGACACCTCGTGGTGGCACTAGAGTATGGCAGGAGCTCGATTTAATAGTGCGTCAGATGTGTGTGTGTGTGACAGAGAGAGAGAGAGAGACCGACCCACTGCTGCCTTCTGCTGGATGGGACCAGAACTGTCCATCCCTATGTCATAGCCCCTATGTTGCAAATAGCAGGTGGAGATTCTCCATTAGCTCACAGGGCGGGGCCCTGGCTTTTAGAGCTGGGGTTGTGGGTTCGGTTCCCAGGGGTGCCCCATGCGCACCGCGCAGCGACAGCCCAGCCGACTGTGGCTTTGCGAGTCCTGCCGATGGAGAGGAGCCGGGGCCATGCCAGCAGAGCGCTCCCCGGACGTGAGCCAGGCCAGGAGTGACACACCGGGCGCTGCAGGCTGGGGGGCAGAGGGGATCACAGGGCCTCCCCCAACCTCCCCCAGGCCACTAGAAAGCTCCAAGACCAGGCCCGTCTCTCATGGCAGGAGATATTCAGGCCCTGGCTCTCCCTGGCCTGGTTGTGCCCCCCCCCCCCCCCAATCTCTTGGGGTCCCCCTCTGTGCTGGAGCCCCCACATCCTTCCCTAGGGGGACAGAGCACAAGCCCCCCAGAATGAGCCACTCCTGTTTAGATCCCTCCCCCAGGTGCCAGGTCCCTCCCATCCCAGTAGGGTGACCAGGTAGCAAGAGAGAAAAATCGGGATGGGGGAGGGGGGTAATAGGTACCGATATAAGACAAAGCCCCAAATATCGGGACTGTCCCTATAAAGTCAGGACATCTGGTCACCCTACATCCCAGCCCCCCCTCTGCGGGCGGGAGCCAGGGGCCGTGCTGCACCCCTCAGACTCTGTGTTTCCACCCATCCAGAAGGGAAACGGCCCATCGCTCGTCTGGCCCCCCATGAAGGGACCAGAGCTTTTATTACCGTTAGAGAGGCGGGTGGGACGGGTCTGGGAGCCAGGACTCCTGGGTTCCGTTCCCAGTTCTGGGAGGGCAGTGGGGTTGAGTGGGTTAGAGCAGGGGAGCTACGAGCCAGGACTTGTGGGGTCTATGTGGGGAGGGGGATGGGAGTCAGGATTCAAGGGTTCTGTGCCCAGCTCTGGGGAGGAGCTGGTGTCTAGCAGTTAGAGCAGAGGGCTGGGGAATCAGGACTCCTGGGTTCCACCCCCAGCTCTGCCCCTGACTCACTGTGTGACACTGAGGAAATCACGTCCCATGTTGCCTCAGTGTCCCCCTCTGTACAATGGGGGTAACACACGACAATGACCTGGGCTACAGTGTGTGTGTGTGTGCACGCATGTGCACCGCTGCCTCCTGCTGCAGGGGGTGAGAACTGCTTACCTGTGTGTCAAAGGGCCAGTGTATGCATTGGAGAAGGTTCAAAGAAGAGCCAGGGGAAAGATGAAAGGATCAGAAAACCCGAGAGACTCCAGGAGCTCAGTGTATTTCGCTGCACACAGAGACGGGCCGGAGGTGACTTGCTCACAAGGACCCACATAGGGAACAAATCTTTAACGGAGGGCTCTTCAGTCCAGCAGAGGAAGGTCTAACCCGATCCAGTGGCTGGAAGTGGAAGCGAGCCGACTCCAGACTGGAAACAAGACGTACGTTTTTAAGAGGGAGGTTTCCCGAGATTCTCCATCGCTGGCCATGTTTAAATCAAGATGGGCTGGTTTTTAGCAGATCTGCACTGGGAATTCTGGTGGGGCCGTTCTCTGGCCTGGCCTAGGCAGCTGCCTGGTCCCAGTGGCCCTGTGGGGTGAGCAGCCAGGCTGCGGAGACAGTGGGGTCTCACCCTGCTACCAGCTGAGGGGTTCTCCGGGACAGTGTGGTCAGGGACACGGTGACATTCTCTGACCTCGCGGGCTCAGCTAACGCCCTGGTACGGCGCTGTGAGCTCCTCGCCCGCCCGGCATGAAGGACACAGAGACCGATCACACTCCAAACTTTATTGTTACGAATTTCACAGTCTGGCTCGTGCACCAGCCCCCGGGGGCGTTAGGGAAGGTCAGGCGGCCCCCAGGGGCCCCACAGAAGTGTCGCGATGCTCAGCAAAGGGGAAGGACAGGCTTCTTATCAGCTCGGACGGGTTGATTTCTAACCAGCATGGGGGTCGGAATCCCGAGCCAGACAAGTCTGAGAACGGGAACCATTCAAGTCATAGATGGGGGTCAATGCCCTGGAACCCCGCCTGGGGGGCGGCCCGGGGGGGCTTCAGGGAAGGCACTGAGGGCAGAGTTTGGCACAATGGGTCTAAGAAGGAGAGTCACCAAGGGGCTGCATCCCTCCCTCGCCCCGGCCTGGGCCTAGAGTGAGGAAATGATGCGGCAGGAGACAGGCACGGCTGAGAACGTGTCCCACTCGGGGCCTCGGCGGGGCGTGTGGGGGGGATTTTACCCCTCCCTGCCAGCACAGAGCTCTCCAGCATGGGGCCAGGCAAGGCTCAGCGCTCAGCTGCAGACCAGGAAGGGTTAAAACCAGCACAGCCTCCTGAAAGCAAGAGGAGAAAAGGGCCTCCTCCCAGCCCTGCAGGACCCCGGGACACCAGCACCGTGAACCCTGCACAGGCGGTGGGGCCTTCTCCCCGAGGGGTTAGCCCAGCCCCGGAGCCACCCCTGGGGCGTTTGGTGTCAGGGCTGCAAAGGTCAATACGGCATCAGCGAGCTACAGGGGGAGCCCGGGAAAAGCAGCGACCGGGCTGCAACTGACTGGCGTGTGCGTGTCTGTGTCCCTGCTGCCCCCCTTCTTGCTGGGACAATGCAGATCTGCTTTCTTGGCACGTCAGACCCACTGCAGCATGTGTCACATAAGGCCTGTACTGCAGAGAGCCACAGGCGATTCTCCTCCATCACCTACGGCTCTGTGACTGCCAGCACCATGGGCCCCGGCTCAGGGATGAGGGTCCAGGAGGCCACGGATCTGCCACGTGACGCAGCAGGCGGCTTGCTAACAAGGCCAGGAGGATGGTATCTCTGCTGCTCTGTGGGAGGGGTGAATGAGCGCTGACTGGGGGGGGTGGTTGATGGGGGGGGGCTGAGCCCCAGCTGGAAGGAGATCCGCTCTCCCTGGGAGACACCGGCCTCAGGGGTGCCGTGGGGGGCAGGGGATCACGCATGGCCCAGGGAGAAGCAGCAAAGGGGGAGCTCCGAGCCGGAGGCCGGGGGGGGGAACTGCTGGCGCCCTCGGGCCGCGCTACTTGGTGAACTTAGTGCCATGTTCCTGCTGGCGGATGAGGCTGGCGATGGGGCTGGCGATGCCGCCGATCAGGGTCCAGTACTCCTCGAAGCTGATCAGCCCGTCCTTGTTCTCGTCCAGGTCGCAGATGAGCTTGTCGGCCGCGCGCTTGTTCCCGGTGTCCTGGGAAGAGAGCGTGGAGCCGTTCAAATGCCAGGAGGGGCTGGGGAGCCCAGGGGACTGGGGAGCCCGGGGGGCTGGGGAGCCCGGGGGGCGGCACTCGCCGGCCTGGTGTCTCAGTCAGCCGCTGCCGGGTCACACACACCCCCCCCCATGGGGCAGGGAGCTCAGCACTGAAGCGGGGGGGGGTCGGGTCACCGAGGTCCCTCCTCAGGCTGCCAGCAAGGAGGCTGGTTGGGGACAGCGTGAGGTAGTGGTGGGCTCCGACTTGCACACTAGGGTTCCCCGTGGCAGGGCCTCGTGCTGCCCATGGGCTCCGACTCGCACCCTAGGGTTCCCCGTGGCAAGGATGGGCTCTGCTCACACTCCCGCCCTAGCGTTCCCCGTGGCTGGGCCGGGGGCTGCCCGTGGGCTCCGACTCGCACACTAAGGTTCCCCGTGACAGGGCCGCGCGCTGCCCGTGCGCTCACACGCACACACTACGGTTCCCCGTGGCAGGGATGGGCGCTGCTCACACTCACACACGAGGGTTACCCGTGGCAGGGCCGGGTGGTGCCCGTGGGCTCACACCCCCCCACCAGGGTCCCCCCTGGCTCGCCCGGGCGCTGCCCGCGCGCTCACACCCCCCCACCAGGGTCCCCCCTGGCTCGCCCGGGCGCTGCCCGCGCGCTCACACTCCCACACTAGGCTTCCCCGTGGCAGGGCCGTGCGCTGCCCGTGGGCTCACACTCACACACTAGGGTTCCCCGTGGCAGGGCCGGGCGCTGCCCGTGGGCTCACACTCCCCCACCAGCGTCCCCCCGGTCTCACCATCAGCATGTGGTTGAGCTCCCGGCTCAGCATCTTGCGGAAATCCTTCTTGCTGATGCGCCGGGGCTTCTTGCAGCACCCGCTGGCGTATTTGTCATAGTTCTTCACCAGCACGTGGAGGGCCCATTCCAGCTCCGACGAGTCGCACGACATCTCTGTCCCCTTCCTCCCTGCAACGGTAACGGAGCCGATGCCTGAGCCGGGCAGCAGGGGGCTCATTGGCCCAGCACCGGTGCCGCCAGGCGTTAGCACCAGTCCACGCTGCCTGGTGGGCACCGGTCACCTGCTGGGAAAGGCCAGGCAGTGACCCCACTTCTATGCAGCAATGAACGCAGGGCTCTCATTTCCAGGGGGTCCCCGCAAGCGCTCACCTGATCTGGGCCAACTCTGATCTCGGTTCACCCTGGCCCATCCCTGGTCAATATCCCCCTGTCTACGGCCCGTAGGCTCTCACTGCTGCAGGGCTCGTTACAGTACGGGCCGTAGACGGGATGTGTGCCCAGAAGCTGTGCAGCAGGGGAGCTGTGCCAAGCACACCTGACAGTAGGAGCCGGTCCCCTTAAAGCAGGACAAGCCCAGTGTGGGACCCGGTCATTACAGGTGGGATACGGACTCGGGGATTTCGGAAGGGGGTGCAGGGATGGACTGTACAGACATTAGTGGGGAGGCTGCTGCAGGCGTTGGTGGGGAGAGATCGGGGGACATGGGAGACGCTTGGAGGGAGCAGGGGGTAGGAGGCGCCGAGCCAGGTGGAGGTTTGAAGGGGAGAATGGGGCAGGGAGAGGGAAGCAGAGAAGCCGGGTCCAAGCAGCAGGAGAAAGTGCAGGGCCCCCCCTGCTGCTGCTCCCAGTGAAACCCCGGTAAATCCGGCATCGCCGGTGTCAGGACTGCGGCTCGGCATGGGAGCAGAGCCTCTCTCGGGTCACTGCCTTTGTCTCCCTCTGCGCCACCCCGCAGATGCAGCCCTGGATGGCTCAAACGGGAGCGACCAGAGGGGTTCCTTTCACCCCCATCCCGTCCCCTTGCCTCATCTCCGTCCAGCCCCGTGGCTGGTGTTAGCGTGCGAGCCACGCCCCGAACCAGGGAGCAGCAAGAGCAGAGGGGGCTTGTCCCCTTTCCCAGTGAGTCTGGTTCTCCTTACAGGGAGAGATCCCAGCCTGACAGCCCCCCCCCCACCCCAGCTGCTGCCCTCTCCCTGGGAGCGGGTGGGGAGCCGTCTGGTTCCCCTGTGTCGATCTCTTCACCCTGGAGCAGCACTGCGCCCGGGGCTCAGCCAAAGGGGAAAGGGACAAGACGGGGCACGTCCGGGCGTCGGGCCTGGAGGATCATTTCCATGGTGCCGAGCACAAAGAAATACTCAGGGAGAAACGGAGTTGGGGGCGGATCCAGCCTGGGAACTTGGCAACAAGGCAGCATCCTGGGGTGAAATCGCTGCTGCCAACACTTGCGAGTTTATCACTAGTCACCCAGTATTTGAAGTTTTCTTTCAAGTCCCAGCTCCTGGAGTCAGGAGATGATGTGTTAGCAGGCGTGTCGTATGGCTCTGTTTGGCACTGGGGAGGCCTGTGCTGGGCAGTGCGTCTAGTTTGGGGCATTGAGGAAAGATGGGGAGAAACTGGAGAGAGTCCAGAGGAGAGCAGCAGAAATGAGCCGAGGTTGAGAAAACCTGATCCATGGGGCAAGGTTAGAAAACCTGGGCACGTTTAGTCTTGAGGAAAGCAGATGGAGGGGAACCTGAGAGCAGCCTGCAAAGCTGTTTCGGGCCGTTAGAGACAGGATGGCGATAACAGCGCGCCGCGTCCGCTGAAGGCAGGACAAGAACGAATGGGCTGCATCTGCAGCAAGGAAGATGAAGGACAGAGACCAGGAAAAGCGTCTAACTCGCAGGGTCGGGAACACGTAACCTAGGGAGGTGGTGGAACCCCCGTCTCTGGAGGTTTTTAAGAACAGGCTGAACAGGTTTCCTTGGTCCTGCCTCGGGGTGGGGCGCTGGACTAGTGGCCTCACGGGGGCCCGGCCAACCCTGCATTGCCAGGAGTCTATGATCGGTGACAATTCCAGCCGGTTTTAGCTCTTGGGGCTGTATGGGAGAGTGGGACGATGTGCCCCGGGGGCGCCCTAAAGGCTCCGACACTGGAAAGTGAAGAAAAAAAACCCAAATGGTGCAGGAGGGGGATTTTAATCTCCGAATTTTTAAGCCAATCCCATGGTTTTTGGATGTTTCCGGTTGGCAGGACGGGGGAATTCTCCGGCCTGGCTTACGCAGGAGCTCAGGCTGGATTTTATTAACCGTCCCTTTGGGGTTTAGCATTTGATGCCGGGATCCGTGACTGGGGATCTCTGGCCGGGGTCGTGCCGGTCACACGGGATAATCAAATGCTCCCTTCTGGCCTTACCATTGTGAATGGATCTATGAACTCCCCTGTGCTACAGCGCCTCCTCAGGCTGCGATGGGAACAACACCCTGACCCGTTTGGAGTGAATGTACAGCTCCCAACCCCGGCAGCTGTCTGGCTCCTCCCCTTTCCTGCCACTCCCGCCTCCTTTCCCCCAGGATCCTGCCTCCTCCTAGCTACAGACGATAACAATAATTACCCGGCTGGCGTAACCTGCTGCCCAGCGCTCATCTGAAAGGAATGAGGCTGGTTCCCAGCGGATCAGAGAGGGCGGAGAAGGAGGAGGAGGAGAAGATGCAATGGGCTGTAATTACCCGCCGGTCCTTGTCTTGCCACACCGCCCTGGGTGGCATCCCACCGGAGATGCTTCATGCCAAAACCCTCCCAGCCCAGCCCAGCGGCCTGGCACGAGACAGGGCAGGGGATGAGGCAACTTGATTGCACGGGGGAAGAGGGAGCCGCCCGGGGAATCGCAGCCCTGGCACGGCCCCACTGCAGCCAGCGGCACCGCCCCTGCGTGTGCAGGGCGAGGGGGGCGGAAGGCCACCGGAGACCCAGCTCCTCTCTAGACACTGGCTCACCAAGGGGGAGCAGATCATGCAGCAGGGGGAAGCTCGCCCTGCCCCTAGCTAGGCGGTGCTGGTTTGTCCTGCTAGGCGGGGGGCAGGGGGGGTTGCACTGGCCAGGCAGCGTGGCCTCTGTCCCCAGCAGTACCAGCGTCTAGTACCTGCTGCTGCCAGGCGGCTCTCACCTAGTCCTTTCGCCTGCAGCCGAGCCTCCAATCAGATCCCTGGGGGGGGAAAGACGAGCACCCTCGGCAGAGACCCCCGCTCTGCCCCACTCCTCTGGAGCTCCCGGGGCCTGTGCTGCGCACTCAAGCCAACGGGCAGGGCGGGCAGCGCGGCGTCAGCATCCAGCACAGGATGTGCGGGAAGGGACGTGCATCCCATTGTTCGCCTTTCCTCTTTCCTGCCAGGGGCTGGCCTGCTCCGGCTAAGCACTAGGCAGCGCACTGCCCGGTCAAAGGGGCGTGTGGCCATCTCGTGCTGAGATCTGCCCCTAGCGTCCCAGCGCCCGCTCCGGCCCTCACCTCACCGCTGTCACTCCATTGGCTCCAGGGGCTTTGCTGGGTTCGGCGAGAGCAGGACCCGGCTCAGACGAATTGGGCACAGGAAGGCGGCTAGTCCATTGCCTCTTCCCTGCCGGCACAGGGTCGCCCTCTCCCTCCCCGCTTCGCCCTGCTCTCGCTCCAAATGCCCCATGCGATGCACTCTGCTCCGGGAGGGAACCTGCCCTAGGCCTTGGGCCTCGCCCCGGGACACGTCTCCAGGTGAAGCGCTTGCATTTCCCTTTGCTCTGTTCCTAGGGTGCCTTTCCCCGGGCGCACAAGTGCCAGCTCCAGCCTGTTCCTGCCCGTTCCGTCCCTCAGAGCCCCCAGGGGAGCTCCCGGTGAGGAAGGAAGGGACGGGGCCGGAGCAGCGCAGCCAAAGCCTGTATTATGGGGGCCATGGTCCACCAACACCTGGCCACCCCCTGACGGGTGACAGACAGGACGGGGTAGGAAGCTGTGACATCAGCCCCACACCCAACAGGACAGGGCATGGGGACAGATGCCCAGGTCTGGGCTCAGGGTCGGCTCTATCTCTGGGGCAGGGCTTGGAGGATCACATGCCAGCAGAGGACGTTACGACTCCCTCCAGCCTCAGAGGAAAGCCACCCGCTTACGCCTGCAGCTAATGGGCTTGATCCCCCAGCTCCCCTGGGCTTCGCAGGGAGAGGCTGGGGATCAGTCCCTGCTGCCAACCCACCCAGGAGTGTTGTTGCAGGAGCAGAGGAGATGTTGCTGCTTTAGAAAACCTCCCAGTGAGAGCATCCCATGTAGACCACTAGTGCACAGCCTGTTCTGGGGTCCCTGCACTTGCTCCCCAGGTGAAGTGCTCCACCCCAGAGCCTGCATGAGAGACGCGCTCTGTTAGTGCTGGTCATTCTGCTGCATCTGCCAGCAGCTGGGAATGGGCGACAGGGGATGGGTCACTTGATGATTCCCTGTTCTGCTCATTCCCTCTGGGGCACCTGGCACTGGCCACTGTTGGCAGACAGGATCCTGGGCTGGCTGGACCCTTGGTCTGACCCCGTCTGGCCGTTCTTCTGTTCTTATTCGCCTCCTGTTCGTTTCTTTCTCTGTTGGCAGCTGTCCCTTGCTTGGGCTCAGATCTCTTCTTCTTCTCTGTTTGCACCAAACACCTGGGGGCCAGATCCTGCACTGGTGTAAATCAGCAACCTTCCACGGAAGTCAAAGACCTGTAGCATCCTGGCTGAAGTCAAGGGAGATAAGCCGATTTACACCAGCAGTCCATCTGGCCCCTGATCTTTTATCTTCTGCTTGTCCTTCTCGAGTCCCTATCTCCTTGCTCTCTGTTTCCCCAGCTCTGGTCACTCCTTCGAGGTTTCCAGTTGTCCTCAGCCAAGGCGGGCCATGCCCCCCAGCTGTCCTGAGCTCTTGGGCCCATCCAGTCCGGGCAGTCTTTTCTGGAGGAACGTGATGAGGTTTGGGCCGACACTGTCTCCGTCTCTCCAGATCTGAAGCTACTCGCCAGGATCCCATTCATAAAGGCTTGGCGGACGTGTCCGCACCACACAGGGCCTTCAGCTGCAAGAAGTGGCACTCCTCGGGCTCCTCCTGGCAATGGTTTGATGCGCTGTTCCAGATTCAGCCGGCTGGGCAGGTGGGCCCTCTGCCGACCCGCCAGGCCGGACCAGAGCCTTCTGGGACCTCTGAAGCAACTAGCGCTCTTGCTGGAAGCAGGGCTTTGGGGTAATTCCCAAACGCTGCACGGCCTCGCGGGATGGAGGGGGGGGACTGACGTGAGCTGCTCCAGCAGAATTTGGGGCTCGGTTTAGCTTCAAACCAGCCCTGTCCTTGGGCAGGAATCACCGAACCTGGAAGGTGGCCAGCTCTGTGCCATGACGTACCATCTGCCGCACCCAACTGAGAGCACCAGTGTCGGCTGCCCGCTGGCGTCCAGAGCAGGGGTGGGATTTAAGGCTGCATGGAGTCCTGATCCTGCAGAGCCCCCTTTGCCCCCCGGAAACAGACTCGTCTCTGCAGCCTGCTCCTCCTCCCTTCCTGGGATGGATTCTGCCTCCCCACCCCATCCTGCCCCCCACGGACTCTCCTCTCCCTCCCGCTCCTGCTTCTTGTTCTTCGGTCCAGCCCAGCAGGCATCAGCTGGCAGATCTGCCGTTGGCGGCCCGGCGTGTGACTCGTTGCTTCCTTGGTTGAGAGCGTCATAGGCCGGGCACAGCAGACCCCGGACTGATGGGGCTGGACTTAGCAAAGGTTTTGTCCTCAAGCGCAGGATTCTCTACCCAGCTGCCTCTGCTACAGATACCCAGCCGTCTAACGATTGCATTTCAAACGCGTCCATCACTGTGCTGCCCAATTGCCCCCTTACGCCAGTCGGAATTAGTGGGCATTGCAGCTGGGCAGAGAAGTCCAGCTGTCACATGGGGGGCATGGGGGAGCTGACGACTCTAGGCCCCAGTACAGGGGACCCGAGACGGGTTTCTGAGCCCGCCTACTGCTGCGCCCATGTGGGGTGGCGTGGGGGCACCGGCCGGCGGCAGAGCCGTGTTAGCTGGCGGGGGCCGGGGGCAAGCAGCGAGGGTGAATGGATGCCAACAGGACGCGGAGAGATTCATGCTTCTGTGTGAATTCTGCAGGTGGCGTCGGCGGGAACCAGATCAGATAAGCAAGCCGGGACCTGCCGTTCCCCAGGGGAAGGCAGCCGGTTTCCCAACACCCCTCGTCTCACCTGCTCCCTCCCGTGCCCGCCTCCCTCTGGCACCGCGCCTCTGTTCCGCCCGCTCTCTCTCCTTCACAGTCCGCTCTGCGAGCGCACAGGACCCAGCCCGGTACAGAGCCGCATCCACTCACAAACCTCAGCCCCCAAATGTCCCCGGTGTCACGGACGGGTCTGGATTTGGTCCCAGAGTTCCCTGCATCCCACCCACCCCCAGTCATACTGACTGACCCCAGAACCAAAGGGTCATGAGGCTGAGGGCACAGAGGAGGGGTCGCTGATGCTGGGGCACGGAGAACAGGAGGACCTGAGGTGCACCGACGCCCGAGGCCCCTGCAATGGAAGGGAAGTGACGGGCGAGAGAGACCCAGGTGATCCTGGGGGTCTCAATTGCTCATGGCACCCGGCCCCGGCCCCTAGCGCTATCCCTCACCTCCCTCTCTCCCCAGTGTGGGGCTGGGAGCCAGGAGCTGCAGAGACCCCCAGAGCCCCTCCTGGTAGTGCCTGCATGGCCGGGTGTGTAACTCGGGGAGAAGACAATGAATTCCCCTGGCTCCCCGGGCTCTGGCCGGGTCCGTGAGCTAAGGACGGTAAAGCACTTTTGCGTTCTCACACGCTATTACAGCCATGGGATTATTGTGCGTTTTCATGCAGACCCCCCCGTGGCAGGCCCATTTCTGGCTCGTGATAATAAAGATCAATAGTGAATAAGGAGAAGCTCTCGCTTTAGATTCTGCCTACCCAGCTGTCATCTCATTGTTGCCGGATCTATTGATCTATCATCTTCCCAATGACCTGTCTAGCTATCCTCAGACACACCCATCTCCCTATCTCTGCATCCCACACCCAGCACCATGGGGTCTCAGCTTCCATACACCCCTTCTCGCTTTCTGTCTCTCCCCTTTACTCCTTCCTTCTCTCTCTGCCCCGTTCCTCTTCTCAGACGTCTCCTCTTCCCCGCTGCTCAGGAGCAGGGCCCACTCCTGTCCATCCACACAGCCCGCGGCAGCAGGCCAGGCCGGGCCGAGGGATCGGGCTTGCGGCCCCCAGGCTAGCGCTGTAGGACCAGCTGTGCACGAGGGGCTCGGAACTTGTGGCTCAGGCTGGTGCTCAGCCCCCGAAGCCCACCCTCCCCTCGGCCATAGAGACTCCAAAGCGCTGGGCCAACTCGGAGCTCGAGCCCGAGTCCCGCTAGCCCGGGCCGGCCGAGCCGGGCCGTGCAGACGTGCCCGTCGAGCCCTGCGCTGGCACGTCCTGCTGCTGTCGACAGGGCGATTCGCTGCAAGGCCTTTAAGCAGGGAACAGGGCAAGAGCATTCCTTTTCCCGGCTCGCTCGGCCCGCTTACCTGGCCTGGCTGCCGTCTGCCCTTCCTCGTGCCAGAGCCGTCTGCCAAGAGCGGAGCTCACCGCGGGTCTGGCTCTCCCCTTCCGCCCGCTCCCGGATTTGCAGAGCAGGCAGGCTGAAGAATGTGCCTCCCACGCCTGCTCTATTCTGCGTACATATCGCGAGGCCTCCTCTTGGCTTTTAAAGAGACACGGCCCCACTTGGCAGAGGCTGACATTCCTGGGGTGTTTCTGCCTGGCTTCGGGGCTCGCCTCGGAAACGGCTTCGGGGATTCAACCGATTGCAAAACACAGGCCTGACCGTCTGAGCAAAGCAAGCTCCTTCCCACGGGTGACACACAGTATCGCTCACGTGAGGCCCTGAACACAGAGGTTGCACCAGCGTCACTTTCCTTGTGTGAACGGGGGCTACCAAGTGGCCAGACGCATTTCTCCCATCAGCGGTTCCCTGGCCCTGGATGGACGGATGCAACCCATGCAGCTGTGTCTGGGTGGGAGTTGCACTGATCTGGTGGCAAGCCAGACATATCCCACCGGAGCAAACAGCCCCACAGGGCATCAGGGACTGCAGAAGAGAAGACAAGGTCCAACTGCTCTTAAGTCAACGGCAAATTTCTATTCACCTCAATGCAGGAAGCAAGAGACAGTTCCCGAGGGCTGCCCGTTGCCCTGCTACTCTGGGCCCTGGCCATGACCGGTGCTTGGCGCTCCAGAGGAAAGCAAGGAAATCCCATAGTCAGGAACGGGGGGTCGGATTCCGATCCCAGTAACAGAGGGGTGAATCAGGGTAACACCACTGACTTCAGCAGAGCTAGGGCCAGATTCTCATCCCAGTTACACCAATGTAAACTTGAGGCAACGCCATCCAACTCAGGGGCATCGCGCGTCAAATTCACCCACGTGAAACTGGAGCAACTCAATTCGCAACCTCTGGATTCGAACCGGCCCCAGTTGAAGCCCTGCTCCCCCCGAACCGGCTAAGCCAGACAAACCATGATTATGGGCCTTTTCAGTGCTGGCCATTAGGCAGTTTACAAATCAAAGACTCTGGGTGCATTTGAGTACCTCTTGGCCGGCATCCGCACTCACGGACTTGCCTCTGTAATTAACTGCATTTAGCAAGTTGTGTCCCTTTGCACGTCTGCTTTAGAAACGCCAGAGACGAGCTGCAGAGGTTAGATGGGGGAATTTCTTCTGAGATGCAAATTTGTGGGTACAAACTGGGCCACTTGGGTAAAAATACCGGGCTATTAGCCTGGGGAAAAAACAGATTTTGTTAGCGCAACATCTTGCCAGGTTTTTTTTGTGTGACATAAGTTTTAAAGGAACAAAAAGCTCATCGTCCTCTGAATGTGCCATCCCATTCATGCAATAGACCACAGAAGGGCAGAATTCCTGTCCTGATCCCTCCAGGCGAGCAGTTCACGCCCTGAATCATGAGGTGTCATTACTCCTCTGTCCTTGGCAGTGTCATAACTGAATCCAGCCCTGTATTTTAAAAGCCAGCCCGGGGTGGGTGTGCTCAGAGTAGCTGCATGTGCAATAAAATTCCCAGCCAGCTGGTTGTCCATTGAGAAAACTTTTCTCCCTGCTGACCCAATCCACTTGCATCAGCTGGAAGGGTCAAAACCAGCCTTGGATTCTCCTCAGTGGCCGCTGACGTGAAGTGAAGTCAGTGAGGCGCCGGGGGGTCTGCGTGCATGGAGCAGTTTCCCGCGCTGGGTTCTTGGGGCACCCAAATCGAGCCACCAAGGGCCAGGTTTCAGAGTAGCAGCCGTGTTAGTCTGTATCAGCAGAAAGAACAGGAGTACTTGTGACACCTTAGAGACTAACAAATGTATTTGAGCATAAGCTTTCGTGGGCTACAGCCCACTTCTTCGGATGCATAGAATGGAACACACAGTAAGAAGATATTTATACATACAGAGAACATGAGAAGGTGGAAGTAGCCATACCAACTGTAAGAGGCTAATTAATTAAGAGAAGCTATTAACAGCAGGGGAGAAAAACTTTTGAAGTGATAATCAAGATGGCCCATTTCGGACAGTTGACACGAAAGTGTGAGGCTACTTCAACATGGGGAAATAGATTCAATTAGTGTAATGACCGAGCCATTCCCAGTCTCTGTTCAAACCTAAGTTAATGGTATCTAGTTTGCATATTAATTCAAGTTCAGCAGCTTCTCGTTGGAGTCTGTTTTTGAAGCTTTTCTGTTGCAAAATTGCCACCTTAACGTCTGTCACTGAGTGATTAGAGAGGTTGAAGTGTTCTCCTACTGGTTTTTGAATGTTATGATTCCTGATGTCAGATTT
>QXTE01000461.1:275105-337426 GCA_003942145.1 Platysternon megacephalum
GGTTTCAGAGTAGCAGCCGTGTTAGTCTGTATCAGCAAAAAGAACAGGAGTACTTGTGGCACCTTAGAGACTAACAAATTTATTTGAGCATAAGCTTTCGTGGGCTACAGCCCACTTCTTCGGATGCATAGAATGGAACATACAGTAAGAAGATATTTATACATACAGAGAACATGAGAAGGTGGAAGTAGCCATACCAACTGTAAGAGGCTAATTAATTAAGAGAAGCTATTAACAGCAGGGGAGAAAAACTTTTGAAGTGATAATCAAGATGGCCCATTTCGGACAGTTGACACGAAAGTGTGAGGCTACTTCAACATGGGAAAATAGATTCAATTAGTGTAATGACCGAGCCATTCCCAGTCTCTGTTCTCGTTGGAGTCTGTTTTTGAAGCTTTTCTCTTGCAAAATTGCCACCTTAATGTCTGTCACTGAGTGATTAGAGAGGTTGAAGGGGTCTCCTACTGGTTTTTGAGCCCTGATGCATCTGGGCCTGGGACCCCAACCTGCACCCAACCATGAGCTGACCCCTAAGGGACAGGTTTTTCAGGCCTGCTAGCCCCCCCCTCCAGCTGAAGTCAAGGGGAGCTGCAGCTGCTCGGTACCCAGCTCTTAGGGGCAGGGGTTCTACTGGTGCTCAGATAGCGCCTACCTCCACGGGGCCCCGATCCCCAGTTGTGGCCTCTTGGAAAAGCTACTGCAGTGCGAAGAGTAAGAAGGAGTAAGAGGGCCCCTTGCCATCAGTGGCCACAACAGTGTCGGGCAATTTCCTGAGAGCTCTTGGCGAGGCTGTAGGTGAAGCAAAGGGCAGGTGCTCCTAGGGAAGTGGATTTGTTATTATTATTTGTCTGACTGTAGCAGCCTCGCCAGAGACCAGCACCCCGTTGTGCGAGGTGCTGTACAAACACCGATTCTGCGTTTCTCAAGAGGACGGTGAGTGCAGAATGACAAACGTTCTCCCTATGTTGGAAGCCGGGGGTGTGGAAAGGCACAACAAGAGCTGCACACCAACACAAGGCACACAGCCATTCCCATTAACGCTCAACACACCGAAGTGTCCAAATACGGCAGGAGTGGAGAATCACAGCTGACTCACTGGGATTTATTGCTTGCCCCGTGACGGGGGCCAGCCCTCATCTTTCATCCCAGGGTCTCCAAAGACTTTCCAAAGGTTCCTCACTGACCGCTCCTCAGGCAGGTGACTATCGCTGGCACCGTTCCTGGAGCCGTTCCTGGAGAAATAACTTGTAAGTAAGTGGCTGAACCAGGAATAGAATCCAGGAGCCCTGGCTGCTGGTCCCCTGCTCTATCCATTACACCACACTCCCCTCCCAGAGTTGGGAATAGAACCCAGGCGTCCGGGCTCCCACTTCCCCCTCCTCCTTCTCTAGCCATTTGGCACTAGTGTAAATGGTGGATTCTCTGTAGCATGAAGCCTTTAAATCATGAGTTGAGGACTTCAGGAACTGAGCCAGAGGTTCTGGGTCTATGACAGGAGTGGGTGAGTGAGATTCTGTGGCCTGCAACGTGCAGGAAGTCAAACCAGATGGTCATGATGGTCCCTTGTGACCCTTCAAGTCTATGAGACACGTTGCCTGTCTATGTAATTAAAGATCCCCCACACCCTTCCGTTTTAATTTCCATTGATTTATTGTCATGGTAGCAACAATAAATATTAATTCGCATTGTGAAATGTGCCCCCTGGCGAGAGAACAGTCACACACAGCCTGTTCCAGGTGAACTGGGTCACTACACCCATTCACATGCTGCAGGAGCACCCGACACAGGTGTGACCTGCCAACCTTTCCCCAACTCCCTTGGGCCCTCCCATGTGCTCCAGGCAGGGCCCATGGGAGTTGCCTCTCCGCTGGGACGGCTTTCTGTTGTATTGGCATCGGCAAATAATGTGAATATAGTGACTCAACCCCACATCCTGCACACTCGACTCCCCCCTCGGGTGTCCAGCCCCCGAAGTCTGATCTGCGAAAACACCCATCAGTCAATCGTGCAATCGAAGGGTTCACATGGGACCACAAGGGACGGGTGAGCTCAGCCCAAGGTCTGGTTCAGAGGGCGAAGGAGGGTGTCTCGGCGGGATCTCAAAGCAGACAGCCAAGGGGACGGGGATGTTCCCCACCTGGACGCAGTCGGAGTTGGCACTGCCCGTCCTGGATTCCTCCTGCTCCCGCAAACACCAGTGAGGGGGTGGGAGCTGTGGCTGGCCAAGTTGCTCAGCCTCTCACCCTTCCCAGCCAGGACCCAGTTGACCCAACGTGGGCTCGGCGCAGGCTGTTTATTCTGTTCAATGCTTTCCCCCCCCCTCGCCCCCCGGTTGCCTCAGGGGAGCTGGGCAGAGCTCAGAGGTCTCAGGTGGCAGGTGCCAGGCACCTTGTTGGGTCTGGGCCCCGTGTGGGGAGGGTCGCGCCCCCTGAATTCCACCCGGGGCGTGAATGAGCCTGAGCATGGCAGGAACGGGCCCCTCCACTGGGCTCCATACAAAGCACCAGGCGTTACGCGGCTCCCCCCTCCGATGGCCGCAACCCAGGACTGGGCTTCTCCAGAAACTCGACTCCTGGGCCCACCTCAGAACGCGGCCCCCCCGGGGCCCGAACCTCGCTCGCCCCCAGCTTGGAACTCGGGTCCCTGGACTTGGTTTGGAAGATGGGAGCCAGGCCCCAGGGTCGCCCGTCCCAGCTCGAGCCCCAAAGCCCATTTCCCCCCCTCCCCCCCAGCTCAGGCCCAAACCCCCCGTCCTAGCTCAGGCCCCAGGCTCCCCTCCCCCCAGCTCGAGTTCCAGACCCCACCCCCACCCCCCAGCTCAGGCCCAGACCCCCTGATCCTAGCTCAGGCCCCAGACCCCGCCCCCGTCCCAGCTCAGACCCCTCCCCCATCTCAGGCCCAGACCCCCACCCCCAGCTCGAGCCCCAGACACCCCCCATCCCAGATCGAGCCCCATACCCCACCCTGTCCTAGCTCAGACCCGCCCCCATCTCAGGCCCAGACCACCCCCATCACAGCTCAGGCCCCAGACCCCACCCCTGTCCTAGCTCAGGCCCAGACCCCGCCCCCCAGCTCAGGCCCCAGGCTCCCCCCACCCAGCTCGAGTCCCAGACCCCGCCCCCCATTTGCAGGGCTGCCCAGAGGGGGGGGCAAGTGGGGCAATTTGTCCCAGGCCCCGGGCCCTGCAGGGGCCCCCACGAGAATATAGTATTCTATAGTATTGCAACTTTTTTTTATGGAAGGGGCCCCCAAAATTTCTTTGCCCCAGGCCCCCTGAATCCTCTGGGCGGCCCTGCCCATTTGAGCCCCAGACCCTGCCCCCGTCCTAGCTCAGACCCCCCCCATCTCAGCTCAGGCCCCAGCTCCCCCCTTCCCAGCTCAGGCCCCGGCTTCCCCCCTCCCAGCTCAGGCCGAAGACCCCCCCATCCCAGCTCAGGCCCCAGGATCCCCTCCCAGTTTGGCCCGCCATGGAGCCAGCGAGCCAACCCGCAGCTTGGGTTTTGTTCCCTGGCTGAGGCCGGGGTTACCCCGCAGGGCTCTTCCCGCTCGCAGGTTCGCACGCCGACACAGACCGGAGACCGGGGCCTTGCCCATTTTTTTTCCAGTTGTTTCTTTTATTGATTTATACAAAAACCTTAGCAAGCGACGCAAGCAGCTGCTGGCCCAGCGCAGAGCCCCCTCCGGACCGGCGGGGGGCAGCAGGAGGGGGAGGTGTTTTCTCCCCAGGCCCAGGGGGAACAGTCCCAGCTCAGGGAGGAACTCTTTATCCCAATAATACTGTGCCCCGTGTCTGGAGCCTGACAGTCCCCTCCCCCATTTTAGGGATGGGTTATAAACCGAGGCGCGAAGGAGGGAAGGGACGGGCAAGGCCAATGGCAGAATCAGGAAGAGCACCCAGAAGTCCTGGCTTACCACAGGTCCCCTGCTCTAACCACTAGCCTGCACTGCCAGAGCCGGACTAGAACCCAGGAGTCCTGGCTCCCAGGCACCCCCTGCTCTAACCACTGGCCTCTGCTTCCTTCCAGTGGAAAGTTCAACCCCCCCCAGGATGCGCCTCGGTGGGGTCTGGGGTCAGAGTTGGTGTCAAGCGTGTCAGGGCTCCATAGAGAGCAGGGACATCGGGGTGCACAGTGCCCCCCCACCCGCGCAGCCTTCACGTGCTGGGGCTCGTACAATTCTGTGTCCAGCTGTCGGGGTGTGGGGGCGCTTGGGGGTGTTGCATGCTCGTCACGCTGCAGAGGGGGGTGGGTCATGCTGTCGGGGGGGGCTCCCACCCGGGGGGGGCTCCCACCCTGGGGGGGCTCCCACCCTGGGGGGGCCCCACCCCCCAATCGTGCATGTGGCACTGGGACCACACCGTCAATCTAAAGAGCGGGGGCAGCCCCCTCCGCATGGAGCCAGAGTCACGCTGAACTGAAGCCGAGCCCCACACTCCATAGACCAACCAAAGATCCCAGACCCACAACAGCCTCACGCTAAGCTGCCCTCCACCCGTCCCTGCCTCCCACCCACCTAGAGCCCTGGTCCCACACCTAACCCCAGCTCCTGGCTCCCTCCCCTCTCTTGCCAGCCCCCTCTCCCCATAGGTTCTACCCGACGCAGTGACCTGCCCCAGGGCTGTCAGCCGCTTCCCAAACGCCCCGCCCCGGAGATTGACACCAACCTGTAGGACTGGAGCGTCCGATGCCCAGCTCTGAACCCCAAACTGGTGACAGCAAGTGCTCGGGGCAGTGATCCAAGGAGAGATCCTGGAACCAGGGAGAGGAGGAGGGGAAGGTTCCCAGGCTGGGCAGATGGAACCACAGAATCTAAAGGTTCCAGAGTAAAGTAGCTAAACCCCCTGCGTTTTAAGGTTCCAGAGCTGGGGGGGGACCCCCACCCACCCCGAATGTAACGGTTCTAGAGCAAGAGAGCTAGAAAATGGCACATTTTAAGGTTCCAAAACTGTCAAGATTCAAATCTAGGGCTTAAAGTTTCTACACTAAAGGGATTGATGTCCATGAATTTAAGGTTCCAGGGCTGGAGGGACAACACCCCCTCCTCCCCAGCATTTATAGGTTCTAGAGTAAGGGAGAATGAAAAGGTTCTAGAGCAGGTGAGCAGGAGGGGGGTTCTAGAGCAGGGATGGGAAGGTTCTAGACTTGGAGGAAGGGAGAGAGAGCCCAGAATGAAGAGGTTCCAGAGCTGGGGGAAGGAGAGAGGAGACGTGCCCCAGAAGAATTAACACTGCATTTTCAACACAGCACATCATGGCCGACAGTCTCGTTCGCTCGCTCTCCATGCAGATGGTCTGAGGCCTCACGGTCCGTGTCTCCCCTCAGGCCTGTTACTTCTTCACCCGGCAGCCTTTGGCTGCCTCCCCGATGATGGCCCAGTACTCGCCGAACTCCAGCTTGGCCTCATCGGGGTCCCCAAGGCACTCGATCTTCTCATCCAGCGAGCAGACATGCTGTGAAGGAGAGTGGGGCGAGCCATCAGAAACCAGCGGAGACCCGGGGGGGGGGGAAGCAGGGAGCCACCCACCCAGATGGGAAGGTGGGTGGGAAGTGGGGGTGCAGTGAGGGAGGATGTTGTTGGGGTGGGTCTGCTGGACGAGACGGGGGCGCAGTATGGTAGGGGTGTTGGTGGAACTGGGGCGGTATTGAGGACGCAGTGGGATGGGGCTGTTGCTCAGGTTGGGGGGTGCAGAGGGGAGGGAATGTTGCGTTGGGATCTTGGGGGGCAGTGGGGTCAGGGTCAGTAACACCACCCCAGCTTAGTGGGCGGCCATGTCCCGCACCCTGCTGCATCACCCCTGAGGGATTTCACCCCTGGTGTTCTCCACCATGGCCCTGCTCCAAACCCTGGACGTCAGTGGCCTGTCTCAGGACAATGCTGGGGGGCAGGGGGCGGTGCCGAGGGCTCCCCTTACCTGCGACAGGTGAGGCAGCTGCTGCACCACCAGCTCCCTGAGCTCGTTGGGGGTCAGGCACTCCTTCCGCCCCTTCACCGCGTAACGCTGGAAGTTGTTGATCACGATCTCGATGGCCCTCTCCACGTCGGTTAGCTCCTGGCTGTCCTAGAGCCCACGGGCAGGAGAGGGAGACGTTTAGCGGGGGTGGGGGCAAGGAGGCCCAGCTGTGACACAAGGAGCAGCTCGAGACCAAGGGAGAACGTCCCACCCTCACTCGCTGAGATCCCGGGGAAGATCCCACATCAGCCTGGCTGAGCGATCTGGGGCTGGCTCTGCCTCTTCCCGGGAGCTGCAGGAGAACAGCTCTGTGCTCCGTCTAGGCTGGCACCTCCCCACCCTGCCGCACCACAACCAATGATCCATCTTCTCTGACACCCCCTCCTCCACGTCTCACCAGAGCCATGGCCCCCCTAGTCAGTGGAGCTAATTGACACCAGCTGAGAATAGTCCTACCTCCTGCCAGACCCAAATGAGAGACGCTGTCACCTAGTCCAGCCTGTCGTCTCCAGCAGTGGCTAGCGCTCGAGACTTCACCTAGCTGCTTCAGGCCCCTGCCAGGAGGGGAAATTCCCTCCTGCCTGCCAGCTGCTGATCAGCTTTGCCCTGAAGCCTGGAGATCAAGAGCCCTTGGTACGTTATCCTAGCTCCCGCCTAAGCAGACGCAGTTCCATTGGTCTCCTGCCAAGAGCTGCACCCAGAATTGAGACCAGGTCCTTCTGGTTCGCTGTACAAGTAGCAGGTGGATCAGTCCCCATAGGGATGTTGGTGCCCATCTGAAATGGGTTTTAGCGTCACCCATGAGTAGGGCACCTAGTATCTACCAGACAGCGCTTCTCTTCCCCCATGGAGGCTGGGGGAGGAGGGGGGCAGTTAAAGATGACCAGATTTGCATCCCTCCGGAGGTTTATCCAGCATTTCTTCTGCTGCTTTCATGAATTCCCCAAAGCTGCATGTCAAGGGAAGAGCTGCAGGTTCTCCCCTTTACGCACAGCTAAGCCAGGAACTACCAACTATGAAAAATAACAGACCTTCAGAATAGCTTTGAGCGGGTCTCCTACAGGGACCTGATCCTTCCTAGCAGGAGCTGCGATCCGGGGAGGGGCCAGATCCTCAGCTGGTGTAAATCAGCATGATTCCTGGCCTCAGCACTGATCCCAGGACTCTGGGAATGACCCTCCCATTGGAACGCAGAGCAAAGCAGGAGACTTTCAAGGTTGTTTCCTTTGTTCCTTTGGTTAGTTTAACAGTTGCTGAAACAACTTTTAAACCGACCCAGAACGATGTGACCTTTAGCTTTGCAAGAGCTGGGAAATGCCTCCTGATTTCCCGGCTTTCCACTGGCCACGGCAGCCTTGGAGCCTCTGCGTGGGACGCACGAGAAAACAGCGTCTCGGATTGAAACAGGGATCTAGATGCTGAAGATACTTGAGGCCAGACCCTCAAAACAGCTGATCCAAAGCCCACTGGAGTCTGAGGGGGGCTCTCCATTGGTCTCAATGAACTTTGGATCAGGCCCCTAGAGAGTTCCTTTTTTTCAGCCTGAAGTCACAGGAGCTAGGGACGGGAAAGACCCCAGAAGTCCCATCTCCCTCAGCCAGGGCAGGACTGTTCCCAGGGCACTGCTGGTCCCAAGTGCAGGTGAGGCGCCAGGTCCCTTCAGATATATCCTCAAGAAAAGCGCCCTGCGCAGCCAGAGGGGTCCCACGAATTCTCCCCGTGGGAAGCGGGGTGACACAGGGCACCCTACGGAGCTAATGGCTCTTTCATTGACCTTGCGCTTCTTGTGACAGTGGCACTGGCCCATGCTGCGTCTCTCCGGCGCGCCGGTTCCTCAGCTCCCTCTCCTGCTGGGCTTTCCCGTGGGATGCTGCTGGGAGCGGTGCGGGGGGGGGACACGGGCTCCTCCTATGCTCCGCGTTGAGTCAAGGCGTTGGGTGAACTCCCAGGAGCTGGCTTCACATCAGGTGCTGGGGCTTTGCTGGTGTGGGAGAGAGAAGGGGGAAAAGCCCCGGTTAGTTCGGCGCTCCCCCAGATTTTCCCCCCGAAGCTGGAGTTTTCGATTTCAGGGCAGGTTGGAAGTGCACAGCAAGGAACGGCACTCTGGCCTCACAGGGAGCTGCTGAAACATGTCCCGTGCCTCTCCCCTAGCAACGGGTTGGGGCGAAGCCAGAGGGGAGCATGGGGGGGGGGCAGGAGTGGGGGGGTGGGGGACACCCAGCAGGTGTGATCCCCCAGCCAGAGTCGGGAAGGGGCTGGGAAAGGAAGAAGCCACTTACCTGCTCCAAAGGCTCTTCTGGGACGGGGCGGGCTGGTCCCCCGCCAGGGTTTTATACGCCGAGAGGTGTGAGTGGGAGACACCTCACCAAGTTACCTGCAAGTTCTAGCTGTGGTGCAAGGTGTCTCATTTCATAGCCTGGCATGGGGCCAGCGTGGGGCCGGGGCCCCTCCCACTCCGCGGCCAGGTTTGCCGTTCCCAGCCCTAGTCACCACCCAGCACAAACAGTACCAGGGACACAGGAAGCGCCAGCTTGTGGGGGCAGCTCACCTGCCCCCACCCTCCCACCCCAGAGACACAAAGGGGAACCCCCCGGCAGGGCCTGGGAGCTGGCCCTGGCCGGCTTCGAGCCCAGCGCCCCGGCAGTGAGTTGGCATAGGCTGGCAGAAGGCGTGTTCCTGGCGAGCAGCCGGAGCACCTGGAGCTGGGATTTCGTCAGCTTCCCGAGCTAGGTGGGTGGGGTCGGCTCAGGATGTGTACTGGGGACCGTGGGGGCCAGGCCAGGAATGGCCAGCAGGGGTGGTCGGTGCCGAGCCTGAGGCCCCAGCCCGGGGCTAGGAGGCACACTGCTCTCAGAGGCGATGCCTTCCAGGGGAAACCTCAAACTCAGAGCCACTTGTGTTCACTGAGTAGCCCCTGCCGCCGTCCTCAAGAGCCAGGGAGTTAGCCCCCGCGGGTAGGTGACTCCAGCCAAGCTAAAACTCCCGGATACTTTCCCGGGGCTAAGGAGTCTTCCTGTCCTGTCCTAAGCTGCTCCGGCATGGTGTGTTCTGAGGGGCTGGTAACCAGCTGCTGCCTCCACCCCAGAGACGGCTGCATCTTAGCAGAGGGTGAGGGGTTCCTGTGCGAACAGCTGCCATGCCCAGGCCCCAGGCGGCTGCCTTTCGGGTGGTGGCCATAGGGAGCGTGCGAGGGGAGGCCCCGTGGGTTCGGCACAGCGCATCATAGAATTAGCAGGGTGGAAACTGGTTCCTGGCCTGTGGTGCTGCAGAGTCCTCCGGGATGATCTCTCTTCTCAGCGTGACGGCCGCCCCAGCAGGCTGCTCCGAGGGGCCCCGGTGTCCCGGTCTGCCCAGGGTGCGAAGAGCTGGCTGGGGAGACGCCCGGGACAGCAGTGCAGAGCAGACAGAAGGAACGTGCTCATGACTTTCCTCTGCTACCCAAAGGCCCCATCCCTCTCCTTAGCCTGTCCACTGCCTCCCCGGGCCTTCTCTGTATGTCTGAGGGGCCAGGTCTAGTGGCTAGAGCAGGGGGGCTGGGAGTCAGGACTCCTGGGTTCCTTTCCTAGTTCTGGGCGGGGAGTGGGGTCTAGTGGCTAGAGCAGGGGGGCTGGGAGCCAGGACTCCTGGGTTCCTTTCCTAGCTCTGGGCGGGGAGTGGGGTCTAGTGGCTAGAGCAGGAGGGCTGGGAGTCAGGACTGATCTGCCACCAGTTTGCTGTGTGACCTTGTGCAAGTCACTTCACCATCTGTGGACAGGACAGGGCTAAGGCTCCTCACATGGGGGCTGGAGGCTGGGTGAATTAACCAGGCTGACACTGAGCTGAGCCCCTCAGCTCTCGGGCACTGTCGGGGGTCTCAGCCCCAGACCGCGGCACCCATGGCTGAGTAAAGGTCCCTCAGAGAATGTAACCAGGGCCCTGGGGGGGGGGGGGAGATTGCTGGTGGGGATTTCAGGGGGGTACTGGGGATCTCAGCAGCGACTCAACGTCCCCTAAGACCTGGTGGGAGAGGCCCGGCCAGGGCAGCCCTCCCCCACTCCCCCAGAGACCCTGGCTCCCATCGCCTCCCGGCCCCTCCGGCTGCTGAGCTCAGGTTGTGTGGGGCAGGGGCCTTGCACAGAGCCAGGAGGTGACTGGGCCAGGGAATCACGGCCGCCTAGAGCAGGACACCCAGCCCCTCCTTCGCCCTAAGAAACGGAGCCATGCTGAGCCACGGAGGGAACGCTTTATTCATGGCTGGAGTGAGCAGGTCGGCCCTGAGCAGCCCAGGATGCCCCTCCAGCCCTCCCTGCCCCCGGTCACTTCTTCTTCCCCACTTTCTCCCTCTTGATGTCCTTGGCCAGCTCCCCGATCAGCCGCCAGTACTCGCTGAACTTCAGCTCCTCGTCGTTGTTCACGTCCAGGCTGCTCATCTTCTCATCCAGGGAGCCCACGTCCTGCGAGGGAGGGCGGGGGGAGATGGTCAGTGCCCGGCACCAAGGGGCCAGCTGGCTGCAGTGGGGCAAGGCCGGGGAGGGATGGAGCCCAGGGGGTCAGACCATGGCTCAGCAGAGAGTCAGTGGGGAGGCATGGGGGGGCCGAGAGGGCTGGGAGCAGGGAGCTCTGCCCTGCAGCTGGGAGGGATCATGTTCTACAGGCTCCTGGCAAGGGGAGGTAGGCGTCTCCACATCTGGGCACAGCTGCCTGCCGTCCCCAGTCCCCAGCGCGGAGCACCCCAGCAGCAGGGCAGAGCTCACTTCCTCTCCTCCGTGCCAAGTGCCGATGGGGCAGAGCGCGGGTGCCAGGGGGCAGGCGGAGGCACTTGCAGGCTAACAGCAGGGGCAGATCGTCCCGTGGTTAGAGCAGCAGGACCGGTGCCAGGCGGCTTCTGGGCTCTGGGGTAGGTGGGGTCACTCTGGTACCATGGTATCAATTAGACAGACAGCAAGGGGGATAAAGAGAGAGGTTTGTATGGGGATAGATAGATAGATAGATAGATAGATAGATAGATAGATAGATAGATAGATAGATAGATAGATAGATAGATAGATAGATAGATAGATAGATAGATGGGGTGGATGGGGATAGATAGATAGATAGATAGATAGATAGATAGATAGATAGATAGATAGATAGATAGATACTGTCTCACCCTGGTGCCTTATGAGTCTCAGCTGAGAGACCAGCACAAGCAGGAACCTTAATTAGTATTTTATTTATTAACCTCCCTGGAAAGCAGATGCAGCATCAGCGCTGAGGGGAAAGAAATTACAGCCCCCTGCCCCCCCGCCTCCCGCCCTGAATGCCACCCCTAGTGTACCCGTTCCTGCCAGTAAACACCCTCCCGCCCCATCACACGTGCCCCCATCACACGCACCCCTTCCCCTCTCCCCCACCCCCCACTGGCACCTTCATGAGATTGGGCAGCTGCAGCGTGACCAGCTCCTTGAATTCCCCAGCCGTCAGCGTCCCCTTCTTGCCCTCCCGGGCCGCGTAGGTGAAGAAGATGCTGACGATTTTCTCAATGGCTGTCTCCAGTTCGGTCAGCTCGCACGCGGCCATGGTGCCGGGGAGAGCTGGGCTCCGCTGCCCAGGGGCGGGCGGGGCAGGTGGGAGGCGGGGGCACCTTCAGCTCAGCCTGGCGCAGCTACTCGGACCGGTTAGTCTCTGCGGGAAAACGGGACAGAGCAAGCCTGGCCTTAGAGCCAACCCCAGCGCAGAGAGAGAAGGAATGTACAGCGGGGAGGAGATAGATAGATAGATAGATAGATAGATAGATAGATAGATACATAGATAGAGGGGGTGTCTGGGGATAGATAGATAGAGTGGGTGGGGATAGATAGATAGATAAATAGATAGATAGATAGAAGGAAGATAGATAGAGGAGGAGTATGGGGAAAGATAGATAGATAGATGATAGGTAGGTAGAGGGGGTGTAAGGGGATGGATAGATAGATAGATAAATAGATAGATAGAGGGGGCGTACGGCGATAGATAGATACAGAGATAGATAGACAGATAGAGAGGGGGAAAGGAGATAGATAGATAGAGGGGGGGTATGGGGATAGATATATAGATAGATAGATAGAAAGCTAGATAGATAGATAGATGGGGTGTATGCGGGACCGGCTGGCTCACGGCCCCGATAGGAGGTTACCAAGAAGCTCCCCTCTCGCCCATGGCGGCAGGGATGGGAGGCGGGACGGCTCTCTGGAAGGTGTGCAATGAGTCTGGGGGGGCTCGGGCCGGTTCGGAGCGGGCAGGTGTTGCCAGGGGGGGGGCGGCACAGCGGGCCGGGTCCCGGCTGTGCTGGGGGCGCTGGCTGACCGGCGCACACTCACCCAGCCTGGCTCAGAGACGCATGGTTACATCATCCCCAGCCAGAGCCAGCCTGGCAGCCAAAGGGCCACAGTGTGTGGAGGGGTCCAGACTGGGGCAGCCCGACTGGGGGGTAACAGCCTCGCTGGCTGGGCACGGTGCCGGGGGCAGGCGATGGGGGAACGCGACTGACTGCTGGAGCGGCGTACATGGGGGCAGCGGTGAGCGTGTCTGGGGTCGTATAACTTCGTATAATGTATGCTATACGAAGTTATTACGGATAGATAGATAGATAGAAAGCTAGATAGATAGATAGATGATAGATAGATAGAGGGGGTGAGGGGGGATAGATAGATAGAGTGGGTGGGGATAGATAGATAGAGTGGGTGGGGATAGATAGATAGATAGGTAGGTAGATAGATGGGGGGTATGCGGGACCGGCTGGCTCACGGCCCCGTTAGGAGGTTACCAAGAAGCTCCCCTCTCGCCCATGGCAGCAGGGATGGGAGGCGGGACGGCTCTCTGGAACGTGTGCAATGAGTCTGGCGGGGCTCGGTCCGGTTCCGAGCGGGCAGGTGTTGCCAGGGTGGGAGCGGCACTGCGGGCCGGCTCCCGGCTGTGCTGGATGCGCTGACTGACCGGCGCACACTCACCCAGCCTGGCTCAGAGACGCATGGTTACATCATCCCCAGCCAGAGCCAGCCTGGCAGACAAAGGGCCACAGTGTGTGGAGGGGTCCAGACTGGGGCAGCCCGACTGGGGGGTAACAGCCTCGCTGGCTGGGCACGGTGCCGGGGGCAGGCGATGGGGCATGGCATCTCCATCCTTGGGACTTAGGGAAGTGCCACCCCTCTGCGCCCCCCCGTCCCCCCAGGGCTCTCCTGGCCAGCTCACCACCGCCCGGACGCAAGGGCCCAGCCCAGGATGGCTGCCATGAAGCCAGACGACAGCCCGACCTGCTGGGGCCCGGGGAGGGGAGTTAGGGTGATTTGGGGGGCTCAGCTCCTGAACTCCCCCTGTCGTCCCCCAGACTTTCCTCTCCTCTTGGAACCAGACACAGTTAAATAGCACAACGGCCCCAGGCCCTGAAGCAGCCGCACAAACACACCCAGTTCCAGGAACCTCTCCCTGGGCAACACCCTGCCCGGGCTGGGGAGGCAGATCAGGGAGGGGAATCGCCACTTACCCTGGTTTGCTGCTTGGGAGGAAGCTGCAGACAGGGAGGGCTGCGTCCCCTAGCGATGGTTTTATACCCGGCCAGCGGGGAGGGGGAGCGGGCAGCCGGCCCTGGGGGGCAGAGCTCACCGCTCCAGTAGTTCAGCAGAGCGGTGTAGTGTTTCCCATTCCAGTCGGACAAACGCCGCCCACGGCCCAACCTCCCCCCCTTCTGCAGTCAACATCCGAAGTTTAGAGCAAGTCACTGCCCACCCCAGCGAGCAATCGGTAATATCGTCCCGGCCAGGCGGGATCTAGGGATCGACATGCACACCCCGTGCCCCGAGACAGAGAAGGACAGACAGACCGAGGCGTCTGGTGGAGCAGGGCTAAGGCCTGCAGAGGCGAGGGAAACGGGAGGATGGGAGCGAGTTAACTCCGGGGACTCCTGGCAAACCCAGTGGAAGAGCTAGCGCCAGGAAACTGTGCTTCACTTTGTGACGCAGCGGGATGTGCTTGGAGGGTGTAGCGAGGTTTCCCTGTGACAAACCCCCTCCCCTGGGTAGCTGACTACCCCTAGCACGAGCCCAGATGGACGGATTTCATGCAGCCCATTCTTGCTTTTGCTTCTTGTTTTTTTGCTAATGACAGGCCTGGCCTAAATCACTGGATTCAAATTTCCCTCGGTTCTTATCCTGGCTCCCTGCCACCTCGTCCCCAAAACCTCTGGGATCCCAGCTCTGAGTCTGCATCTGCTTCTCTCGCATTTCACCTGCCTCCCGGGGCCGGAAGGTGACTAGTCAGTTTCACCTGGGCCTCACTCACTCAGTTACACTCTCTGGTTCTTGCCAGGTGCCACCAGGTCTCATCGGCTGCAAACCCAGCAGGGGGCACAAAGTCAGACCCCCAAACCTGAGAGAGTTTTGATTGAACTGTTTTTTGACTCCGTGAAATCGCCTCTGTTAATATTAGGCTTTGAAAAATTCATTAGCCTGAGTTAATTTGGGGGTTCAAATTACCCAAGAGTTTCCCTTTGTTGGTCAGTTATTTATGAAGAGCGTTGGCTTGAATTCGTTCCCTTCCAGCTCAGGAATAACGCGCTCTCCCCAACGTGGGCCTTTGCCCCGTTCCAGACCCTGTTCCCAGCGGCAAGGGAGCCCTGGCGGGAAACGGCCAAAGGACTGGTCTGATTGAACAACAGTGTTCCTCTAGTTGGCCTCCAAGTGCTTGGGGGCGGGGAAATCACTAAACCCTGAAATTCAAAACTGGCAGCCTGGCTGGTGCCCCTGACACCCGGCAAGAAGATGAGCCACAGTGAGCCACGCCAGGGGGAACGGTAGAGAAGAGCCCGGCTGTGCACTAGACTGGGAGGGCGTTGCCCAGTGTGTAATATGTGCCAGGGCTTGCCAGGGCTGAGCCCTGGTACCTCTAGGCTTTGCAGTTCAGAGCCCGGCGCCTCTGGGCCTGGCAGTTCAGAGCCCGGCACCTCTGGGCCTGGCAGTTCAGAGCCCCGGGGCCTCTGGGCCTGGCAGTTCAGAGCCTGGCACCTCTGGGCCTGGCAGTTCAGAGCCCCGGCGCCTCTGGGCCTGGCAGTTCAGAGCCCCGGCGCCTCTGGGCCCGGCAGTTCAGAGCCCCGGCACCTCTGGGCCCGGCAGTTCAGAGCCCGGCACCTCTGGGCCCGGCAGTTCAGAGCCCCGGCACCTCTGGGCCTGGCAGTTCAGAGCCCGGCACCTCTGGGCCTGGCCGGTCCGGGCCCCGGGGCCTCTGGGCCTGGCAGTTCAGAGCCTGGCACCTCTGGGCCTGGCAGTTCAGAGCCCCGGCGCCTCTGGGCCTGGCAGTTCAGAGCCCGGCGCCTCTGGGCCTGGCAGTTCAGAGCCCGGCACCGCTGGGTTTGCTGCATCAGTGATGAATGTAAAATATTGCTTGAGCCCGGCACCTCTTTCATTACAAATTAAGCCCTGGCGTTGCCGCCTCAGAGAGTGACAGATCCCGGGGTTAGACCCACACTGGGAGCTATTTGTGGAGGGCAGCGACTGCTCCTCCCTGAGACTGACTCCAGAGCATGAGCCCAATCCTGGCTCCACAACGACCGTCCTCTTTGTGAGCTCCGGGGCTCAACGTCCGGTGCCGCAGAGTGAAAGCCGGACACAGCACGTGCAGCTCGGGCTCCGTGTGGGTGCAGGTCGGAAAAATCAGGGGGAAACTTTCTCGAGTCAGCCCAAAACGGAAAAAGTTTTATGTCGACGGACACGTCCCATCTGACCTAAGATGAAACGTCGCCTTCGGATTTTCAGGGGGTTTTCAACATTTGTCTTAAATAAAACGGAGGGAAATACTGGAACAAAACGTCCGGAATGAAACATCCGAAGGAAAAGTCAAACCATTTCCATGGTTCCAGTTATTATTTCTTTTCATCCAAAAGAATTTGCCAAAATTGACCCAAATTCACCCATTGTGTCGGTCGCCCCGAATCTGCATTTTTCAGTGATTTTGCCCAGCTACAACCATAAGCACGAGCCGGTACAATGTGAGCTAAAGGACTGAGCGCCCCGGGTGGGGTCATCTGTGGGGAAGGCCTGAGATGCGTCTCTGGGGTCATCTGTGCCCCGCGTGGATGAGCTTCACATTCAGTGGAGGTGGGCAATGCCTCGGCGCTCCCCACCCTGGGGAGAGGGTTACCAGCGGCTAGACCTCGATCTGAGGGAGCTGCTGTCTGTGGCGCCAGACGGGAATGCGGGGCCGGTTCTCCGGCTAGTCCATCCTGTTTGAACTTCTCCGGACTGCCCTGACCCAGAGGCCTCACCCCACCCGGCAGCCAACTCCCTTAGTTAGAGGGGGTGGAGTCCCTGGCCACTAGCAAATATTCACTGCTTCCTGCGGCCTCCGAATCCCCCAGGGCCCCGCCAGAGGGGAAAGGCCAGGAGGCTGCACCTGAAAACAGGTTGGCAAAACCAGGCGCTAGGCTGTTTGCTGATCGTGTGGCGATGCCACCCCCATAGCCCCTGCTCTGGGCAGGCTGTGGGGTCAGCCGGTGCTCTGGCTCCTGCCAGGTGGCCTGGGTCACTTCGTCTGGGATTTGCTGGAGCAATGAGGAGTTTATAGCCAGAGATCCCAAGGCCGGGCGGCCTTTCCGGAGCTCCCACCAGCTCCAGCCATGGAGGGAAGGGTGAAAAGTGCCCGTCCTGGTGGTGACAGCGCGTCTCAGCTGGGAGGGGCCCAGGAGTGCCAGGCAAGGGGTGACCACAGGCCAGCAAGAGACATGGGGCAGCAGGCGTGACAGGGAAGCGGGGGACTCAGCCCTGCAGAGATCCTGGGCTGACGCCCCCACCCCGTGGAACACGTCCCATTTGAAGGCAGTGCCCCGGGCTGGGTTGTGATGCCAGTTACCCCAGGGTAAAGCGGGAATCCTCCTGATTACGTCATTTGGAGCAGAATCCAGCCCTTGGGAGGAGGCGGCGTGGGAGGGTGCACAGCTCACGGTGTGTGGGCGGCGAATGGAGGGGGCTGGGGAGCTGCCACTCAGCCTCAGATCGGCAGGGGTGGCACGGCCCACGGCAGCTGCTGGGGTACGTTAGTGGGGGGGCTGTTTGCTCAGACACTCCCCGCGTTGCTGGGCCCCAGCAGAGCCACAGCCTGGTCCAACGGGGGGAGGGGCGCGGCCCCAAGTCAACCCAGACTCCAACCACGGGAAATTTTCCAGCATTTGTCATCAAGAAATGGAGCAACCGGTCGCTCCTTGCCCTGCTGCACACACCCAAGAGCTCGCACCTTCCCACCCACCCATGGCTGGCGCTGGGGAAAGGTTCCCCGGCACCTTGCAACACAGCCCACGGCAGCCTGCAGGGGGCGCCACGCTGGTGGCAAAGAGGCGGGGGCCGGTTCCCCCACTGCCCCGGGTGGGATCCGCCACTGGGGTCGATCCACGTCGCTGCAGTGAAGCCAAGAGCGCTGCAGCGACTGACGGGAGCTGGCGCCGCGTGGATGCGAACGCTCCTCCCACTCACTCCTGCGCGGCACAGGGGGAAGGGCCACGGAGAATCGGGCCCTGTGATCCAGGCAGTCAGGCTTCGTAGCTTTCCCCCTGGTCCCCGCGCCCCTGGCCATGGCGACTGTGAAATCCTGCCGTTCGCCGGCAAGGGGCTGCGTGCTCAGGTAGCTAAGGACCCTGTACTCGGGCTCAGGAAGGGGGGGGGTCCATTTCTAGCTGTGCCGCAGCCCCCCTGTATGGCACTGGGCCAGTCTCTGTTTCTTGGGGTGTCAGGTCCCCACCTCTAAAACAGGGACCATAAACCAGCCTTTGCCTGCTTAGATACTTCAAGGCAGGGCTGGTCTCCTGCTCTCTGTATGCGCAGCACCCAGGACAGGGGGCCTGGCTGGGTCTGGGAGCTCCCGGTGCCACCGTGATACTCAGTGACGGGGCAGCGATTGAAATCCTGAGCCTTGCTCTGATCCAGCGCTCCTCGGTGGGGCTCAGGCCTCGCTTTCTCACCGAGCCGGGATACGCTCAGCTTCTCCATGAGGCTGGGGAAACCCAGCCGCGCACACGCCTAGTTCTGTGTCCCACACAGAAACCTCGCACGCGCACACAAACACACACACACTGGCTCTTCTGGCTGCTGGACCCGCAGTCGAGTTTGGCCAGTTCGTCCCCATTCCAAGCAGCCGGTGACATCGGCACTGGATACGAGACAATGGCATGATCAAAGGGTGATCAGACGAAAGCCCTGGCAGTGAGTCAGAGTCCCAGGGGACTGGACTGGGTTTTCAGATGAGTGACACCCTGATTCCAGGGCTCACCCCCCATGAGTAATGCCATCACACTGCTGGAATGGATGGACAGCACCCCGGTACCTGACCTGGGGGAAGCTGTGAGCTGTCAGGGAGGGAAGTGACACCATCCAGAAAGCGAGCAGCCTAACACCAGGTTAATCTTCACCCCGGGGGGTTGGGACTGAACCTTCAGGGAGGCTCGGGACATTAGAAGATCCCGGATTTCCCCTCTCGCCAGGGAATCCCCAGGGCGGGGCCAGGAGAGCTGGGCCATATGCTGTCTCTGAGCTTGGCACAAATTCCCTTTGGCCATGGGGATGGATGGCTTGTCTAGGGGAGCTCCTGTCTTGGGCCCGGGGGAGGGTGATGGGCCATGGGGAGTAGCTGTGCTTTGAGACACCAGCCGTCCCCTGCCCCACACCAGCCGCCCTGCCAGCCCCTGCATGACGCAGTTCATGTCTCAACCTTCTTCTTTCCTGTCTCCCCTCATTTGGCAACGGACGCCTGGGCCCAATTCTCAGGGGCGCCATTCGTCCATCGGGGCAGGGAAAGAGCTGGGGGATATAAGCCACCTTTAGCATGCGCTGTGTCCTGTCATGAAAACGTGCAATCAGCCCTACTGGGTCAGACCAACGGCCCATCTAGCCCAGAGTCCTGTCTCTGACGGGCCAGTGCCAGGTGCTTCGCAGGGAATGAACAGAACAGGTGATTCTCGAGTGATCCATCCCCTGTCGTCCAGTCCCAGCTTCTGGCAGTCAGAGGTTTGGGGACCCCCAGAGCAGGGGGTTGTACCCTGACCATCTTGGCTAATAGCCATTGATAGACCTGTCCTCCATGAACTTCTCTCATTCTTTTGGCCTTCACAACATCCCCTGGCAATGAGTTCCACAGGTTGACTGGGCGTCTACACTGCCACAGTTGCACGAGCCCGGCAAGCCAGGGTCAGGTGTTGGCTGTCGCGAGCTGGGCAGCCCCCCGGAAAGCCCTTTGCCTGCATGACTTGAGAGCAGGCTGTAGGGGGCGATCTCCCTAGGACCCCACCCAGGACTTCATCCTGTGCTTTTCCCATCCAGTGGGGCTACGGGCACAGCCTTATTCCCCCAGCCCCGCCCAGCCCGTCTCCATCTCCCCTCCCATGGAGCATTCCTCTCTGACCCCTGGGCAGCGAGGGGAGGAAGCACCCAGGCAGAGGCTGTGAGCCAGGGCCCAGCACAAGGCAGGGCCTGCCTCCCACCAGTGCTCGGGGGGCAGTGGGGATTCCCAAGAGTGGGGTCTCAGTGCCAGGTGGAGGGAGCTTGGTGTTACATACTCTGGAGCAGGCAAGCCGGACACTGGATGGGGAGGACACTAGGGGGCAGCAAACTGGACCAGGCTGTCCCACTACCAAGGCTGGTTTCTTATGGGACAGGGGGTCCAGGGGAGGGCTCGGAGCCGAGGCCCCAGTTCTAGGGTGACCAGATGTCCCAATTTTATAGGGACAGTCCCAATTTTGGGGTCTTTTTCTTATATAGGCTCCTATTACCCCCCAGCCCCGTCCCGATTTTTCACACTTGCTGTCTGGTCACCCTACCTGGGGCAGGAGAAGGGTGCTGAGGTTGCAGAGCGGTAGAGATCCCGGGCCTGAAGCAGCAGCACAATACCAGTCCAGCAGCCGGAGGGACGGGGATAGAACAAGCAGCTTTGGCAGGAACGTGGCTGCCAGCAGGTGGGCGTCCGGTGGGATGAGATAGCGACCGGGTCGTCTCCCCTCGTGCTCCAATGGACAAGCACCCACAGCATCGGGCCTGTCAGCAGCCTGACAGGGCCACAGAGACTGGGCCAGTGGGCCCTGCCGAGGCAGGGCTGAGGCCTGGGGGGAGCTCCTGTTCCCATTGGCTGCCCTGGGCATGCACCCAGCACAGCTGTCGGACCCCCAAGAGGAGGGGCAGCGTGGTGAATGGATTGCACACAGGGGTGGGCATCACGGATTCCTGGGTTCCGTGCCCACCTTGCAGTTTGGCCCTGGGGGAAAGCCCTTCTGTGCCTCGGTTTCCCTAGCTGGACATGGGGCTGAGTTCTAAGGCTGTCAGAAGGGCTAGCGAGGGGATGTTTGCAGAGGGATTTTGGCAGGAAAGGAGCTAAGTAAATCACATTATTATTCCCTCCCATCTGCCCTGGAGTCACACACGGAGACGCAACCCCTGCCCAGTGTTTGGGGGCTGTGGCTGGTGGGGATAAATAAAGCGGCTTTGTATCGTTTTGCTTCCCTCAGCCATGAATCCAGGGTCTGTTAGAGCCCAGCAGGACTCTGGGGAAAGGGCTGGGCTGGGTTTTCTAAATACACAAACAGGCTGTTTATTTTCCAGCAGGTCGAATGTGAACTCAAGTTCCCCAAAGCCACGAAGAATTCAGCCTCTCATGACCCTCTGCAGCCTGGGGGAATGAGCCTGCCATGCCGGGGCACTATCGGTTCTGGGTCAGCTTCTCCAAACCTCCCGGGTTTAAAACCAGAGCAAGTGAAATCGGCCAAGCCCAGTGCTGTGTGACTGCCAAACAGCTGCTGTGTTCCACCCCAGAGGGGGCTGCACTGCAGTGGTGGGGCCGTGTGCTGCAAAGCACTTTGGGATCCTTTCTGGATGAAAGGAGTCTAATAAGGATCACGGTATTTTCCTTCTCTCCCCGGCCCGTACCCCAGCTCCTCTGCCGCCCTGCAGGCTCCTGGCATTGGCTGAGCACTTCTGGGGCAGTTTAGCTTATTTAGGCCGAAAGAAAACAAACAGGAGACAAATAAACCTAGTGCGAAGGCACAGTGTGTTCACAGCACTGCCCTCCCCCTCCGAACCCAGCCCAGACAGACAGCTCCTCAGCCAGGGTACTCGGGCAAAGCTAGGCTGGTGTGCCCCAGGGGAGGATCAGTCCCAGTGTCGCCCGAGGACTGTGCATTCAGGCCTCTGACACAGTCCTTCGGCACGAGCCTTGTGTATTGGGACCCCGGCCTCCAGCGCCTGCACCTTGACTCGTCATTTCCACCAGTGGGTGTAAAACACGCCCCAGCTGAGCTGCGTTTTACAGCCACTTTGCACGGGCGGGAACGATTGTGCAAGGTGCGGGGGGCAATGGTGAATCGGGCCCTTGGCGCCAGGTCGCTGGCTGGATTGACCATCCCTGAAGGGCTGAGGCTGCTAGAAGTGGGGGCTAGCCCTGAAATCAACCATGCATGTGTCAATTTCTCCTCTCCAAACCCCCAGAGTGGCAAAACCTCCCTGTGGGTCAGGGGGGCAGCCACCCCGCTAGGATCCTGCTGCGGCGGCTGCTCCCCACACTGATCGGGGAGCGAGCCAAGCTCACCCAGCCCAGGCATTGGCAACAGGAGCGACTGGTTTATCTGGGTCAGTGCGTAGCAAGGCAGAGGCTAAAACCTGTTCCGAGATACCATAACCTGCTTGGCACGTCAGGCTGAGCTCCCCCGGGAGCTCACACTGATAATTGCTTTTCCCAGGGATCTGCCAGTGTGGACATGTCGGGGATGGAGTTTCTGCAGCAGTTTTGCCAGGCCGATGTGCCAGGGCGCTGCACCCTTGGGAGGCGCTTTAGACAACAGCTCCTGATGGGCGGGATCCCCGTGGGACAGGCCAGGAAGCCAGGAGACCCAGCACAAGGGGGTGTTTGTTCACGGTTAGATTCTGAGCTCAGTTTTCCTGGTGTAAAGCCAGAGACATTCCACTGGAACTCAGTGGGGTGAGTCAGGATTTACGCCCAGATCAGAATCCGGCCTGGAAGGTTGAACATTTTAGGCAGAGATTTTTCAAATGCGCCTAAGGGGTTTTGGGGCTAAAACGCTTGGGAATCAGGAGTCATCCAAGAGCCTTGGGCGGCTGTGGGGCCCTCAGCCCTGCTCCCCGCTCAGCTCGGTGCTTTAAGGGAGGGAGGATGGTCTAGGAGTTCGGGCACCATCGTCAGACTTGCGCTAAACCCAGGGCTCAAGTCCCTGCTGTGCCACTGAATTCCTGTGTGACCTTGGTCCACTCACTTAACCTCAGCTCCCCCCCTCTATAGAACGGGGACATTAGCACTCCCTGCCTCAGAGGGGTTGCGAGGGTACATGCCTTAAATACTGTGAGGTGCTCTGATGCCACAGTGAGGGGCGCCAGCCAAGTACCTAAGAAAGTATTTATCTTAGTCTGGTAAAAATTATGCTGCGGTTCTAGGCACTGACCCAAAACCCAATGCAGACAAGGGGGTGGGGCAGGGCATGGGGGGATTTTGGTGGGTGTCAGATCTGGCCCCTTGTGTCTCTGCAGTTAAGCCCATTTCTGTTGTGATAGGGTCCCCCTTGCCAGGCGCTGACCCGTCTGCACACAGGGCATTTCACCCCTCCGGTGCCAGGGCATAGGTCCTCTCCCATTCTTCCCCAGCTCCATCCAGCCGCTAAAGGCCGGGACCGCTGTGAACTTGCTGTGTCAGAGACAGGTGTGAGCTGAGCCCAGGACTTGGAAGCAAGAACCTCCTAAGCTCTATTCCTCACATGGAAATCCTCCATGGCCGAGGGCAAGTCATTTGACCAGCTAGTGCCTCGGTTTCCCCATCTGTAAAATAATAATAACAGGATAGAACTTTAATTAGTTGGCATCTGGAAGATCAAACCACCGTGTTAAAATAATCCTCTACCCCATCAGGTCAAAGGGTTTAGACAAACATTGTTCAGTATTATCACCTTTCATGGGGGGGGGGACAGGCACAGAGAATGGACGTGACGTGCCCTAAGTCACACAAGGAGTCTGTGGCAGAGCTGGCATAAGAACCCAGAGCTCCCAGCATTCCTTCCCAGGATCAGGAAGGGAACCCAGGAGTCCTGACTCCCAGTCCTGCGCTTTAACGGCTAGACCTGTCCCTGTCTCTGCGGTACTGCTCGAAGCCCAGCCTGCCAGCCGTTCCAGCTTGGAGCGGGTAACAGCCTTTGTATTGTAACGCCTGAGTATCCACCCCCAGCACCCGGCCGGCCACCAGACACCCGGCACCTGGCCTGGGCTCTCCCCTCCCCATCCTGCCCCCCGGGCCGGACCGTCGCAACTCCGAGGTTCAGAGGTTCCAGTCTCCAGCGCCAGCTGGGCCCTGCCAGGGTATTTCCTCCTGCGCTTCCCGGCCTAGCGAAGACGCCAACGCCCCGTATCTGGTTCCCTTACCGGGGCCTGATTCTCAGTCCCGCAAGCCAGGGAGCCGGGCAGTCTGGGCCTGAGAAGCGAGCAGGGCTGGGGGCATTGGGGTGCTGGGCAGGGGGGGCAAGAGAGAGATTCTCCTACGTGGGGCTGCCCCTGGAACTCCAGCCCCACACCATGCATTGCAGACGGGCGCCAGGCAGGGAGCGGGACACAGAGCCAGAGTTTTCTGTCAAGAAACGGGACGGCTCGAAGGGGTGCCAACGGGGGGCAGGGCCTGCCAGCCAGGCAGAGAAAGCAGCTGTTGGTGCCGGCTGAGCCACCGCCCCCCCCCCCCCCCCAGCTCTGTCCAGCTGCCAGTTCCCCTTCTTAGGACATGGGCTGGGAAGGGAGGGCGGTGGGGGCCGCGGCATTCAGGCTTAGCACACGCAGCAGGCAGGGGCACTCCGGCAGCAGCCTGCTCCCACCCACTAGTAAGTGGCAAACTACGGCTCCCAGGCAAACGGGCTGCGGGGGGACACTCAGGCTCGTGGGGTTTGGGGAAGGATGGGCGGGGGCATAATCCTGCTCTCGCTCGCCATGGGGTGACTGGAGCCAGTGGACTTGGGGGCGGGGGAGCACAGGGGTGGGCTCAGCTAATTGACAGGAACTGGGGGAGACAGGCTGGCCAGGTGCTAGCTGGTGGGGCTGGAGGGGGGATGGTTTCTGTGGGCTGGGGGTGCCGCCCAGTACGTCCATGAGCCAGGGACCCACGGAGCTGGCGTGGGGCAGGGCCCACGGAGCGGTCGGGCCTGCTCCTGCTCCCATGTGAGGCAAAGCCCTCGCTGGAGCCGAGGGGAGCAGGACTGCGGCCCCATTTGGGGGGGGATGGGAGCGGGTGTGGGGGGGGCAGGTATGAGTTGGGGGGCAGTGCTGGCAGGAGGGCGCGCTCGCGAATGGGGCTGAGAGGAGGGTCGAGGGGGCTGTGCTTGCAGCATGGGGAGAAAGAGGGGTCCCCCTGCTGCTCCCCTCGAGCCCCAGAGCTTTGGGCTGGGAGAGTGAACGGCCCCTGGGGTACGACCCCTGGAACTGGCCCACCCTGGCCCCTGGGGTAGGACTCCCCCCCACTGCTGCCACCCTCCCTGGCCCTGCCCTGGGGTATGACGACCCCCAGCCCCTAGTGTACCCTCTGGCTGCCATAGCCAGCACCCCCCCCCCCCGCACTGAGGGGGCCTCGTCTCTGGGGGGGGCATTCCCTGGGGCAGTTCCCACCCCCCTCCGCTCCCTCTCCTTTGCCCGGGGCCTGTCTCCAAAGGGTCTGAGACTGAGCTAGGGTTTTGCTGAGTTCATTCAAGCCACAGACTCGGGAGATGCCCCCCATGCCCCCGGCTCAGACAGCTACAGCCCCCTCCCTCCCACCCAGAGAGGGTGCGGTTCCCCCCCCCCCCCCCCCCCCCCCCCCCCCCGGGGGGGGGGGCCCCCCCCCCCCCCCCCCATCAGCCGCCCCGCCCCTGCCTACACCGGGAGCTGCACCAGCCCAGTGAATGAGCTCTGTGTCGGGCTGCAAACAGCTCCCCAGCCCCGGGGGGAGGCCAGGCCAGGCTGGTCTGGCCCCACAGCAGAGCCCAGCCCAGCTGCCCAGCCCAGGGGACTTCCCTGTGTGGGGAATGAGAAGCTCCGTCCTGCCTGGCGCTGAGGGGGGATCTGCTCGGTACTTCCCCCCATGGCACAGGACACCCAGATGGGGGTCAGCGCCCCAGCTGCAGGCCCAGGCAGCGGGGTCAATCCTGCAATGCAACTCCCAGCCCGGGGACTTGGCTTTAAACCCCTTTGGGGAAGGTGCGTGGCCCAGCGAAACGCCAGCCAGCCGCCCCCACCCCGTCCGGCCATGCCACGCCCCAAACAGGGCAGGGAGAGGGGGGTGGGGGGCTCCGGGGGCTGTCAGTCCAGACTGGGTCTGGGGGAGGGGGAACAGCAATCTCCTACTTCCAGAAACCTGCTTCAGGTTTCACGGTGCTGCCCATCCCCGTGGTGTCGGAGCTGGGGTAGGACAGTGACAGGTGGGAGGCCACTGGGGACGATGACATACGTGGCGGGGGCGGGTTATCGCTTTTTTAAAAGGTGCAACTACAGTAAATATTGTCCCTGTTTGGGCTGCGCCACCTTGTGCTTTGTTCGTCTGCTTCAACTGGAAGCTTTGTGAGGCAGGGGCCATGCCCCCACTCTGCCCCCAGCCCAGCCGGGCCTCGGGTCTGTGCACTGTTGCCCTCCCCTGCTCAGCTGTGTGTCATAGACCCTCTAGTACTAATGGAGATTCTCCCTTTGTACAAGTGGCAGCGGCCTAGCTTTGTGGGGCAGGAGGGCGTGAGCTGGCTGTCGAGGTGACGTTCTCAGGCCCTGTTGGGGTGCCGGCAGTTTTTGAGGTTGTCTTATACTGCTAGAGAGCCTGTCAGCTGCGGGGTCCCGGAGCGCCGTACACGGAGGGCGGTGGGTGCCGAGGGGCCACGGGGCCGAGCGGGGTATAAATAGCTCTGATCGCTAGCCGAGTAGATTAGACAGAAGCGTTTCACCCGGCTGGGAAATGCAGCCACCTCTGCAGTGGCATGCAGGGGCGGTGCTGGCTGGGAAGAAGAATGCCGTGTAGGACTGAACCCGCAGGTGCGGACCCAGGATATGATTAGCTCCCAAATTAGTGTCTGCATCGGAATTCAGGCCAGCCAGCCGGTTTCCACCCGGGGTTGTGCAACAGAGCCATGGGCTCAGGGAACTCGGATTCATGTCTCCTGCTGCACAGCGCCCCCTAGCGCCACGCCAGGCCAGCACTGACGGTGAGGGGAGAGCGCCCCCTACAGACCCACTTCCTGCCATGCAGCGCCCCCTAGCGCCACGCTGGGCCAGCACTGACGGCGAGGGGAGAGCGCCCCCTACAGACCCACTCCCTGCCACGCAGCGCCCCCTAGCGCCACGCCGGGCCAGCACTGACGGTGAGGGGAGAGCGCCCCCTACAGACCCACTCCCTGCCGCACAGCGCCCCCTAGCGCCACGCCGGGCCAGCACTGACGGCGAGGGGAGAGCGCCCCCTACCGACCCCCGCTCCCTGCCATGCAGCGCCCCCTAGCGCCACGCCGGGCCAGCACTGACGGTGAGGGGAGAGCGCCCCCTACAGACCCACTTCCTGCCGCACGGCGCCCCCTAGGGCAGGTCTCCCTCCTGGGCTCTGTATTTGCAGCAGAGAGAGAGAGGGGGGATCCCCTGCTTTTGTGGCTCTCGATCGCCAGAGCTTTGGGCTGGGAGGGAGGAACTGGCTCCCGCAGGGATGCTGGCCCCTGGGGTATGAGCCCCTGCTCCCAGCCCACCCTAGCCCTGGGGTATGAGCCCCTGCTCCCAGCCCACCCTAGCCCTGGGGTATGAGCAGCCCTGCCTCTGAGCATGAGATCAGGTCTGGGGGCAGCCAGGGGGCACTTCCCCCTGGCAACACCCTTGTGCCCGCCCGGGCGGCGTTGATCACAGGCTCCGTGTCTGTAACAGGAGCTGCGCCGAGCCTGCTCTATCAGCCGAGCTCCGGGCCAGGAATCTGGTTTCCTGGCTCCGCTGTTACCGCAGCAACCTTTCAAGCAGGGATTTTTTAATTTGACAAGGGGCCTTTATATAGACATGCAGCGCTAGGCCGAGGGGGGCTCGGGTCCGTTACCCGATAGGGCCCCCCCCGCCACGCCACGCTGGCTCCCATTGTCCAGCAGGAGCCACCAGGAGACACCTGATAGCCGGGGCCTTATCAGCACCGGGGGCAGAGTGAAAGCAGCAGGATGGGTTACAGGCGTCTGCGCCACCGCGGCTGGCACCGGTTCAGGAGCAAATATACCAGAGTGTTCCACAGCACTGAGCCAAGGTACTGGAGTAACACTCGGACATCGTGCTGGAGTAACAGTGCTGGGCCGTCTGGCGCAGTGACCCCACAAATACTGTAGTAATGCCAGGCCAAGGTACTGGAGTAACACCCGGACATAGTGCTGGAGTAACAGTGCTGGGCCGTCTGGCGCAGTGACCCCACAAATACAGTCTGTGCAGCCCCTAACACGGACGGAGCTCCCCCCGCTACAAACAGGCCCCTCCGCTGTCTCTGTCCCTTTAAATCAGGTGAGCACTGGACCAGCATCGCCAGCTGGGCTGTCCAGTCTCTGGTATCAGATCCTCCTGGAGGGAGGGGGGCTTGGCTCTTATTTAAAGTGACTGACCAGCCAACTTAGGCTCACTCTGCAAGAGCGCTGAGCCAGCCGGCTGTGCAGGGGAGCCCAGGTGAGCCCAGGGGCCGGGCGACTATACGGGGGGGGGGAGCCCAGGGGCCGGGCGACTAGAGGGGGGGGGGTAGCCCAGAGGCCGGGCGACTATACGGGGGAGCCCAGGGGCCGGGCGGCGGTGCGGGTGGGGCCCAGGTGAGCCCAGGGGCCGCGCGGCTGTGCAGGTGGGGCCCAGGTGAGCCCAGGGGCCGGGTGGCTCTACAGGAGTGAAGGGCTACAGCCAGTGATTCCCTCCAGAGGTGTCACCCCTGCTGTGATCTGGCCCCTTTGCTCCGGTTGGGTCAGGGCTTTTCTAGTGGGGCCGGCAGCTGTCTCCCAGCTCTGGACACAGCCAGGCAGGTGGAGACCAATAGCCCTGGTTCAGAGCTTGCTTTGTGCGGGAGGTGGGGACAGGGGCAGCCAGGAGCAGGATGGGGGGAGGAGGGGGCTCCGAACCTGTTTGTGCCACGAGCGCCCTCTGACCCCTCAGCCCCGCAAGGCCCCTGGCCTGGGGCAGAGGGGAGCCGTGGGCAGGGACAGGAAGGCCCCACCTGGGCAGGTGCCACTGCTGCCCCAAAAGTTTCGCTGGGGGACTGGCTGGCTGCAGGGCCTGATCCTGCCCTGCCCCCTATGGGCCCTGTTCATCCTTCCCCGGCACCTCACGTTGGCCTTTCCGCCACAGCAAACCCTGTGGCAGGAGAACGGGGCTGACCCCACGCGGCGTGGGGCAGGGGGGTATCCTGGCCCAGTCCCAGCTCGTGGCTCTCTGGTGGCCTGGATCCTAGCCAGGTTCCCAGGCGCGCCCGTCCCCAGAACCGCAACCACTACTCGGCCCCACGTTGGCAGCCTCTGTGAAGAGACCAGGGGCTGGCTGGACCCCGCAGGCCGCTCTCCCCACCCGTGGGTCCCTCCAGGCTGGCAGGGTGGGGCTATGCCCTTCCCCAGCCCCCCATCCGCGCCACCCGGGGTCCGGGCTCCTCAGCCCTTCGAGGTGCTTCTTGCAGAGCCAGCACGATGGCCTCTGAGCTGGAGCGCGCCATGGAGGGGCTGATCACCGTCTTCCACAACTACTCGGGCAAGGAGGGCGACAAGCGCAAGCTGAGCAAGAAGGAGCTGAAGGAGCTGCTGCAGACGGAGCTGGGCTGCTTCCTGGAGGTAGGGACCAGCCCCAGGCCCGGGGTGCCCCCGCCATTCCAGCACAGGGACCCCTGGGCCGTCGCTCCCCTGCGGGCCTGGCCTCCCCTCTCGTGGGTGGTCGCCAGCGGCAGAGCCATGCCAGGGCCCGGGGCAGGGTGGTTGTTCCCTCAGGCTTGGGCCGGAGAAGGTTCCGCGCTGGGCTCCCAGCCCCTCCCAGGCTGACGGGTCTCTCTGGTATGAAGTTTCCCAACATTCCTCTCTAAAGTCCCGGGCTCCTAATTGCTTCTCCTCCCCCACTGCAGCTCTAACCCTTCCCCTCCCCCTGACCCCTGCCCTCTCCTCCCCCAAACTAGGGCCTCTCCCATCCAGGGCCAGGCAGATAGCCTATGCCTCCAGCTTCCCAGTCACTCTCTCTGGGGATCCCGCCCAGCCGCCTGGACCCCTTTCCTCTCCCATAGGGGAAGCCCCCCTCCCTGGGCCCCACCACTAACCCTGCCTCCCCCGGGGGTGTCTCCGCTGCAGACCCAGAAGGACTCGGGCACCGTGGATGGCATCATGCAGGACCTGGATGAGAACGGCGACGGGGAGGTGGATTTCAAGGAGTACGTGGTGCTGGTGGCCGCTCTCACCGTGGCCTGCAATGCCTTCTTCTGGGAGGACACCTGAGCGGGGAGCCTGCACCGCCTGGAGCCCCCTAGAGCCGCACCCGCCCCCCATTCTGAGCCAGCCGCCGGCATCCCCTCTAACCAGCTAGACAGAGCTACTCATTAAAGGCACCAAACCCACCCCAGTGTCCTGCCCCTTCCTCTGAGCCTGGGAGTGACGCTGAGCAGCGTGGGGAGGGGGACACTGCTGCAGTGGGGCTAGGGGAGTTTTCGGGTGAGGGGGGCTCCTGGTCCCCAGGTCGACATTATCCCTGGTGTTAGAAAAGGGTGGAGGCCACGCCCTGACCCGTGAGGCTGGGCTCAGGGCCCTCAGCCTCGGGGGTTCCCTGGGGTGCATGAGCCATCCATTTCCAGCACAGTGCCAGGTGAAGGAGAGTCGCCCCTCCGGTCACCCCAGCCACCAGCGAGACACACACCCCTTCGCTCTCCACACCCCTCCCCACCGGGCCTCTCAGACCCTCCTTCTCTGACCCATGAGCCAAGCAACCGCCCCCGTCCCCAGGCCTTGTTCCTTTGCTTGCCCCCGCCTCAGTGCTGGGAGCGCAGGCCGTAAGCTCTGGCGTAACCCAAGTGCCTCAGCCGGGATCACCGCAGAGGCTAGTTTGGCCCTTTCTCTTCCCACATTCATGCCCATTCGTAGGTGGCACCACGTGGCACAGGGCCCACCAGGCAGGATCCCTGCCCGAAGCAGGCTGGTCTCTGTAGGAAAGGGAGGCAGGAGCCTGCTGGGAGGGAAACAGGGACACAAGGGGGATGGCTGGGAAAAGGGGCAGGAGAAGCGCGGGTTACAGGTGGTGGCTGGACAGGGGTGGTAGGAAATTCACAAACACGGTGCTGCACCCATTCCCCAGGGGGAAGAACCCGCTCCTAGCTCCCTTCCCAAGGGCCGGGCGCAGCCTCCTCTGACTGGTACCGGTGGGGTGACCATATGTCCCGATATTTCGGTCTCTGTCCCTAAGATCGGTCGGGACGTATTTTGTCCCGCTATCCGCAGGCAGCACTGTGTTGTTGTTTTTTTTAAACTCAGCAGGGGCAGGACTCGCTCGGCTTTTTTTTTTTTTTGCTCAGCCGAGACTCGCTCGGCGCTTTTTTTTTTGCTCGCCCCCCCGGTCCCGATATTTTCTTCCCCTCATCTGGTCACCCTAGGTCCCAGCTGTTCTGCTGAGCCGCAGGCAGCGTGGGGAGTGCCACCTTGTGGACCTAGCAGGGCTGACACGGAGCGTGACAGATGGACAGCTCCGAAGCCATTCTGCGGATTTGACACTTCTCTGGGACGGTGCCAAAGCACTTTGCAAACTAGATAGCGATGCTGCTGAGCTGCAGCCACCTCTGGGGTGGAGGGTGGTCCTCTGTGCACAACAGTCAGGAACAGAGGGGGAGAGCCTAGACAAGAATAAGGCGGGGAGAGGGAATCTTTAGGAAAAATGCCCCGGCATCATTAATGTCTGTACAAAGCTGAGAGGAGCTCACAGCCGCTCACTTCCGCAAATACAAAGCCACAAGCAGAGTAGTGGGTGCATTCTCCCAGGAGTGCACAAATCTTGATTAGAAACCGATGGTGTCACTGACAGCTGAAGCAACAGAGCGCCGGAGCGCTGAAGTCTGCCCTCTGCAGTGCTGGTGCACATGTGGAGTAATTCAATGGGGATCAACATCCATGTGAATGAGCCTTATTTTCTTTTTCTTCGTTTTTACCATTTTACTGCCAGTTCCACCCCCTTGGCAGGCCCGGAATGGTAAATGGGCTGGCACCTTTGCAAGCTGAGACTTTCTCCTGATGGTTGGCATCTCATGCACTACATTCGAAGCCTTCATTTTAAATAAACCCACGTCGTTTCGAAGAAAACCTGCAAACCATGAACGGAGAGTAACTGATGCATCGACCTGTGCCTCTGCAGACAGCCTGAGCTCTGGGAGATGTCAGCTGTCCAGTTGACACAGAAGCGGGTTTGTGTCAATGCTGCTAGCTGGTTTGCTGCTGAGCCGAGTAGGCTGGAGGAATTTCATATTAGACAATCAACTGGACTTATTTTGGTGTCATGAGCGGGCACGGCTTGGGCCAAGGACTTCTGACCCCTGAGCCGGGTAGGGTGAAGGGCCACAATCATCTGTCTGATAGATAACTCACAGGAAGTGCGGGCTTCATCCACTGAGCATGCTAATTACCCAACCCTGAGGGATCCCCTTATGGGAGCCCGAGGGGGAGTTCAGTCCCTGAGGCCTCTGCTGATGGTCGCTATCACCTGGGGTTGGGTCTGAACATGGACCTAGAGCGAGATCCTAACCTTGCCCCCCGACCCTTACACAGAAGCAGCCGCGTGCTGGAACGGCTTTGGGGGCATGGCCGGACCTGCCACTCAGCAGGGTGCAGAGGCCGTTCTCCCAGCCCACCGCCCACCCTGCAGGGCAACTGCTGCTGCCAGGTTATCCCAGCAGGGGAGCCCCCTATGCCCAGCTGCTTCCAGAGGGGCCAAATCCCAGGACTCCCACAACTGGGATCCCTCCACCCAGCCCAGGCGTCACACCCACCTTGGGGCCACAATCTATGTCCCCCCTTCCAGCCCAGGGTACCCCCCAGCTGCACTGGGGCCCTGAGCTGCACCCCCTCAGCCCTGGGGCCCTGCCCTCTGCCCCAAGTGCCCCCTATATCCCAGCCTGCCCTCCCCCCCCCCGGGCCCTCAGGCCCCGCCCCTCCAATACAAGGCTCCGCCCATGAGACCCTCCCAGCCTCTGCCCCAAGCCCCCCCATATCCCAGCCTGCCTCCCCTCCTGTGGCCCTCAGACCCCCCCACTCCAATACAAGGCTCCGCCCATGAGACCCTCCCAGCCTCTGCCCCAAGCCCCCACATATCCCAGCCTGCCTCCCCTCCTGGGGCCCTCAGCCCCCCCTCAGACCCAAGGCTCCGCCCACGAGGCCCTCCCAGGCCCCGCCCTCTGCCCCAAGTCCCGCCCCCCAACTGCCCCCTCCCGAAAAGGGAGTGGTCACATGGCTCAGCCCCCCCGGGGGGAGGGAAAGAGAAGGAGTGATCACGTGGTACAAGGCCCCGCGAGGGGCGAGCGGAGTCACGTGGGCGCGTTCTCGCGGCTGCGCAAAACGCGGCGGCCGGACGCCATTTTCCCCGGCTCGGCGCGCGGGGGGAGTAGGGAAGGAAGCGGCGGCCATTTTGTTTTCGGCGCTCGAGAGCGAGTGCAGCGGGGAGCGGGCGGAGGGGACGGAGCCCCACGGAGCCAGCCCCGCGCCCCACCCCCGCCCCGCAGCCCCGCCCGGAGTCCTGGCGACCGTCTGCTTCGGTGACAGAGGGGCCCCCGGCGGGAGGCGGGGGGGTCACGGGGGGCTAGGCAGCCTGGGGCTGTGATCCCGATGTGGGGAGGAGGGGCCCGGCCCCGGCGATTCCTCCCTTGAGGGTCAGTGTCACGGCTGGGACAGGCCGCGTCGGGCTGGGGGGGCCGCCGTGCCCCGGTCTGAGAGCCTGGGGCGACCAGCCCAGCAGAATCCCCCCCCCCCCCCGGTTGGGGCGAGCCGCCTTCCCGCCCTGCGAGCCCGGCGTGGGGCCGAGAACCGGGGCTCGCTGGGGGGGCGGGGACTAGCCTAGGCCTCCCTGAACCCCCCGACGTAACCTGCGCCGTGCAGGGGGCTCCACAGCTCAGCTCTGTGCCCGGGGCGCCGCCGTGCTGGGCTGGGCTCCCCGCAGCGGGTAAAGCTGCGGAACAGCTGCATGGCTGGCGCGGGCCCGCACTTCCCTCGGGCCTGGGGCCCTGGCCGGGCAGGGGCTCAAACGGCGTCAAATACCAGCCTCGTTGCTATTGTGCTTCCCCGACCACTGGGATTGGGGGGGGGGGGGTTTGTTGTCGCACCATGTGAGGCTATTTATGAACCGCCTGTTTAGACGCTGGGGATGTAAGTATCTGAGCGCATCCCAACTCCGAAAATAGACCTAACTGGACCGCTGGGCTCAAGGAACATCCCTGTCCAAAGAAGCGATGGACCTGAGCAGTGTTTCTGGCTGCTAGTGTCCTTCGGCTGCAGCGTGGATGGGCCCATAACGGCTCTGTAAAAAGCAGAGATGTCGAATAAGGTTATAATGTGTTCGGTGTGCAGTTGCCGGGCATATTCCCCGTCCTTGGGCCATCAGCCTAGTGCTTGGCACACCTAATCCCTGTGCTGTGCAGGGACTGCTGGCAGGGGAGGGAGCATTGGCACCCTTTGGCTAGGGTCTGACAACTGATGTCACAGAGGTAATAACTTGGCTAGAGGAAATAGTGCACCCAGAGCCTTAATGCCTAATGCAGTGGTTCTCAAACTTTTGTACTGGTGACCCCTTTCTCACACACCCCTAAATTAAAAACACTTTTTTAAATATATTTAACACCATTATAAATGCTGGCGGCAAAGCGGGGTTTGGGGTGGAGGCTGACAGCTCGCAACCCCCCATGTAATAACCTTGTGACCTCCTGAGGCGTCCTGACCCCCATTTTGAGATCCCTCGGCCTAGCGTATCAGAAACTGAATCCAGAATCAGAAAGATTAATTCCTACTGCTCTCCGGCTTAGAAAAACATAACCTCATTGAAACCAGCCAGTTAGAAATGATCTTCACCAGGCTGCTAATGGCATACGTAGGTGAGATCTTCACTGAAAGTGGAATTTAATGTTCCTGTGGCATTAATCTGACACACAGTTGAGAGATGAGATAGCATAACTCACTAGTTTATTGAAACTTACCTTTTAGGACATTTTGCGATGCCATGAAATGCACTGCTAGCGCAATCACATCACTGATTTACATGGTTCTTGGCTGTCTCCACACACACAAGTTTGGCTTGGAAAATCTAGCCAAATAATTTCGTGGGCTCAGTTCTTCTTACTAAATCTGACTATTGTTCATTTCAGACGATCGTGATCTGAAGATGGCTGCGCAGTCAGCGCCGAAGGTTGTGCTAAAGAGCACCACCAAGATGTCTCTGAACGAGCGGTGAGGAAGCCAACAGCAACTTCAGCTCATAAGAAATTTTTACTTAATTGTCACTGTGTCCAGTGTCCAAAACCAACGTGGTTTCTGCCCTGTTTTAACCTAACTAAAAAAAAGCAGGTGGCTATGCACCTCTGTCTTAAGCCGCAACAAATGTGGTACACAAGGTTAAAAGGGCACTTATTTTGGAGGATTTTGTCAGTAGCTGTTAATATTAAACTATATGAGACGTAAATGTGGTGGGATGTCTTATAAAAAAAAGAGAGAGAAACCTCGCACCCTCCCTTTTTCTTCCACGTTTTTACATTTTATATAGTTGACCACTGCAGCATGGTAGCATGTTACCGAAGCTGCAGAAGGCTTGCTGCTTTGTCCAAGGGAGACACACGCATGTGGTCTGGCCTGTAAGAGGCACGCAGCAGGCCACCAAACCAGCCCAGAGGCCCTTTAACAATGTTCTTGGGCCTTGTAAGAGGCAAATGCTTTGCTTCATCTCCATCGCTTTCCTTTCTTAGCACTGCTTTCTTTTTATTTCCTCTCTTAAAGAGCCTTCTGCTCTTTCATGCCATTAAGCTTTTGCAAATCTATAGTGATGAACTAACAGTGAAGCTTCTGATCATATTTCACTTTCTCACTAACTCACTCTCAGATTAAATGTTAATATCATTAAGCCAAGGAGAAATGAAGCCATTTATATGCAGTCCCTATTCCAGTGTGCACTGCAGTGAGCAGTAATCTTAGCCAGTGCTTGCGGTTTATGGCCAGGCAGGCAGATAGTTAGGTACGGTACAGGGGAGTTACCTGCCTGTTAATTTTGTTAGTTCCAGCCAGACCACATTGAGCACTTGGTAATGCTTAATTTCACTGTCATTTGTAGCTATTAGGATACTGTAGAAACTGATTACTGGTGAGGAAGCTTACGTTCCTGGTGGTATGTTGACGCCACATAATTTTTAAAGGCAGAAAATCCCTAATGCACCAAAGAAATTCCCAAATGCCAACAAAATTGTAGTCTAAACGAATGCACTCATATGGTGGCACCTCTTATGGTGATAGAACTGTCCTCCTTATAAGTATTATGCCAGATCCTTGATTTTCTGTTTTCAGAGTGACATGACTCTCATAAATATGCTTATTGCACTCAAACTATTAAACAATTTCCCCCCTAAACTATCTGTCTTGGCTTTTGCAGTCAGAATTCAGTTTGCTTTCCTCTTTCTTTGTAATGTCTTCTCCTGTCTCTCATGGCCATTTCTGCTTGTTGCTTGTTTTTCATAACTTCTTCCACCTTTAAAAGCAATAACTTAAAAACTTTATCACTTTTGAATTAATATGTTGCACTTATCCAAATCTGCATTTCCTATTCTAGCACGTTTGTGGAAAACGAGGAATACATAACTCGCATATGACATGATCTAAGTGTACCACCTTTTACATAAAGTTCATGGGATCTGGAGCTCCAGTCTTGAGAGCCATGAAATGCCATAAATGTTTGTAATAAAACTTTATTTAAACACCCATTTTGTTCGACCTTGAAGCTTTACTAATATGCTGAAGAACAAACAGCCGATGCCAGTGAATATTCGGGCTACCATGCAGCAGCAGCAGCAACTGGCCAGTGCCAGAAACAGAAGACTGGCCCAGCAGATGGAGAATAGACCTTCTGTTCAGGCTGCCTTGAAGCTTAAGCAGGTGAGAGAAAGTGTCCTATTCCACTGCAGACAGTTGGTGATGCCTGTCAGCAGCTGGTGGCTTTTCAGGATATGAGAATTTTTCAAGATGTCACTTGAAAGTAAGAGCTGAGAATGTTTGGAGGGACTTCAAGAGAATTTCAGATTGTCACTGCAGATAAGTAATGCTTTATAGCTTGTTAATTAATACTGTTTAGTTCAGTTAACCAACAGAAGACATGACAGACTATTGTTTGTTTAAATCTCCTCCTTTGCTATTTTTCCAGAAGAGAGGACAACCTGAAATTTCACAGCTTTTTCCCTCTCCCCCACATAAATGGTCTGATTCCAGTTTTCTGGATCTGCTCAATTCTTAATGCCTTAATCTAGCTGCTGTTGCATTGCAACATGTTAGCTCTTGTTCCCTGTTAGTGCACTTTTTTTTTTAGGGGGTGGGGTCAGCCTGTTTTTTTCCTTTTTATGCTATTGCTAGCAGTTGTCTGAACAAGAACTACATGAACTGTTCTTGGTTTCTCGTAAATTCTTGCTAAAGTAACAAGAATCTTACTATTTCTGTTATCCACATAGACTGACTGACCAGAGCTGTATGCTACTGAGCAGCCCAAAAGCTGGCTTCCATTTGAATGTCCAGTGTGGAACAGCAGATCTGAGAGAGGTGTATTCATATTGAGTTGTACATCACGTTTAAATAGTGCCTGTGCATTGCTCTATGCTCAGTGACTGGGGTCTGCTAGATGTGAGCCCTTGTTGAGAAGATAGTGATTAGCGTATGGTGCCCGAGAGGCGATTAGCGTATGGTGCCCGAGAGGCAATTAGCGATGTTACTGGTGCTGAAGCGCTTCTTATCAGAGTATCTCAAACTGTAAAGAATGTAACATGCTGTATAACCGTCTGTTAGAGCAGAGAGAGACTTGGAGAGTTTCTCTTGAAATTTGTGTACCTATGGTGCATGGAAATAATTAAAACATGGGTCTGGAGGGTCCTGCTACACTGCTCTGTGCTAGCTTTAAATAGCAGCCCTGCATGACTCGAATACAGTAGTCGTTAAATATAATCCCAGACAGCTTTGGGCACACTAGGAGAGAACTGTGGAAGGTTCCTATTTGTCACATAACTGCAATCTTTATCTGACTCTTGTGCTGGAGTTTGGTGTTTGTTCTTTCATGAAAAGGAATGTAACTGCATTGCACTCAGAGCCCAGGAGCCTACTGTCCCTAAAATCAGAACCAGGTGCTAGTAAGAGAAACTTTGTCTGGAGCTTCCAAACAAAAACTCTATATATGAATAATTTATGGTTTCCACAGAAAGGGTTTATAGTATAATCTCATAAGGGCTTCACTAGTGATATAAAAGGATAGGCAAGTCTCATTTCATAAAGTACATTGTCCCCTTTGTTTGCTGAGTCAGTGAGTGGCTGAGTCTGTGTGAGGAAAATACAGACCCTCTCACTTTACCTCACTGGCACCTGTTTCACTTTTTCATTGGAACCGTGTACACACACATGCACACAATCTTTTAGGATTAAACACGGTTCTGGATCTTGCTCCGCAGTTCAAGATCAAAATGTATGTTGAGTTTGAGGTTCGTGTTGGAACTTCCGATGGAAAAGAAGGTAGAGCACAGCTCCTTCTCAGTCAGCGTAGGTTACAGTGGTCCAAAGCTGCCCGTAGAGTCCTAGGGCACAACCTGCCTCTAATGCCCCTTCTCGTGTTGAGGAACTTGGGCTGCATTGAGGAGCATTATGGAAATGCATATAAGTAAATCTAATGTGGAGGTACAGCCAGCAGATCAAGTGGAGCATTGCATACTAGGACTGGTAGCCTGTATGGGTCACACCTCCTTATTAAAGATGACAGCTGCAATGTGTTCCTCTGGGAAAATTTGTGGACTCTAGTGTAGTTTAGTAGTGTTGGGGTGCTCTTCAGCAGTCATCACCAATTGACTTTGGAAGGTCTATTCGCTGGTACGTAGGGGAACAGGGACTGTTCCTCTGGGGGAGCATCCTGTGAAGAATATTAGGGTCTTGTGCACCATTAGGGAGGCCATGCAGTCACAGCTATGAACTTTCAAACTCACCACCCACCCCGCTTCACTCAGAACAGCACCATTTCCCCATATGCATGACCATCCCTTCCTGTGTTCACCAAGTGCCAGCCAGTGCGCTTCAGTGTCCTGTCCCAATGCAAACAGTACAAGGGGCAGGTTTGCCTGCGCAGCGTAAAGGGTTGGGTGTTGTAGACCTGTTGTGGTTCATCTAAAAGTTGTTATACTGCCTAAAACGGAAATGCCTGAAATCTTATGATTGTACTCGAAGACAGCTGGTATCTAACATCATTCTAGCCCCTGCTGGCCGCTCTCCAGAGAAGTTGGGCGAAAGCAGCTTTAAAATTTGTTTGACACAAAGAACCAAATGTATGGTATAATGCAAACAAATCCCCAAATTAAGGCCGAAATATATTGGGTTATGTGGTATAAACTGGGTCTAAGTGTTTCCTTAACTGCCTTGAACTGAGTTATTGGTCATTTAAGGGGAGAAAACAATCTTGGTCTTAACTCTGAATTTCTTGGCTCTTGTGGTTTTTAAGTTGGAGCTTAATGCAGTCGTTTTGAAGAGGGTGAATATTCCTGTTTGTGCTATCTTATAAAGACAAATCTGGAAGGGTTTAGTCTCTGTGGATGTCTGGGGAAATCTAGACATAAGATTGTTCCAGTGAGATCACTGGATCTGAAACTTTGGGCATATAATTATCAGAGGCTGAGTGCACAAGTCTCCTGGCTGTAGACAATCTAACTTTTTCTCTAGGCATTTGCAGCAGGCTCATCACTAGTGCCTGAGCACCTTTCTCAAAGGGAAGGCTGCAGCCCACCTTGGGGGTTAGATGTCGGTTTCACTTCCTAGCTGGCCTTACACTTGACAGACTGTCCCTCTCTAGACAAGATCTTTCTTGAGACCTAAATACTTGGCAGTGGGTCTTGGGCCCTGTATAGATTCTGCTTCCTCCTTTGCTGGTGGAGGTATTTGCTTCCATCTATGCCAGTTGCATGATAAGTCCCTGATAGCTACATGACTTTCCTGTTTTTAAAAAAACTTTCATTCCAGAAGAGCTTAAAGCAGCGCCTGGGTAAAAGTAACATCCAGGCACGATTAGGCCGGCCAGCAGGACCCCTGGCTCGTGGAGCTGTTGGAGGACGAGGGCTACCTATGGGTCAGAGAGGTTTGCCACGAGGAGCCATGCGTGGTGGACGTGGAACGAGGGCGTTGCTGAGAGGAGGCATTCCCCTCAGAGGTGAGTATGTTGTTAATATGGGAAATAAAATATCCCTGGGGGTGGATATTCAATGACTTCTTGCTAACTTTGACAGCTAGCTTCTTGTTTTGATTTACCTGCTTGACTTTTTTTCCTCACCCCATTAAAGGTCAGAGTTTACTTCGGGGAGGACGTGGTGTATCCCCTAGGATGGGCCTGAGAAGAGGTGGCGTTAGAGGTCGTGGTGGACCTGGGAGAGGTGGTCTAGGCAGAGGAGCCATGGGTCGTGGAGGAATTGGTGGCAGAGGTTAGTGTGCTGACATTTGGGAAGGCATGAGGGCATTGTTTAGAGAAGAATCTGAAGCAGCCTTTAACTTTCACCTTCTTGATTAAAATATAATGTATATTAGCACCTGTGAAGTAGAATCTCCACCATAAAGATACTTGTTTGATACAATGCTGTACACTGGATACAAACACATTATATTTTCATTTTCTGAACTGTTGGTTTTAGCAGCATTTGTGCTGAAAGGCAAGATCCTAGTTGGTGTCACTGCTTCCCAGAGGGTTCTGGATAGTGGTGGTGAAACTGACCAGAGTCTTGTCAGTGTTACGCTCCTGCTAGGTGAGGCTTTGAGTAGTGGCAAAGGCACTGGTGCAATTTCTGTACAAACCACTCGAAGCGTAACCTTCCCAACCATATGGTGCTAGAAACACATTCCTTAAATGAAAGTCTAAATTATGCAGAAACTGAGGGCTTAGGCCTCCAGCCTCAACAGGGAAGTGTCCTACTTGCTGCTTAAGTGGAATTTTTTCAGGCCCTGGTTTTATTAGTTCACTGGGAGTTTGAAACGGAATCTGTTTCTTAAATACTCAATCCTTTTCATAGTGCACAGTATTAAATTACGACAGTCCCCAAACGGGATTGGCACTGGAACAAATGTAGGTTGCAATCGCAGCTGACCTAGTGGAATCATTAATGCCCAAACTAGGGAATTCTCAAATGGGACATCACAACAATCAGAGCTCACTGAGCCACATGTTGTGGCTTTTTATTTTAGCAAAAGGCCCATTGGTTTCTTTGCAGCACCTGTGTTCCTAGATGCTGTGGCAAATGGCAGGTAAGAACCTACAACTTCCTTGCTTTTGTGAATTAATATTGGAGATTAAACATTATTTCCTAGTCTTCCTTGTAGAATGACATTAATTCAGTCCTAGTGAGTTCTAATGCCGAAACAGGTCCCTGAGAACTAGTTTGACACCGAATGTAAATTTGGTGGGATATGTATCGAGCAAGCTTATTCCTAATTGTTAATGGCACTGCTGCTTTCTCTAAAGCTTGGTAGGAAGGGTGGTGGGGAATAAATGCTAATTATACTTGGCTAGTAACTGTCTAATGCATCAAGGCACTAATGTATGTTAGGGATTAATGCCAGGCTAAAATGGTACCAAGCAATGTAAAGTGTACCATAGGGCTACCTTATGGACCCTGCCTTTGATGCTGATGGACACGCACAGCCCTGTACGAGATTGCGACTTCAAAAGCCATCTCAGTCAGTGGAGTCTTCGCTACTTTTAAAAGTAGACAGTAACCAAAGTACATACACTGTATGGAGTTACAGCACTGTATGGGCTGCCACTGTCTCATTAGTGCTTTGATATGTAACAAGTATACAAAAAATAGTCCACGCCAACTGTTGGGTCTGCTTAGGCTCAGCTGAAAAAACGTTCTTTGTTAAAAGTCTCGCTCAGTAATTCTAGATTACTGGCATTGCAATAGCAGGGTCTGCTGCAACACTAGATTATTTATACTTGTTCAAAGGAGAAAACTTCCTGTTTAATGTGACAAATAGTTTGTAACTTGCCCACAAGTAGGAAGTCATTAGTTCTCATACTACGTAAAGTAGCCACGTGTATTTAGAGTGCAGTAAACATATGTGGTGCTTTACAAAATGGGTTTAAAGAAAAGGTCTCCACTCCCAAGAATTTGGTGTGATTTAGATAAACTTGCCTGTAGCTCAGGGAAACATGAGAAGCTCTGTGAGAAGGAGACAGAGATGTAGGAAGGTTCATGAAAGTGGGTCTGAAGGAGGAAAAGAGGGTGCTTGTCACACTGGAGGAAGGAAAATATCCCATGCACAGGGTTGGGGGCAGCGTGGGAGGTAATAGGATATGGAAGAGTATAATGAGCAGCTGAGGTTGGAGGATGAACTGAGAGCAGAGATACTGTGGGGAGACAGTTGTCCAGAGATTTGAACAGACACTTGATGCACAAGGAGAGAGAGAACCAGGGGAGTGACTTGACCGAGGGGCTGATCTAGTCAGTAGCAGAAGCGGCACCGTTGGCCATCAGCCTGGCTCCACCTTGCATGTGACTCTCTCGCATACCACGTAGTGTACAATGTGTCGCTCGGTGGTCTCTACACTGAGCATTGTATGTCCCTGAGTGGCTTCTTCAGTGGACTGCCCACCCAACTGTTGCCTTGTCTAGGTATGGGGTGGCGAGTTGAGGGCACACGGGCAGCTGTAGCTAAACTCTCACTGATGGGATTAGGTCAGATCCTTAATGTGTGTTGCTCTCTCTGTCCGAGTCTGGCGGTGCATTCCAGTGTGGTATGTAACTGTAATCTCGTTTCACTGTAAGGTCGTGGCATGGCCGGCCGGGGAAGAGGGGGCTTCGGTGGTCGTGGCAGAGGACGAGGACGAGGAAGAGGGTCTGCACGTCCTGCATTGACCAAGGAACAACTGGACAACCAATTAGATGCTTACATGTCTAAAACAAAAGGACACCTCGATGCTGAGCTGGATGCTTACATGGCTCAGACAGATCCAGAAACTAATGACTGAAGGTCCTTCTGATAGACTCTCATTGAAGTTAATGTGTATGTCAATGCCCATAAGCTAAAAATGGAAAAACCTGATTCATGCTGGAAGGACCTGCAGGAACAGGGGTGGCCCTGTTCTACCAAGAGATCAGATTTTAGTGTGTTCCTCTTACATTTTGATACTATATGTTGTATGAAACCTTTTTTGGATTGTTTTTTATAATTTTTCCTAACTACTCTGAACATGAATGTGACAGACGAGCTGCAGATACAGCCACTGACATCAGTGCTGGTGTGTGCTCAGCACGCCAGCCCGGCTGCGATGGCACACGAAGTTCCTTTGTGCTTATGAAGGGAAAATGCTGCATGTATGCCACAATCTGTGCTTTTTTTAGGTGAAGTGCTCATTGGTGCTGAACACAAGCTGTGGGATCACATGGTTGTATGTGCCTATTACTCTTAATGGTTTGTTTCAGGATAGGAGTTGATCCCATAGTGTGGCTAAAGGGTAAATATCCACATTTGCAGTTTTATTGTTGCAATAACTCATTTGAAGTAAATATACCAAAATGTCTCCCTCCAGGACTGCCTAATCAATCAAATTCAGGTTAAGGAAGATAGACATGTCAATCTTTTGTTTTGTACCAAAAGTTCATCCCCACTGGTTGCTAGCATTCTAACGGTAGTACAGAGAGGATTTTCCAGGTTAAAGGCTGTTTTTCAGATAAAATTTGAATTTATTTTGTATCATGTTTGAAGGGATGGCACTAATGGCTTCTGTGTACCAAAATCTAGGAAAAAGAACTAGCTTCTGTTTTAAGGATCTTGAAACAAGCACATTAATGACGTCTGAAAGAAAATCATGGGTAGAATAGTCTCTCCAAAATACTGGGTCCAAAATTGGTTTTATCAACAAGTGCTGTTACCTTTCAGTGTAACCCAAACTGAATTTTCAATCCAGACCAACTTTGGTGGCTTCTGTGGTGCATTTAACCTAGGTTGGCTTTAGAAGTTGAGAAGGGGTTTGCTTTCCTCCCTACCCCACCCCCCGAAGATTTAAGTTCAACCATCCTGTGAACTGTTCCAGTTTCAATGGAATCTTGTATTTCTCGTTCGTTGTGACAAAGGAGAAACAATTATAAAAACGATATGTGGGCTTTGTGGATTTTTTAAATGCAGTAAGTTGTAAGAATGGTATTCTCAAGCATTAATTGTTGATCGTAAACTCTGGGGGATGAATAACTTTTCTAGTGGGTATGAGAAGACAGTAACCTATCATCCTCTCCTGAATGGAACATCACAACTACGGTTAGAAAACGTTCTAGGTTAGAACACATTCCTAATAGAGCTTCCTCTCCACTGCCTGGCAATCCATTATAGCTGGAATTGCATCTAAATCCCCGGTTCTCATGGTGTAGATTGGAGGGTGGGGGAGTGCCTGGTCCTCACTGCCTCCAATCCTTTGTTATGCATGCTACTGCTTATCTAGGGCTCCCAGCTAATTTCTACAGAGCGTCCTCGATGTTTGACTTACGAGACAAACGGCACTTACGCCGTTTCTGAATTGACACCCTGATTCAACTTAGGACAATTGGTTTGGACTCCGCAGTGGAGTGGATTGCGGTTACAATGTTTCAACTTATGATGCAATTTTCAGGAGCCAATTGTGTGGTAAGTCCAAGGACTGCCTGTATACCAGTTCAAAGAAGGAAACTGACATTTCTCCTCAGCTTTCCTTGATTATCTCAGTGTGTCTGGCTGTGATAACTACTATAGTATGCAAGGGCATTCAGACTGCCAACTCCCTTTTCACACGCATTAATGCTGTGATGTAACTTAGCGTTTGCACTTTCAACAAGGATCTGCTTTACTAAACTACTCCACGTGTGGCCAGTGCAGATTTCAATACTGCTATAGGATGTTTCTTCCCTAACCTCCAGTTAGTCCTGTGACCTCTTCCTCTTGAAAACACTGTGCCCATCACTCCTGCTGAAAATGCTTTAATGTTGACAGTTGAAGGGATCATATCATTTTTAAACAAGTATCTTAATCATTCATTAAAGGGACCCTTGAGGTCCTACACAGCCCTCAACACTTATGTTGTGTTAAATTTTTCTAATATATTACTAGAAATATGAAATTAAAAAAACCTCCTTTTGGGTGGCAGAGACTGTAGGAGAGGGTTAGATGCAAACATCACAGCACAATGCTGCTTCATGAATGGGCATATGAAACCTAAACGGTTAAATTGACTGGGTTATGAGAAGGGGGATGCTGTAAATAAGACATCAAACTCTTTACGGTGGTCTATTTACGGTATTGCGTCCAGTTCAGTCTTACTGTTTGAACAGAAAAATGTTGGCCTTGTTCCCTAAATTATTTGACCACCTAGCTGAAATACTCCATGAACAGAAAGGAGCATAGGGTTCAGAACACCAATACCGTGCATGAAAAGTAGGCCCCAGCACTACCCAGGATCTCTGTACATCCCATAAATTTAAACATGAAAATGCTAAACGCTGAATGAGCTTGCCCGATTTATTCCAGTCACTAGGTCCTGCTGCAGCTCTGCCAGCCATGTTACATGTAAGAAGACTTCTCAGAGCTTGTTCCAGCCAAATTTTCCCTACATCTCTGGCTTTCTGAACAATGTTTGTTTCATGGTGGATTGAGTTCATAAGACACATATCATCCTCCCCCTTCCAAATCTATATCCCACCAGTGCCTTAATAATATAATATATGGAGATATACCTATCTCATAGAGCTGGAAGGGACCCCGAAGGGTCATCGAGTCCAGCCCCCTGCCTTCACTAGCAGGACCAATTTTGCCCCAGATCCCTAAGTGGCCCCCTCAAGGATTGAACTCACAACCCTGGGTTTAGCAGGCCAATGCTCAAACCACTGAGCTATCCCTCCCCTCACTGAGCTATCTCTCCTTCAAACTGATAGAGTAAATTCACCTACCTGAAACTAACGAGACTTTACTGGATATTTTTAGTTTTCTTTTGAGAGGGCTGGAAGTGAGTAGCTTTGGGGGGGAGGGGGGGGTTCGTTTGGCAGGGGAAAGGGCTTGCTAATGGGCAATGGAGCCTCTGGGTCTATGTACAATGAGATTCTGTTGAGTAGTTCCAACCACATACGGGTCTGTCTAGGAGACTGGCAGCCTTAAGCAGGCCCCCAAAGAAGCAATAGGCATGGGGACTTGGTTATCCTGGAGGTGTCTTCCGGCAAGGCTGGACCTGCCACTCCTCTTGTTCTGTGGATCAGGTTGGCTCACAAGGATGCAGCTCTCATCAGCTCTGGCATTTTTTATTTCAAAACAAAACAGTGAAGCGAGTCCTGCCAGCAGGGCCTGGCTGCGTGAACACCACTCCCAGCAGGGGCCAGGAGTGTAGAGGAACAGAGCCGTAACTGAGGAACGGCCTGTGGTGCCTAGGAAAGCTGGTGGTTATGGCCCATTGTGCCTTTACTTCTGCATCAGCCTGCAGATTGGTCATGGACAGGAAGCTGTCCCTTGCTGCTATAGGGCATTGTGTGGCATGAAATAGAAACAACCACACAGCTTAGCCTGAGCCCTCAGACTAGGAATTGCCAGCCTGGGTCAGACCCATGGTCCATCTAGTCCTGTATCCCATCTGACAGTGGCCAGTCCCAGCTCCTGCAGAGGAAAGGTGCAAGGAGACCCCGTGAGGGGATAACCTGCCCCTGGGACACTTCCATCCTAACACCCAATAGTTACAGGCTGACTTTGAGGCCAGGAGGGTTCTAAGAACAAGGATTTTTAATGACAACAGTGGGTCCCTCCAAACACGTGAGAAGCCCTGCTGAGCTCAGTGGGGCCGCTCATGCATTAGACGTATCAGTGGGGGCTCAGAGTGCGTCCACAGCAGGAAAATAATTCTTACCAGGGCTTAGTTTCACATGGGGTGAAATCCTAGTGCAGCTTGTCGTTTTCCCCAGTGTTAGCAGGGTAAGGTAAACACGAGCGAGAGCCCAACGTTTACCTCGAGCTGATAACGTGTTAAATTTACAATGCCTCGTCTTCGCTTGGCTTTTACCTCCTCTGTATAATTACCACTGGGGAAGAACATCCTTTTCTGCCTCAGGAAGACCAGGACTTAGACCTGATCTGAAGTTCTCCCACCATAGGCATGGGAGATAGGAGTGTGATTGTTTTACTGACCTAGCTCTGCTGGTGGAAGCCCTAGCCTGGGTGCTGTTACACGCATGTTACTGCGCAGCGCAGAGAGAAGCACTTTTAGACAGATGTAACTGCAGCAAAACCTTCCAGTGTGGCAGTATAACTACCAGTGAAACGCCCCCAAGTGTAGACACACAGGCCTGAGTCTATAACTCTGCCCTGGTCTCACTGCTCTGAATTATTGGCAGCACAAGTTGCCCGGGGAAAATAAAGTGTGTCAACAATCTAAGTGGAGAAGCTGAAACTCCAGGAGAAGGGGATAGCGCTGGCCACCCCCCCTGCTGCTTTCATAGATTCTAGGACTGGAAGGGACCTCGAGAGGTCATCGAGTCCAGTCCCCTGCCCTCATCGCAGGACCAAATACTGTCTAGACCATCCCTGATAGACATTTATCTAACCTACTCTTAAATATCTCCACAGATGGAGATTCCCCAGCCTCCCTGGGCAATTTATTCCAGTGTTTAACCACCCTGACAGTTAGGAACTTTTTCCTAATGTCCAACCTAAACTGCCCTTCCAGTTTAAGCCCATTGCTTCTTGTTCTATCCTTAGAGGTTAAGGTGAACAAGTTTTCTCCCTCCTCCTTATGACACCCTTGTAGATACCTGAAAACTGCTATCATGTCCCCTCTCAGTCTTCTCTTTTCCAAACTAAACAAACCCAATTCTTTCAGCCTTCCTTCATAGGTCATGTTCTCAAGACCTTTAATCATTCTTGTTGCTCTTCTCTGGACCCTCTCCAATTTCTCCACATCTTTCTTGAAATGCGGTGCCCAGAACTGGACACAATACTCCAGTTGAGGCCTAACCAGCGCAGAGTAGAGCGGAAGAATGACTTCTCGTGTCTTGCTCACAACACACCTGTTGATACATCCCAGAATCATGTTTGCTTTTTTTGCAACAGCATCACACTGTTAACTCATATTTAGCTTGTGGTCCACTATAACCCCTAGATCCGTTTCTGCCGTACTCCTTCCTAGACAGTCTCTTCCCAGTCTGTATGTGTGAAACTGATTGTTCCTTCCTAAGTGGAGCACTTTGCATTTGTCTTTGTTAAACCTCATCCTGTTTACCTCAGACCATTTCTCCAATTTGTCCAGATCATTTCGAATTGTGACCCTGTCCTCCAAATCAGTTGCAATCCCTCCCAGTTTGGTATCATCCGCAAACTTACTAAGCGTACTTGCTATGCCAATATCTAAGTCGTTAATGAAGATATTGAACAGAGCCAGTCCCAAAACAGACCCCTGCGGAACCCCACTTGTTATGCCTTTCCAGCAGGATTGGGAACCTCTCCCTTCCCCTCTCAGCCTTTTGGGTCGAAATCTGGACTAAACCCCAGTGCTGTTAAGGTCCCTCTGGTCTGCTGGGGTTTTGGAGGAGCCCAGGCATTGCCAGCTCTGCAGGGAGCAAGGAGGGGGTCATGCCGCATGAAGGCCATTCCTGGCTCTGGGGCCAGGTGGAAAGGTGAGCAGCAGGCGCTACAGCGAGGCAGCTACAAACCCACTTTCCCCCATCGTTCGGCAAGTGGCCCCTCTCCTGATCTGGGTCCCCTGGCCTCAGTCCCCTCCAGTGCAGCCTTAGGCGGCTCTCTGCAGCCCTGCCCCAGATGCTGGGTCTCTCCCCCCCCCCAGCCCTGCTGCATGCCCCCAGCTCCAGAGCCTGGGTCCCCCCCCAAGCCCTGCTGGTGCCCCACTCACTGCCCCCTGCCCAGCTCCAGAGCCTGGGTCCCCCCCCCAAGCCCTGCTGGTGCCCCACTCACTGCCCCCCCCCTCCACTTCAGCCAGAGGCATCTGCTCTCTGGGCCCCCCCCAGCTGCCCGCCCCCTGCAGCCCCCCCGGGGCCCAGCCCGGCGTGGGGCGGGCTGAGAAATGTGTCAGTCTGGGGAGCTGGCAGCAGCCCCGGCTCGCTATGGTAGCTGGGTCCCTATTGGCCGGGAGTCGGGCGACCGCCCGTCACGGCGCCTCCCATTGGCTGCCGGGCTCCAGCGCCTCACGCGCTCCGGCTTCTCCTTTTGTTATTGTAGCGAACAAGTTGCGAAGCGGGGCCGGGCCGGGGGCGCAGCCGGGGGGATGCGGCGGGCGCCGGGGCCGGCGTGAGGCGAGACGGGGCGGTGGTGAGTACCCGGCCCGGCCCAGCGCCCGACAGACCCCCGGGCAGGGCCCCCCAGATCGAACCCCCCCCGGGCAGGGCCCCCCAGATCTACCCCCCCGGGCCGTGCGACCCCAGACCTACACCCCCCCCCCCCCCCCCCCCCCGGGCAGGGACCCCCCCAGACTAACCTCCGGGGCCGGAACCCCAGATCTACCCCACCCCACGACCTCCACCCTGCCTAAACGATCCGCAGAGCCCTCCCCCCCCCCCCCCCCCCCCCCGCCCGGCCACGTCCCCCCCCCCCCCCCCCCCCCACACCCTCCCCCCCCCCCCCCCTCCGGGCCCAGCGCGCAGCCCCCCGCCCCCCCCGTCCCCCCCACAAACACCCCCCTCCCCCCCCCCCCCCCCCCCCCCGCTCCCCCCCCCCCCCCCCCCCCTCCCGCCCCGCTCCCCCCCTCCCCACCCCGCCCCCCCCCCCCCCCCCCAGCCCCCCGGCCCCCCCCCCCCCCAAAAAACCCCCTCTCACCACCCCCCCCCCCCCCCCGCCCCGCACCCCCCGCCCCCCCCCCCACCCCCCCCCACACCCACACCCCCCCCCCCCCCCCCCCCACCCTCCGCCCCCGCCCCCCCCCCCCCCCCACCCCCCACCCCCCCCTCCTCCCACCCCCCCCCCCCCCCCACCCCCCCCCGTCCCCCCCCCCCCCCCCCCCCCCCCCCCCCGGGCAGGGACCCCCCCAGACTAACCTCCGGGGCAGGAACCCCAGATCTACCCTCCCCCCCTCCCTTCAAGGGGCAGTTAACTTCTACCCCCCCATACACCCACAGCCTAGGGTCAATGCAGACCCCAGATCTACCCCCTCCCCCAGGCCAGCCCTGGTACATCACGGCTGAAACCCAGATCCTCCCCCCCCCATCACTATACTAATGCATCCCACACCTAGATTAAATGAACCCCCAAACCCAGCCCACCTACCATGCAACTCCCAGCCCTGCTCTCCCCAGGTGTCATGCACCTGGGTTTAATGCACCCCAAACCCAGCCCGGCACTCCCCCAGGGGTAATACACCCCCAAACCCATCCTGCATACGATGCAACCCCCAGCTCTGCAATGCACCCCAAAGTGTAACGCACTCCACACTGAGCCTGTGTACCATATAACTTCAGCCTTTCCCAGCTCCTTGCGTGTACTGCACCCCAAAACCAGCCCAGGTACAATGCAGCCCCCAGAGCCTGGATCCCCCCCCCCCCCCCCCCCCCCCCCCCCCCCCCCCCCCCCCCCCCCCCCCCCCNACACACAGGTCCAGACCCTAGGTCCCTCTTCCCCTTACCAGCTATCAGTGGGGCACCTGGATCCCTCCCTCTCCACTGTCCCAGGGGCAGCATGGCTCTCTGGGCCCTGGATCTCCTTCCCCACTGGCCCAGAAGTGTCCCCCAATACCTGTCTCTCTCCCGCGGAGCGACCTCTCCACCCCAGGGGCAGTCCCAAGTCCCCTTCTCCTCCTGCCAGCTCACTGCCTGTAAACAGGGGGAAACACCCACTTCCCAGGCTGCTGGAGCCCAGCCTGCCCCCCCCCCCCCCCCCCCCCNAGGCTTCACTACCAGGTACCCGACAGACCCCCTCCCGGGAGGGGCAAAGTAGCCAGGGCCCCACGGGGGGAGGGAGTCTGAGTCACTGTGGTTGGGGCACATGAAGTTCCGGAAGTTGAGCTGCGTCTGGAGCAGCTTGCCCCCCTCCCCCACAGGCTGGGGGTCCCCTGTCCCCCTCCCCTCATCTCAAGTGAGCCAAGGCATAAAGTGTGGGGGGCCCCCTTGGGGAAGGGTATTAGAGTTCACTGTTCAAAAGGGGGGTGTCTGCCCCCCTCGCCACAGGACCTGCAGGGGTTCGAGTGTGTGCGAACCACCAGTTCATGCTGAGACACTGGGGGGATGCGTGGTACCCCCCCCCCCCCCCGCCCTGTGCCTGTCCCTTTGTCCCTGCCCTTGGGATCGGCTGGGAGTGAGCCAACAGGATTAGAACGGGGGGGGGGAGGGGAGGGGGGGTGTCAGAGCAGTAAACAAGGGGGTTCCCAGGCGCAGGACCTGGCCGGTTGTTTTCCTTCTGCTGGGCCGGGGGGGGCAGGGAGGGTCCGTGTGTCTGGGCAGAGACAGAGGGACGAGCTGGGGGGCTGCATTGCAGGGCTGATATCCTGGGGGGCTGAAGAATGAGCCCTGACAGGTTTGTGCAAAGCCCAGTGCAGCAATGTCAGGACCTCTGGGTCACACTGGGGCTGGGGGGCGGAGGGGGGACGGGCCCAGCTGAATGCAGAGTTCTGATTCTCCTCCATGCCTGGCCCATGCTAGCCACGGGACCCGAGGTACCGACTTGGCGGCGCCGGCACAGATACCCCGGTTTACTGGGTCGGCTTCCTGGCCCCCAGCTGGGATGATCCATCCTGTGGCATTGATATTTTGGGGGCGGGTAGGACCAGCTGGAAACCTGGCCCCCTCCCTCCGCTGCCACTTGCAAAGCCGACCTGGATGGGGCTGAGTGGTTTGCATGGGGTTCACTTGGGGTGTTGTGCGTGGAACCCCCCTTGCTGCAGCTTTAATGCTGGCCTGGGGTGCGGGAGACCGGCCCTGCTTGGCCATGTCTTTCTCGTTTGACGGTGGCCTGCTGGGGTCCTTGCTCAGAGGAGGAGCCCTCCTGCTGCAGGCTGTGATCCCTGGGGGCAGGTTAGCCCATCACTGCAGGGGTCGGGCCCCTTTCTCTGCAGCCACTGTCAGAGACAGGATATTGGGCTAGGTGGGCCCTGGTTCTGAGCCGATCTGGCAGTTCCTGCTCATAGGTGGACTCTTTTTTTAAAATCCCTTCCTTGGAAAACTGTTTGTTACAATTGCAAAGCGTTTGTGGGGGGTGCGCAGAACAGGCTTGTGCCTCCGTTTCCCCATGTCTAAAACGGGGGGTTAATCCCAGCATCGTCCGAGGTTGTGTGATGAGATGTGCGGAGTGGATAGGATGGGGAAGCTGGGGCTGGCAGAGCGCAGCAGCAGGTCCCCCTTGGATTCCCTCATTGTCCGGGAGTCGCTGGGGTTTGGTTTCCGTGGAGGGAGCCAGCGCCGCGGTTGTTTGAAAGGAATCCCTGCTGGCTTTGACCTGAAAGGAGGGAAGCAAGCCCTGGAGCGAACCATGAAGCTTTTAACGCACAATGGGTCTGTGGAACTCATTGCCACATGGGGTCAGCGAGCTGAGCAGGATTCAGAAAGGGGTCTGGTGTTGACAGGAGCACCTGCAGCTCGGCCCATGACCTCTAGAAACCCAAGCGTTAATCCACCAGCCCCTAACGGGTGGGCGGGGCAGTCGGACACTTCCCCGCTGGGCAGGTGAGCCCTGACTCGGGCGTTCCTATCTCCGAAGCATGTGGCCTAGTGGTCAGGGCGCTGGACTTGGCATCGGCAGCCCAGGGTTCGATCCCACCACTGCTCTGCTGGGTGAAGTCACTTCGGCTGCCCCACACTTTGGGGCTCTGGCGTAGTGAGTGTGAGGGGCTCGTTCCAGTGGGGGCGAGAGGTGAGCAGCAGGTGTTTGCTCAGCAGGTTCCGAGTTGCTCCTCAGCCTGGAGTTTTGCTTTTCCTGGCGGAGCTTTCCTGCCCGGGGTGGGGTGGGCTCTCGCCTGACTCCTTCCCGACAGTCGATACGGCAGGATCCAGCCAGGGAACTTGGATGGGGGCGAAACAGGAGCTTTGCTGCCTATAGTGCCTGCTGTGGAGCTGCTGGCCGCCGGGGCACTGGCCAGTCACGCTGGGGACGGGGTTGTCGGGCTGGGCTGGGGACAGAGGATTCCTTGACAGGCGGTGCCGGGCCCCCTTGCCTGGGTGCCCTCGGAGAGCAGGGAATAGCGCCGGGGGTGAGTTTCGAACCCTTGACGGGCGGTGTCCGGTTCCCCTTGCCTGGGTGCCCTCGGGGAGCAGGGAATAGCGCCGGGGGTGAGTTTCAAACACTTGACGGGCGGTGTCCGGGCCCCCTTGCCTGGGGGCCCTCGGAGAGCAGGGAATAGCGCCGGGGGTGAGCTTCAAACCCTTGACGGGCGGTGTCTGGGCCCCCTTGCCTGGGTGCCCTCGGAGAGCAGGGAATTGCGCCGGGGGTGAGTTTCAAACCCTTGACGGGCGGTGCCGGGTCCCCTTGCCTGGGTGCCCTCCGAGAGCAGGGAATAGCGCCGGGGGTGAGTTTCAAACACTTGACGGGCGGTGTCCGGGCCCCCTTGCCTGGGTGCCCTCGGAGAGCGGGGAATAGCACCGGGGGTGAGTTTCAAACCCTTGGCAGGCGGTGTCTGGGCCCCCTTGCCTGGGTGCCCTCCGAGAGCAGGGAATAGCGCCGGGGGTGAGTTTCAAACCCTTGACGGGCGGTGTCCGGTTCCCCTTGCCTGGGTGCCCTCGGAGAGCAGGGAATAGCACCGGGGGTGAGTTTCAAACCCTTGACAGGCGGTGTCTGGGCCCCCTTGCCTGGGTGCCCTCGGAGAGCAGGGAATAGCGCCGGGGGTGAGTTTCAAACCCTTGACGGGCGGTGCCGGGTCCCGGGCGAAGGCTGCGTCTGTGGCAGAAGCTGGCGTCTCTTACAAAGCCCAGCACGGGCGCGCTGAAGGCCCTGGAGCGGGACATTGGAGTCCTGGCCTGGAGAGGAGCAGATGGGAGCTCATTCCCCAGGGCCTCTCCTGGGCTCGTTAGGAGCCGGGGCTGAAGGGAACTGTCCTGTCGGATCTGCGCTGGGCCGCCTGCTCCCCCTGGGATGGGCCGTGGCGAGGTCAGAGCGGGGCTGGAAACGCCTGGTTGGGATCCTGGCTCCGGCACTGACTCAAGCTTCGTCCGGGCCGGAGTCCCAGCTGTGTGGGCCGTGGCCGAGGAAGGGGAAGGCCCCCCCCCCCCCCCCGGGTTAAATGGGGCAGCTCGGCGGGGGCTGCTGGCCAGCCGCTTTGTCTTGGCGAGATTTTAGAAGGTGCTAATTAGACCCGAGTGGGTAGCTGCCCTTTGATCCCCCGTCTAGACAAGGCCCCTGTGTCAGTGCGTGTAGGCTGCAGCTGGCTCGTCCGCGCTGGGGAGCACGTTGCTGCCGGCGAAGGGCCCCCCGTTCCGGTACAGGAGCGTCCCCCCGGAGCAGCTGTTCCGGTGAACTTCCGAGCCCAGACAAGCCCTGACTCCCAGTGCAGACGAGGCCTCGCTCTGCAGCCTGCACAGGTCCCTGCCCCGCTCTGTGCCTCAGTTTCCTCATTTGTGGAATGGAGATGAGGGGAGGCTGTGGCTAGCGAAGGGCTTGGCACTGACTTAGCTCACATCCCTCCTGCGGTGTCAGAACTGGGGGGTCCCCTTCCCCATCCCCACCACAGGCTCACTGGTGGAGCAGGAGAGACGGCCCAGCTCCCAGGGGATGGGGATGGAGGGTTAGGGAGAAAAGCTCTGGATGGGGGAGTTGCATTGGCAGGGCGCTGGGCAAGGCTGCAGCGGAGGGGAGTGTCTCCTTCCTGTAGCAGTGCCAACAGCTGGGGTCCCCCAGGGCACCGTCTCAGGGGCATCACTTGTGGGCAGAAGCCCAGCGGGTGACTGGGCAGGGGATGGTGGGCAAGGGCCCTGCGGTCGCCCCAGGGGGGGTGCAGGCCGTAGCATGGCCACTCGGGGGATGCTTTGAATACTGGGGAGTGGGGCCCCCTCACTGTGCCAGGCGGCTCTAACGAGAGATTCGGAGCGTAGGGGGGCTGCAGGGAGTGGGGTGGGCGGTGCTCTCCCCGGCAGTCAGCGCTGCCCCCAGGGCCCTGGCTCGGTGCTAGGGGGCGCTGTGCTGGCCCAGGCCCCAGGGAGTGCAGGGAGGGGGTGGGGGCTGGGTCGGGGGTGATCTCCCCTGGCAGTCAGTCCTGGCCCAAGGCAGTGCCGGGAACGGGGAAGCGGTAGCAGTCGCTCTGTTGCTGCAGGGAACGTGTTCTGGTCGTTGAGCTGCGTGTCTGTGGCTGTCCAGATCCCCCAGCCCGGCTCCCGAGAAGCGAGGGCTTGGCCCCGGTGTCCCCAACCTAATTCCTGCTGGAGAAATTCCAGTCTGCCTTGCTCAGCCCCTTTGCAATTGCAGCCGGGTACAAGATTTTTCTTTCTCTTCCCCTTCCAGCCCATGGTGCTGCGTCTCTATGAGCCGGTGCACAACGAATCTCTTCCGCCCCAGAGCTGGCTGCAGTTTAGTGGCAGGTTAGTGGTCCGTGATGGAGTGCGAAGAGGGATGTCACGCTGGAGATTGCCCTGTGCCAGGCGGGAGAAACCCGGGTAGTTGTTACCTGAGCCAGTACTTAGCCCTGGGCTGGTGCCGTCGGAGGACTCTGCCAGTGCTGGTAGAGCCCCTTGGTGCTCCCCCGTAGGGCATCGGCCCCCCGCTTTACAGGGGGTGCAGGTGATGCCGAAAGAGGTGCAGCGACCCTCTCCGGCGAGCGGAGACGCCTTCAAGGCACCGCGCATCATTTCACTCCACGCAGCGCTTGGCTCGTGTGCAGTTCTCCCCCGCCCACCTCTCACATCGCCCGCCCCCCCTGCGCGTCGGGACAAGCACCCCATGCACGGATCTGCAAACCCCTCGGCGGCCTGTGGTGGCTGCGGGTACCGGCTGGGTGCAGAGTGCACCGCTCATGGGACAGGCGAGCGCTGAGAGGCGCCAGCACCTCGGGGCTTGTTCCAGACCGGGTGGTTCTTAGGCCGAGGTTAGACGATAGGGAAACTGAGGCACAGCGGGGGGGGGGACGTGACTGGCCCGAGGCTGTGCAGCCGAGCGGTGGCAGAGATTGGGCCTCATTCCCTGCTTGTCCCTTAGCCCATGCAGCAGCCTGGCTGGGAGCGGGGGTGGCCCGAGCCTTGGTGTGGGACCCAGAAGCGCACCCCCCTGGATTCCAGCCATGGACAACAGCCCAGCTAAACGCTAGCGCTCGGGTGCGGGGGGCCGGGGGAGGGACACTCCGGATCCCGTCTCGGACAAGTCGAGCCAAGCGAGGGTTAACGTTTTGTTGTGTCTGCTGCGTGGCCAAGGATTTTCCCAGGGCCTGGAGCGGGGCCTGGGTGCGTCGCGCCCGCCCGTGACTCAGAGCCGTGGGGCGGCTGCAGAACAATAACAAAACTCCTTTTGGGGAGTGTCTGGGGCCGCTGGGCTGGGCCTGCAGCCACGGACGCCGGGGGGGGGGGGGGGGGGGGGGGGGGGGGGGGGAGGATGCTGAGGGCCCCCCGGCACCCAGACGCTCCCCCCCTCTCTTGGCGCGGCAGGGCTGCGTGCTGCGTGGCTGAGTTAGACTCAACAGGAAAGCCCTCGCTGTGGCATTCCCGGGGCTAAGCAGCCCAGCAGCCTCCTATGCAGGGGGTTTGCCGCATGCCCCACGGCGGCTTGGGGCCCAGAACCCGCCCCCCGGGAACAGGGGTATGATCCCCCCACGCACACTGAGACACGCTCCCTCCGGACCCTCTCTCTCCCCTTTCCCCCGTTCGTTCTCTGTGTCTCGCCCGCATCCCGTCGGGCAGGGACGCGCCCTGCGAGCTGAGCCTGCGCCAGCCCCACTGCACCCCCAGCCCTCGATTCGGGGGGGCCAGTCTGACATCTCCCCTGAAGGAGCTGCCTGGTGTCTGCGGCCTGGTTTGGGGCTGGTAAGTATCAGCTGAGTCGAGCAATCCGCTCCGGAGGGACAGTTCAAACCACGTGGTTGATATACTCCTCCCCCAGGCCCTGGGTGGTTGGGCCCGGCAGCCGGACTCCTGGGTTCTCTCCCGGGCTCTGCCACAGGCTTCCTCTGCCCTTGGGCGTGTCCCGTCTCTGAGCCTCAGTTCCCCATCTGTGAAATGGGGGCAGTGCCCCCCCCCCCCCGGCTGTGCTTGGCTCTGTAGATGGCGACTCTTGGGACGGAGCTGTCCCTGTTCGTACAGCGCCCGGCACAGTCCTCTAGCTCGGGGCCTCGAAGCCTCCTGCAGTGCAGACAGGGCTGGCGGAGCCGGGCCGGGCCGGGCGCTCAGCGCTGTGCGAACCACGGCCCCAAGGGGCTGGCAGCCTGCCCCCGAACGAGGTCCTCACTCTGCTGGGGGTGCTCTGATTTGGTGCCGGCGAAGCAGTGGCCGAATGAGGCCGGGATCCCAGAGCTCTCTGCATCACCCCACCCAGGGCCTCTCCTGGCTCCGCTGGCCGGATCGGGGCCCTGGCAGCTGCGGTGAACCCCAGGGGCGAAGGAACCTCCCCGTTCTCGCCCCCCGGGTCAGCGGGTCAGCCCTGCCTTTAAAGGTCTCCTCCTTGTTTGTCCAGCAGCAGGCGTTAACCATTTCACAGCCGCTGGCTCGTGCAGTGGCAGCCCGTGAACATCGGCTGGCTGGGCTGGGCTGCCTGGAGGAGCCAGTTAAAGGGGTGCAGATGGGGAGAGACTGGGGAGCTATGGGGGGGAACCCCATGGAACCCCTCTCCCCCCGCCCTGGATTCCATCTAAAACCACTGCATTCCCCTACCCCTCCCTGCCCTAACTGTGGGCTGTTCAAAGCGGCGGCTGCGTACCTCCCCAGAGGTGACCGCATTACATTGGCGCGGGAAGTATTTCCAGAGTATATTGGGGGGTGGGGAAGGGGAATCTTTCTGGCTGGAATACGGACCCCCAAGGCAGGATCCAGCGTGGGCTCAGTGTAACTTCTGGGCCCAAGGGAAATGGATTTGATTCGGCTGGACTGGACTGTAAATCCTCAGGCCTGGGGCACGGCACACGGGGACCCTGCTCTTGCGGCTTCTGTAGTAGGAATAATTCATAATTAGAGCAGCCCTGGGGCGCTCCGAAACCCCCTTGCTTAGGGCAGCGGTTCTCAGCCGGGGTACACGAACCCCTGGGGTACACAGAGGTCTTCTGGGGGCACGTCAGCTCATCTAGAGATTTGCCTGGTTTTACAACAGGCTACATGAAAAGCACTAGCGAAGTCAGTGCAGACTAAGCCCCGTGTGTGTGTCTATATGTACTGCTCTGTGCACTGAAGTGTGAGTACAAGATTTCTATCCCCGTGGAGTCATGTTATAATTCTGTGCTACAGTGAGACAGCCAGCAAGTGTTCGGTCCTAGCGTGCCGGGCCACTTCCGTGTTTTGATGTTGGATTTCGTAAGCAAGTCGTTTTGACGTGAGCTGAACCTTGGGGGTCTGCAGGACCAATCAGGCTCTGGACACGCATGGCGCGGCGTGTGCTGGGGGGGGGGAAGCCCCGGCGGAGGTCAGGGCCTCGTGCTGGGCAGTAGAGACGGACAAGACACGGTCCCCCAGCCAATGAGTGTACAGCCCGGGAAGGTGGGACAGAACAGGTGGGAAACCGAGGTGCAACGAGGTTAAGTGAGTGGCCCAGGGCCATGCAGGGAGTGTGTAGCAGAGCAGGAAGCAGACTCCAATCTGCAGGTCCCAGCCCAGCCGGCCGTGCGGTGTTGTGTGTTGTGTTGTGTTGCCCTCCCTGCGCCAGGCTGGGGAGGGTCTGGGGGCTCAGGACCGTGCAGCGGCTCAGGGGTGTGTGATTTGCTCCCGGTGTGCATGGACGGCGTGGGGGAGGCCGGCCTGTCTGTGCCCTTGACACCTGCGTGAGCTGGGCAGGACCAGCACAGACCCCATGTCACCCTGCCCCCAGCAGCCCAGCTGGCCAGGGGAGGTGTGAAAGGCACTGGGGGGGGTCCCGTGCGGGGGTGGGGAGGGTCTCAGGCAGTGCAGGCAAGTGAATGAATGAGCCCTTCCCCCCTCACCACCAATGGGCCTCCTGGGATCTCCAGACCTGTCCCCTTGGACTGCGGCTGGGTGCTGGGGAGGGGGGGTGTCATCCTGCTTGGGGTGCCACAGTTTGGGTTCCTCAGTTTCCCTGGGATTGTGTTAGTGGGGGGGAGGGGTCCAGCTGGGCCACCTCAACTCCCAGCCCTGTGTGTCTATCCGACGGGGGAGGGGCTGGGAATGGGAGATTTTGGGGGGGGGGGGGGGGCTCTGTTTAAATTCCTGTTTGACAAATATAATGGGAATATCAAAATCCCCCCCCCCCCCCCCCCGCCGCCCCCGGGCCCGTTTTGGGGGTTTCCAAAACCCCCCCCCTTGGGGGGGGCCCCCGCGGCCCGGGCCGCCCTGGTTGGTGGGGGGGGGGGGGGGGACTTTTAATCTTTCCATTTTATTTGTCAAACAGGAATTTAACCAGAGCCCTCCCCCCCCCCCCCCCACCCCCCCACCCCCCCCCCCCCAACGCCCACACCACCCCCCCCCCCCCCCCCCTCCCCCCCCCCCCCCCCCCCCCAGCAGAACAGACGGGGCGTCTCGGCCTTGGGGATCCCGCCAAGAGGTGGTTTCTTCTGAAACCCTAAATCTGGGCCGCGGGCACTGAAGGGGGGGGACGAGCCCGGCGTGAGTGAGCGAGTGACGGGTTAACGAGCGCGTCACCCCCGGCCCCGCTCGCTGTGTTTAGTCTGCGCCCGCCCGCAGCCCTCCCATGTGCCGCGCTCGCGCCCGGGACGGGTTCTGCGGCGGGCTTGGCCGAGCCGACTCCGGCCCGAGGTGAGTGATTTCCCGGCGCGGCCAGCGTCGGAGCATGGCTGCCGGGGGGAGCATGTTCCCGTCAGGGCTTGGCCCGTTTGTGACCAGCAGACTCGTGACCCCGTCCCGCTCCCGAGGAGCAGAGCTCTGGCTGCTGGCCGGGATGATCGCAGAACCCCCCATTCCACCCGCGTGGGGGTCCCAAGTGAGCTGATGGAGCGGGGATGGGATGAGACCCCCCCACAGGGAAACGAGGCTGTTGCTTCGTTAGGGAAGACACGGGATTGAAATGCAGGGGGCATCTTTGTGCTCTCCGCTGCCCCCACGCACACAGCCAGGCAGGTGCTCTGCCCCGTCCCCCTTGGGGTGCCCAGCCCAGCACTCGAGAGCAGGATAAGGAGGTCGCCTCACACCCTCTAGCTGTGGATATAGAACCCAGGAGTCCTGGCTCCCAGCCCCCTGCTCCAACCACTGCATAACCCACTGTCCCATTCGGCACAGCTCTGCCGGAAATGCTCTGACATGCCCCATACGTGGCCGTCTGTCTGTGGGTGCCGGGGCCAATCCTCTAGTGCCGATCCCCTGCCCTGAGCGATCCCTGTGTAGGGGGGAGGCCCCTGCACCCGCTCTGTCAGGCTGGGCGAGCCCTGACCCGCCCGTGACCTTCCCCCGCAGACCCAGTCTCCCGTTTAATGTGGTTAATTCCCGTCTGGGCGTCTCCATGCTGAGCTGGATGCACTGGCGAGGAGGGGCTGGTTGCTCCTGTTTTCCCTAATTCTTCACAGCCTTTCTTGAGAGCCAGGGCCGGGCGCAGAGACCTCTCCTGGGCCCCAGCAAATCCAGCCCCTCCGGCTGCTCCATCCCCGGAGGCAGGATCCGGTGTGGGCTCAGTGTAACGTCTGGGTGCTGCGCTGGTCTACAGCCTCCCGGGTTAGATTTGCTGCAGGTTGGTCTGTCCAGCACCAGCGCAGCTCAGGGTTATCTGTATCCCTGCAATGTCTTGGGGCCCTCGGCTGGGCCGGGCACCACGCAGACCCCGGGCTGGGATTGGGGCCCCTGGCCATGCTGGGCACTGGAGAGACCCTGCACTGGGATCAGGGGCCCCACACAAACCCCACGCTAGGATCGGGGGCTGAGGCCGGGCACCGCGCAGACCCCGAGTGAGAGCTGGCAGTGTGAATAGATACAGGGTGGAACTGAGCCACAGAGAGTGGGGCTGTGGCAGGGCTGGGAAGCCCTCTTGGCCCCAGCTCCCTGCGTCCCCCTCCCCATAAACGTCGGTTTATGGACGTCAGGCGACCGCTCCCTGGCACCGCAGTTACCTGGGGCATCAGGGACACTAGGGGAGGGTCCCGGCGAGGGTTGCGTGTCCCTCATTCCGTCCGGGGGGGGGGGCAGAGCCGCAGGGTCTCTAGCACTGAGGGGCTCGGACGGCCACGTGGGGCAGAGCTGGGAGTGGAACCCAGGAGTCCTGATGCTCCAGCCACCCCCTCGAGCCGGAGCTCTGGGAGCTGAAGCTCAGCAGAGATGGGGGGCTGTTTCCTGGCTCTGCTAGGAGCCTTTTCCCCCCATCCTCGGGGCCCGGGGCCCTCTCCGGACCTTGCCGGGAGCTGGCACGGCAGTAACCTGACCTGGGCGGGGGCTTGGATCCGGCCGTGTCTCCAGAATGCTCAGGCATGTATCTAGCAGGGGTTGTGGGGTCGGGGGGCCGCCTGCTGAGACTGGCATGTTACCCAGTTGTCCTGGCACCCAGGCTACTGCTCCAACCACTAGGCCCCACTCCCCTCCCAGAGCTGGGGGGAAAACCCAGGAGTCCTGGCTCCCAGCCCCCCCCCGCTCCAACCACTAGGCCCCACTCCCCTCCCAGAGCTGGGGATAGAACCCAGGAGTCCTGGCTCCCAGCCCCCCTGCTCCACCACTAGGCCCCACTCCCCTCCCAGAGCCGGGCGGCGGTGGGCACTGGGGGTGACGCCTGCCCTGCTGCGCTGTCTCTGCAGGCCAAGCAGCACCATGTCCCTGAACCCCCCCACCAGCAACGACGCCTGCCTGAGCATCGTCCACAGCTTGATGTGCCACCGGCAGGGCGGGGAGAACGAGACCTTCGCCAAGCGGGCAATCGAGAGCCTGGTGAAGAAGCTGAAGGAGAAGAAGGACGAGCTGGACTCGCTCATCACGGCCATCACCACCAACGGCGCCCACCCCAGCAAGTGCGTCACCATCCAGCGCACCCTGGACGGGCGGCTGCAGGTAATGGGGCTCCCAGCACCGGGAGGGCAGAGAACCCAGGAGTCCGGGCGGCCAGCCCCCCGCTCTAACCACTAGACCCCACTCCCCACCCAGAGCTGGGGATAGAACCCAGGAGTCCGGGCACCCAGCTCCCCCACCCGTGCCCCCCAAACCAGGAGACCCTGCTGGGGAGGTCTGGACGGGGGAGTTCAGGGTAAGTTGGGGGGAAGGGAGGGAGGCTGCCCACAGGCAGGACGCCAGGGAGGGGTGTGGAGAGCAGGGGGGCTCCGTGGCACAGCCGGGCACCGCCGGGGCCTGGGCTCGGAGCTGGGTTTTTGTGACTGGCCCTCGGGCTCGGGGGGTGAGGGGAGGAAGGGGGCTGGGCTGGCACTGGGGGAGCGGAGGCCACTTTCCCTGTGAGCTGCCGGCTCCGGGCGCCCCCCTCCCCTCCCCCGGCTCTGTGCCGGACCCCCCCTTTCCGGGATGAGTCACTGTCTGGCAGCATCAAAGGCAGCAGGAGGAGGGGGGGTGTCTGGAGTCAGCAGCAGCCAGCGAGGCTCATGTGGGGCAGCCCCCCAGCCCTGCGATCGGAGACGGGGGCAGGGAGGCCTAGTGCAGACCCCCCCCCCCCCCCAGAGGAGATGGGCTGCCCCAAAGCAGACCCCTCATTGTCTGGCCCCCCCGCCCCGCTGCACTGCCGACCCCCGCCCAGTCCAGATGGGCTCCTCTGGTGCGAGGGGACTTGTCCCAGTTTCCCCTGGGGGAGGGGCTCCGGGGTGGGGGGGGTTGTTGTGCCCCATTAGCAGAGGGGTGAGGTTTGAGCAGCGCCGCCTAGTGGCTCTGCCCTCCCAGTGGCAGAGGGGTGGGGGGCAGGGGGCTGCCGAGGGCCCAGCGGAGCTGCAGCCTCTCTGCTGACTGGGGCTGAGGGGGGGAGTCCCTGGGGGTGGGGGGGCTCTGTGAGGTGTCAGGTACAGGGGGAGCCCCGGCTGTTTGTAGGAGGGGGGGCAGGGGAGGGGGGCACTTGGTGCTGTGGGTTGGGGGGAGGCTGGTTCCTCGGGGTGGGGATTGCAGGGGGCAATGGCAGTGGAGGAGGGAGCTATGTGATGGGGGAGGGGCCCTGTATGGGGGGGGCTTCAGGGGGGCGGGGCCCTCTGGGGGTTTGCAGGGGGTAGTGGTGATGGGGGAGGGGGAGCTCTGTGGTGGG